>OY759173.1:1800000-2335683 GCA_963662145.1 Sturmia bella | reverse complement strand
AATCGGTATAAAACTGTAAATGTTATCACAGCAACCTTTGAACCATTAAGATAAAGACTTAAAATTCTCACAGAATATGTAGTTACGTGGTCTTTGCTACAGCAAAGAAACTGTGAACATTTTTTGGATAATTTGAAATAGTGGAAATTTTCTGCAACTTTTGGATAGAAGATAGAGACAGAAAGTTAAAATTTGCACAGGATGTGTACTTACGTAGGTTCGACAACAGAAAATACCAAAACCTATTATTTTAACTCATCATTTTGAAATAGTTTTGTTTTTCAAACAAATTTTTTAAGAACATTGTCGAAACTACCCAGTTTGGAACATCGGTTAGCTTGAGTAGATCATTTTGTCATTTTAAAATTTTGCTAATATCCTAAAACTCTAAAGTTTTCAATAAAATACAATTTTTTTTACAAAAAATATAACATTCTTTTCACCTTTTCAAAAATTAAATTAAAAATTTTTCAAAAATTAAAAAGAAAATTGTTGTTAATTAATACTAACTAATATTTTCAAATTGAATTATAATGAAGCAGAATCAAAAAAGTGTCAGTCGAAGGCGCAAATAGGGAAATTAAAAAAAGGCTTTGTTCTTTTCTCGAAAACGATAGGAGCTGGGCGAAAAAAAGTTATTGGATATCGTTTTAGAGCCCATATGATATAATGACCAATAGTCAAAATGCTCGAAAGTGCGTTTTTGTGAAAAATCAGAGGTCTATTTCTTAAAAATGTTTATATATTTCGCAAAAACGCACTTTCCAACATTTTGACTATTGGACATTATATTATATGGGCTCTAAAACGATGTCCAATAACTTATTTTGTCCATCTCCTACCATTTTCGAGAAAAGGGCCTAAGTCCTCTTTGAAATTTCAGAGGTCGATTTTTTCAAATGCTTATATTTTTCACAAAAACGCGCTTTGGAACATTTTTACTATTGTACATTATATTAGATGGACTCCAAAATGATATCCAATAATTTTGTTTGCTATCTCCTACCGTTTTCGAAAAAAGAACCAAAATCCTTTTTGAAATTTCTAAGGTTGTTTTTTTTAAATGCCTACATATTTTACAAAACCGCACTTTCGATCATTTTGACTATTGGACGTTATATTAGATGGGCTCTAAAACGGTGGCCCTTAAATTTTTTTGCCTATTGACAAACTTGTTGGTGTGGTCACTATGTGACATGCAGTCTACATTAGCCATCAACAGTTCGTTCATAAACATTATTCTTGTAATTATTATGAATTAAACAACTAAGAAAACGGCATCAAATACTTTTTTTGTGTTTTAATGATATAAAGAGTTGTAATGAATAGAAAGTTTGATTTGTATACATATAACATTAAAAGAAACAAAAGAACTATTTAAAGGCAGTTGTTTGTGAGCGAACAAATAGATTGCTAGTGTAGACCGCATGTGAGATATGTACATCTGCACAAAATGTAATATGGTAACCCAAGCTTTTGGCTGGCTAGAAAATACATATGTACATAAAAAGTCAAAATAAACAAAATTGTCCAAATTTTAAATAAAATAAATTTTTTCTTCGAAAAAAGAGCAATATGACTCCAAAATCGGTAATGTTATTTATTTATGTGGATGATAATGCACCAAGTGAGGAGGAAATCAACAACACATCAACAAATGTTGGCAAAGGCAAGTGTATTTTTTACATCCCAGTGTATGTATGTACATACAGTGGTGGCCTTATAATTAGAGACGATTTCGCAGCGTTCATGTTTCTTCATATATTTTTAAAATTTGGTTCTGCTAAATTTAAACTATTAACTATAAATAGTTAAGTTACAAATTAGAATCAAACTAAAATCAAACAAGTAAGAGTGCTATATTCGGCTGGGCCGAATCTTATATACCATTCACAATGATCCATATATGTTAAATAGTTTTCATGAAATTCTTCAACGTTGATTTTTTTTATTTTAATTTGATGATAATTTGTAACTTTACTATTTATAGTTATTAGTTTAAATTTAGCAGAACCAAGTTTTAAAAATATATGAAGAAACAAGTACGCTGCGAAATCGTTTCTAATTATAAGGCCACCACTGTACATACATATGTATTAGGGATTGGCAAATCGTAATCTATTTGGATCAAAATCGATTGTAAGCAAGAAACAGGCGATTTTGTGCTGAAATCGATTTTTACCGCTTCAAAATCGATTTTTCTTAAAAATAAAATCCAGTACTTTACAATTTGCATGGCGGTATTTCGAGCTAAAAAAAGCAATAGTTAGTAATTGCCGTAAGCGTTACATCCAAAAGCGACAAATTCTCAACGGTAGGAATGTCGATGCTAGCAGTACATATGGCCTTTTGGAAATTCATAGCAATATTGTATATAC
The DNA here is from genome assembly GCA_963662145.1 of Sturmia bella. Taxonomy (NCBI): domain Eukaryota; kingdom Metazoa; phylum Arthropoda; class Insecta; order Diptera; family Tachinidae; genus Sturmia; species Sturmia bella. Next base: position 2,333,305 of record OY759173.1, on the reverse strand, counting down.
GTAAAATTGATCGGCAAGTGAAGGTTTTCGTAATGTTATTCCCATCGAATTGCAGCACTATTTGTATTCACCCATATGCGCACGGAACGTTAATGCTTTAGAGGAATGGGACAAACTAAAGACTGTTCACCCTTATCAATTTGACATACGGAAATAGCATTTGGGCACTCAAGTTACTTTCATGCCCTGCAAACGCCCATTTTCCAAAGCCAGGTTAGTTATTACTCAGCAAAGAAATAGATTGAGCAGTGACCGTATAGACCACAACTTTTTTTAATATTACTGAAAATGATTGGTTTGACAGTTAAAAAATTTATTGTGATTTTGTTACAACCCGTGTATGAACGAATGTTAGTTGCTTTCACCGATATTCATAGCTTAAAATGTTGTTGAAATTGGTTTTAGAAATTTTCAGAGAATATGTGTTTCCCTGGCCCCTACAGCAACAAATACTAAAAACAATTAAAACTTAGAAAGGGTGCCTCCATACAAAAACTTATATTTGTAACTTAATACAGACTTGAAATTTTCCCAGTATACATATGTAAGAGCTAGAAACTTAAAATTTTTATAGCATATGTAGTTGGCGGACCTCTAAAAAAACAAACACCAAAAATAAGAAAAAGTAGAAACTTAAATGTTCTCTTATACATAGCGTCCGAATTTGTTTTGATATTTTTTTAAAGTTTCCATTTCGTTTTCCTCGATTTAGATACAAATATTCCGATTTAAAATGTCGACAATTTCACCAAAAGTATTTTACAAACTCCCAAGTACATCACACAAAAAAGTTTGCTGCAATCAACAGCAAAATAAAGTTTCCGCGTCACCATTAGTTTTAAAGAAGTTTTCACCTGAGGTTAATTTAAATGCAGTTTCAAATAAATGCCAATCGGCTTCGTTATCCTCTCCCAGAAATATTTTCCAATTCCGTCTTTCCCGCTCTAAAAAGTCACATATTTTGGAAAAAATTCATAAAAGTACTAAAGAAACTAGTGAAAAGCAACGGAAACCAATTTCCCCTGAGAAATCCCAGATTATCTCAAAAAAAAATATTCCAAACGTAAGCAAAAGTGAAAATTTTCCCAACACAGAAAATATTCAACAAAAAATTTCTGGCAAACATGCCCGTTCAAAGATACCCGTATTGAAAAACAGAATCAAAAGCAAGAAATTCGTGAGTGAAAGTTTTTCGAAACAGATGTATAGAGAATCTTCAGTAGATTCATTCCAATCAACGATGCCTATTGAAAAGGATCCAAAGGAGTATTCTTCAGCAGATTCATTCCAATCAACAATGCCTAATGAAATGGGCCCAAAACAGTATTCTTTAAATGAAGCTGATTTTAGTACAAATGAAGAATTTGCTATCAATAAAATTCATAGTTCCAGTTCGAATTTCGAATTAATTGCCAATAATACCGCCGAAATTAGAGCTAGTTCAAAAGAAATTTCAAAAAACAAGGGTAATACGCATCAGGAAGAATTAACTTTCAATATTAATAGTAGCGCTGGCTCTTTAAGTGTACATTTTAACTCAATTGCACATAATAGCACTGAAGTAAGCATATGCTCAGAAAAACACTCGGCAACAAATTCAAACTGCAATTTTAGCTCTACCACAACCTCTGAATATTGCAATGATACAACTATTACAAATACTAACACAGTTCTTGGTGAGAGCATCATATCCAATAACGCATGCGTAGAGGAAATGGAAAATAGCATAAAGGAAATTACATCACCAGTAGACATAAGGAAAATAAATGTTCCATACAGTAGCAAATCAAAAAAACATTTTTGCATTTTTTGTAAAACACTGCAAACGAACCTAGCCAGGCACCTTCTGTTAAAGCATAAGTCTGAGAAGGAGATAAAAGCCATTTCTAAGCTACCAAAGAAACACGTTGATCGTGTACAAGTTTTTAATAAATTACGAAAAGGCGGAGACTTTTTACATAACACATCTAAGTCCTTAAATACAGGTGTACTAATTGTAAGTAGGCAGCAACACGCCAAATCAAAAAATGAGGCAAGCGACTATGTTTGTTGCAAATTTTGTAAAGCCTTTTTTTCCAAAAGAACTTTGAGCATTCATTTGAACAGATGCGGATCTTCGAAAAAGAATGACAGAACAAATATTATATCGAGCAGGAGACTAACCCAATATGCGCACGAGGCTGCGAACGAAATACTAAAAACAACTATTTTGCCCATTTTGAGAGATGATGATGTCGCCGCAGCTGTACGGTATGACGAATTGATAATAAAGTATGGAAACAAAATCTCGGAAAGAAATTCGTTAGTACACCAACATGATATGGTGCGTTCACATTTACGTTTATTGGGGCGATTCAAAATTGCTGTCATGAATTTGTGCCCAGACGTACAAAGTCTTAAAGATATCTATAAGCCACAGCTTTATGACACGTGCATTAAAGCATTACGTACAGTGGCCCATTGGAATAATGCATCAATGTGGTTTCAAACTCCTGCAGTAGCGCAGAGCTTAACTTCTCTAATTAAAAAATGTGGTGAAAAACAAAGAGTAGAATACATAAAAACACAACAACAAGATGAAATGAAGAACTTAGACGATTTTTTAGTTTTATGGACCGAAGAAGTGCCAACACTTATAAACAGAAAGGCTCTAGAAGATCAAGTGAATATAAAACGCAATAAGAAACTTGTTCTCCCGTCTAAAGAGGATATTAAACAATTGTATCTTTATCTCAAAAACAAGATTGTGTCCAATATTAAAATATTAGAATATGAATTTCATAATGAATCCTGGTTGGAATTGATAAAATCGGCTTTAGTTTTTATTCAAATTTTTAATCGGCGAAGGGCGGGGGAAATAGAGAGACTCACAATAAATAGCTACAACAATAAAGAAGTCATAACTGATAATATGGATGAGGATCTCTTGAAAAACATATCCAAAGAGTCGTTATCCTTCGCTAAACAGTTTGCGAGAATTTCGATAAGAGGTAAATTGGGGCGTACGGTCAGTGTACTGTTGAGCCCATTGTGTATTAAAGCTATCGATCTTATAATCAAATATAGAGTTGATGCGGGGATACCTACAAAAAACGAATATGTTTTCTGTAAAAACGGCTTTTCGAAATTGTCGAAACAATACGTCCGCGCCTGTCCATTATTAAACCAATTTGCGTCCGAATGTGGGGCTGATTTCCCCGAGACTCTACGAGGAACCACTTTACGTAAACATATTGCCACGTACACTTCTCTTTTAAATGTCGAAGAAGCCACCGTGGATAGATTAGCGAACTTTATGGGCCATCATAAAGACATCCACAAAGCTGTTTACAGAATGCCCGTTCCGGTGGCTGAAATTACATGTGTGTCTAAGTTACTAATGAAGGCTATACTAGACGAGGATAATGAAGAAGATGGTGTCGTATCCAGAGATTTGGCAAACCCAGATTCCGAAACGGAAAGCGAGTGCTCAAGCACAGATGAAAGTGACGCATCGGAAATGCTTACTACGAAAAAGAGAATAAGCAGTAAGTATTTATAGGTTGAAAAGTATTCTGTAACCTTACAGTTACAAAGAAACTTAAAAAATATACTAATTTTTGTAAATATCTGCATATGAATTTTCCTATTCATTTTGTAAGTTGGTGTTTTTCAGTCCTAGCTTTGTTTGACGAGAAACTAAGACAAAGTGCATATGAAAAGACATAAAAATTAACAAAAATTAATATATTGTAGCTAAAATCAAAACAGTCAGTATCGAGCTATGCCGAAATATGTATGCGTGACTAATTTAAGTTCCAGCAGTCCAATTTAGTGACTTCAAATATTAAAAGCAAATTTCTTGCGACTTATATTTCTCGGTAGATGCTATGTGCAATAGCCATTGTTTATAAAGCCTGTATCTCTAGAATTTATTATGTATATGTATAATAGATATGTATATAAATAAAAATATGTATGTGCCAATAATTGAATATTTATTTTTCTTCTAAGCTCCACTTTATGGCAAAACTAAAAGAAATAGATGGTCCGATAAAGAAAAACAAGCAGTTTCTGAACATTTTGGTTGCCTTAAGGAATTAACAAAACTTCCAAGCCTTATAGAATGCACAAATATTGTTGAAAAATATCCAATTCTAAGAAGAAGAACACCCCAACAAATCAAAACTTGGGTGGATAATCAAAGAAGACACAAATAAAATGTAAGAATTTATGCATTTGTTTATAATATCCTAATAAACATTTCTCTTTTTACAGATTGCTTTTCGAACATATATACATATATACACATACATACATACGCAATTAATAACGACACCATAATGCTTTACGCCGAATCAGATTTTAGGAATGATTTACGGAACGAAACTGAAAAAATTGAGGAAAAACATGATTTGGGCGCAAAAGAAGACTATAATATACCCAAAAAACTATTAGCAGTTATCTCCAATTTGTATTTAAATGTTGTTTTGATGATCTAGCATTCTGTCACCGTCATCACTACCGTGCGAAACGGCCAGAAGCTCCCATTACCTCGCAAGTTGACATTTTACGCATTGCCCTACAGAATTCTCGGTATGTCTCATTTATTAACGTTACTACAAATATATGCCACAGTGGTGAATTTCCCGGTAATGTCATATTTACTAAAGTAATCGAATTGGTTTTGGTAAGTGAATTGTGAAGAATGCATAATTGAAAGAATAAATTGATTAAATTTTTTAGAGCATCAACCATGTTACAAAACAGTCAAATACTAGTACAGCAAGTTTTCAACAATCCTATCGCAAATGTATAGATATTGCTAAAAGACTCTGGGTCAGCTATAAACCCACTGCAGAACTTAACAACAACCACATGGACATATCACGTGAACAATACTTGTGTGTACTTCTTGATGCCTTGCGAGCCTGTAGCGAATTTCATGGATAGAAAATATTTCTTCAAGTTGCAACAGATGCTAGGGAAATTGCCCCTCTTACAACCACAACAGATACCGTCCATCGTTACCCAGCTCATGGCAGTGGAATGTTGGTACTTGCGAAAATGGCCAAAGATATTGTGATGCTTGAGGCTAAATTGGAAATGACGGTCCGTATGTCAAAGCCAAAAGTTGATTTGACTTTAGCTGATATATGTATTGATGAAGCCATCAATTTGAAGTATAGAAGTGACTTAAAATTTATTTTCAATTTAAAAGCTGTTTTAATTAAACAAAATAAAGCTATCCCGACGCCGACTTTAAGGAATGGTCAAACTTTATATAAAAAAGCGTCGGTAGATTTTTCATTCAATACAGAATTACTATAAATGTCCTGAGAATCACAACGAAAAATATTTCATTAAATACAGAATTACTATAAATGTCATGAGAATCACAACAAAGAATTTTTAAAGTTCCTTTTTATATATCATTCACACATTTATATAACTCAAACGCAAATAAATTTAAACTAAACGCAGTTCGATTTAAAATAAACGCGAATTGATTTAAACTAAGCCCAAATTATTTAAACTACGCGCAAATCGATTTAAGCTACGCGCAATTCGTTTAAGTTCGCGTACAAGCTTAACTTCTTGAGAAATCGGTTTTCGCGATACATAACTCGGCTATGTATGGTTCGATTAATTATTGAATTAGTTTTTATTCGCTAAATTATGTTCTTCTTTATTTCAATATTGATTACTTAACTAAGTATGCAAATGATTATTCGATTAATTTATCCACTAATTGTTCGAATAAAACTCAATTATTAAAATAAAATTATTACATAATAATTGATCGAATATTTAATCGACTACCGACTATTGTGGCACATGTCTGTAGTAACGATAATGAATGAGACATACCGGGAATTCTGTAGGTCATCGCGTAAAATGTCAACCTGCTGTATATATGATTAATTTATCGATTAACTATTCTAAAAATTATTAAAAAAATTATATATAATTAGTCGATAAAATATTCGATTAATTATTATACATATAACTATTTTTTTTTTTTTTATAATTATTCGATTCGAATAATATTTAATTAGTTATTGGATTAATTATTACTTACCTATTTTTTAAAATAATTATTCGATTTAGCGAATAAAAATTAGTTCAATAATTAATCGAATCTACATAGTCGAATTATGTATAGCGACAACCGATGTTTCCATAATAAAAAATTTGCGTTTAGCTTAAATCGATTTGCGTTTGGGTGAAATAAATGTGTGAATGCTATATATTTTTAAATGAAGTTTTATATATATAGTATAATTGTTTTATGTAAATAAAACGACATATTAAAATTGTTTTTTTAACAAAAATTATATAAACTTGGTTTGTGAATGTAAATGTATATTAAAAAAAATTTATTTTGTTTTGCTAATTTATGTACATATGAATGATTATTTTTCTTTTAAATATATCTTATAAACTTATATAAGTGAATGTGTGTTTATTTATTCCTTCGGAAAGGCAACTCTGATCGTATAGAAAAAAATGGTTTTTGAAATTTTTCGCAGACTTATTTTACACGGAACTAAATAAGCAAGTTCAAAATAAAAATTTTATTTTTAGCTTTAGCTTCAACTTGATATACATATACTTTATACTTGCACAGTAGAGTGGTTCGAAAAAAAAGAGTTGCATCAGTCACCCAAAAAAACCAAAAAAACTACAAACCCCGCCCTTTTTTAATAAAACAAAACTGTGAAGCTTTTTGCTTGTATGCAGTAACACCCAGAGCCTATTGCAGGAATCCAACCTGCGACCTAGCGGTTGGTAGTAGGATACTCTACCCATTCTACCACTGTTCACTGTATCGCTTTTTTTTAGTCCGATCATAAAGTTCTGTCCGATCATACAATTCTGTCTTTTAACAGTTTTTTACTACCACGTAGAATTACAATCATAAATATTTTTGAACGAAAATAAAGACGTGTTCTTTTGATAAAACTTTTGCTTTGAAACTATTTTTATTCCCAAACAAAAAACTTAGAGGGATATAAAAACTTAGTGTTTTAAAATATCGCAACACTTTAGGCAAAAATAGCGTTGTCTTATTTTTGGCATTCTAATTAAGTAGGAAAAACTGACTGGAATATATATGTACATGCAGTTCAACGCGTGTAATATTCAAAAAACTAAAATACCGACACAACGAAAAATTATTTCATATTTTTTTATATTAAAAAACAAATTCCTCTAACTTTTTTGCTTATGAACAAAAAGAAATAGTTTTAAAGCAAAAGTTTCATCAAAATAACATAGCTTTATATTCGTGCAAAAAGATTTAGCATTAGGGTGGGTGCGAGCCGAGTTTTTAAAAGTCATGACTAGAATTCTACGTGATGGTGAAAAACTGTCAAATACAAAAATGTAGCTTTTACATAGCCATGAACATTAGTATGCAAAACTTTATAATCGTGATAAATATGGAGACACACGGGCATGTTCTGACACTAGTGATATTTGCGATTGACTTAAACCGCAAGATAGGCGTAAATCGCAAACGCCAGAGTTTTGACGAGTTCAACTCAGCTCGCAATGGTGTATTGAAGTGAACTGATGAATTTACAATAAATTGAACTTTAAACAAACGATAAAATGATAAATAAATTCAATTTAAATGTTTTTTTTTTTCTGTTAGTATCAAAACTAGCCAATTTTGTTCACAATTTCAATAAAATATATTAAATATTAAAAAGCCATGTTGGCTTTTTAATTCTGTAAATGCAAAAAAATAATAACAAAGTTGAGTTAAACTCTAAGAAGCAACTCCATACAAGAAACCGCATTTCATATACATACATACATACATATGTATATTCAAAAACATGTTCAGCTGAAATTGTAAAAGCATTTAGATCTTTGTGTGTAAAGTGAAATGATTTAAGTCTCTTACACGACAGTACGGAACCCTTGCTGTGTGAGTTAGTCTTGGAACTTGGCTGAATTTATTTAGGAATTCTTAGTGCAAGTGCCTAAAATACACACCTATGTATGTATGTACATATGAGACTTAAATATGTTTATTTACTCTGTATATATACATACATACATAGGTACCTGGCCTATTGCATGCAGCTAAGTATATACATATTTATATGCCCATGTTCATCAAACATCGGGAAATGTTGAAACCATTGTGAGTGAAGCACTTTTCCAAGCATACATACATATGTATGTAGTATATGAATAAAAAATTGATTTATAAATGCACGCTAGTTGCAATATAGTATTGAAACATTCATTTTATTTTTATCTAATAAGTAATAATATAACAATTGATTTTTGTTTTCTTATAAACTATTTTGTTTTAATAACTTGTTTTCTTAGGTGTTGGTAAAAAAAATATCAAAACAAAAGAAGCGACTTTTCGGCAGTAATGTCAACTGGCGATTAAACCTTTGTTTATAGTTGGGAAAAAGCAGAAAATTGAAGATAAACAAATGTGAGGGAGTTTTAAGTAAACTATTTTATGCAAAATAATTCAAACATGTATATATTTAGAGAAAAATAGATTTTTTTAAAACCAACGTTTTATGTTTTGGTTATATATGAACCGATGTGGAAAGTATTTCTTTTTTTGCTTGTAATTAGCCATGTTTTATTATAAAATCCAATTTTTGCAACAAAAATAGTTTTAGTTCCCGTAGAGGCTCTATTCATCAATGATGTGTAAATTTTTTGCTTAGAATAACCCAATTTTATTAAAACATTGACACAAATCGCTCATAGGCCCATATAATAAGGTCTGTGCAACTCTAAAAAATGGTTATCAAACTTTTAACAGGCATATCTAAACAAAAGCGGAAAGCGTTTTATGTTGTCAAAATCTCTCATAGCAATACTATTTGTATGGAGCATAGAAACACCGCAGCAGCAACGCTTTGAATTAGAAAATCCGATTTTGACAAGGCATTTAGTAATGTTATGAGAAACAATTGTAAACAAAGAAATAAATTAAACTAAAAATTGTTTGATGCAGGTTTACCACTTTTGCTTAAATATGTCATTTTAGCGTAAAATCTATACAGTACCGCCTGACGAGAGAGAAAAAGCACGTCTAATAGCGTGTTTGATGCTTTGTCAGGTGCGACTGGATGGTTTTCAAAAATATTGATTTTTCGTCTAACAGCAAAACACTCCCCCATCAGGCCGTGTTGTCGAAACAAATTTTGATATGTAATAGCCGCATAAGGCGCCCAAATCGAAAAGTTTATGTAATATAAAAAATCTTTATTTATTCTTTTCGTCTTATTTTCCACTTTTATGTCACAAAGCTGCCAATTTAGCAAAAAATTTTTTTTAATTGAACCAACAGTACCCCAATCTTATAAGAAGCACAAATTGAAAAATTAACGTAACTTCAAAAACCTTTCTTTAAATAGTAAATAGTTTTCGATGCGTTTATATTTGTACATTTTTAATATAAACTCATTTTCATATACCTAAACCCCAGACCTACTTTTGAAAACAAATTATACAGCATAGAAAAGACATACATACATATGTATGATATAATGTGTATTTTGTTCTTATTTTTTGCTACTCACGAAAAAACATTTTTTTGCATTTCGCTGCAATAAATATAAAAACAAATACAGAATATTTTTCTTTTTTTTTGCATATTATTGCAATAAAAAATATTTAGTATGGTACAAACGATTCTTATCAAATAAATTTCTCATTTTGAAAAATCTATAAATTTTAAGCGTTTTTATAAAAAGCAGTGTAAGTTACATTGGCCCATACAAAAGCACAAATCTCTTTGTCACGTACATAGATTTGACGGCGGCAGTAATGAAGTTAAGGCATATATGAAAAACATGGCAACAATATTTTTAGTTACTATACAACACAGTTTTACAACCTGAAGTTGAAAAAGAATGAACATAAAAATATGAGGCGAAACTGCAACAAACGTCATGCAAAGTGGTTTTAGTCTGTTTGTATATAGAATATAAACAACCTTTGGCAGATATATGAATATTTTTCAATAATCTAAGTAATTACATTAAAAAATATTAAAATTTTTACTGAGGTAAAACTAAAATCAAGGTATACATATATATATATATATATATATATATATATATTTGGCAGAGTGTATCTTGAATATATATGTATATATATACATATATGTGTACACACACGCACATATATATATATATATATATATATATATATATATATATATATATATATATATATATATATATATATATATATGTATATATATATATATATACATACATATATATATATATATATATATATATATATATATATATATATATATATATATATATATATATATATATATATATATATAAGAATAAGCACATACTTTTTGTATGTGCAAAATCCATAAATATTCTAGCATACATATGTATGTATGTATGTATATTCCATCCAAAATACGTTCGCAGAAATACATAAGTTGGATATAATTTTTCTATAACCTTTCCTTACATTAATACTTTACACTTCTAGTGTTTAAACTTTTGGTTTATGTATACATAAATTTTATTATTTATACATGTATGTATATTTTTGTTAAATTTTAATTTTTAATGAACAATAACTTTTTTTTATTAATACACGATATTTCTACTATATGTAATTGAAAATTTCTCATGACTGTTTTCTTCCTTGAGTTCTTAATTTGCTACAAACGCGTTCAGGTAAACATCGTAGTTGGTCGTTATTTTAATGCGGCATATTGCGACTGTTATGTTTATAGCATATACAACTATTTTGATGACTTGCCAAATACACGAGGATATTTTTGCTAGTGCTGCCGGATAATATGCGTACATATTAAGAAGGGCCAGATAACTTGCTTAGTGATTTTTTCAAAACATGGTGGCCTATTAGTTTGGCAACATTGGATATGATTAAGATGTTTTTTAAAAAAGGGGTGAATGATATACATAATTTGATTATTCAAAAAACACTAAAGGTCAATGAAATATGTCAGCTATACATTTAATCTGTCAACATTAAATGTATAAAACTCATCATTTGAATTAAAAGTTGTTTTCTTACGCCCAAAAAATCAGAGCAAGTTAATTTTTGATTTGGATTTAATTTGCGGTTAAAGCTAAATTATCGAAGTTTTTATTGTGCTAAATTCATTGCCGCCATCAAATCATATGATTTTATGCAAATTTGATTGTTGCAAAATTTTGCCACATAATTTTGTGGCAAAAATTGTCACAGCTCAGTGACATGTTCTAACTGGCGGCAGCATCAAAAATCATCTGCTGTCTTAGTGGCTGAAAAATATTCCATTTTAATATTGCAAATTATGTATGGAAACTTGTCAAATCAGAAATTAATAAATATAAACATTTTTTTTTTCAAATAAACCCAAAAATAAAGTAAATGGAAGTATATAGTATTTTAAATAGCTATAGTTATAATAAAATGAATTAATACGTAACATAAACATGAGCCGTCTTCATTAGCCATAAGCGATGTTCGACATCATGTTAATACAAGTTTGTGGCATTACACCTATTACCCACCATGATACAACTAATAAGGTAACCTTTTCCCTACAATATTGTTTTTGTACAACTTCTGTAAAGTGACAAAAAGACGCCGCTTCTACATTTATAGAATAGAGATGAATATTGATTTGCTGTCTCGTTTTGGCTGCCTTTCATCTCTGCATTCTCTTGACAACCTAAAGTAGTCAGATGATTAACGGTTTAGCTGATGAGGCTACCTCATTAGTTGCAATATGTTACCTACCCTTAAAGCCAGTGCTGCCGACTTGCATTTAAGTACGTACATTGCGTGTTTTTCGAGCAAGCATGTAATGAAATTGTGTATGTAATTTTGGTTCTTAAACAGTTTTATTTATGTATGTATGTACTTCAATATAAGAAAGCATTTGCTTTAAATGACTTTAATTATTTTATACCCCTTTTAAGGGTATATATAACTTTGTCATTCTGTTGTTTGTAATTTCCAGGTCTTAAGTTCATATATGTATATCTGCAATGATTGAAAAGTTGATAAAGCGATGTCCGTTTGTTCGTATGCAGGCTGCTAAAATCAAGATTCTAGAAAACGAATTCAGTTAGAAAAGAATGGTTGAGACCAAGATGTTCATATATTGTGTCGTGTATTTGCTATTGTAATTCAATAAAACTGGTTCCTGAATAACCGAGATATAGCCTAAAAACTAGAAAACTGCCATATTGGATCAAATTTATTTTACTAAGCTGCACAGTGCATCCTCCTTCGCTTACGAGGGTGCAACGATTGCTATTGAGATTTCTGATGCAAAAACAAATTTTGAATGTATTAGTTTTCGCAAAAAAAAAAAACTTGCTGGCTGAGACAATTGCACCCTCGTAAGCGAGAGAGGGTGATACATTGATATAAATATTTCATCATGTACATAGTATGATGTATTTACATTGGGCCTTAACTATAGTCAAACACTACAGTACGTTCTTTATAGAAACAACTTAATTTTTAAAATGTTCTACTAACTTTTTCTTAACTATAGTCAAAATTAAAGCTGAATCAGCATTAAATGGGTGCCATATTATTTATCGAAAATATTAACATTTTACTGTAAATTTTAATTTTAATTTTGTTATTGAACTTATCGTACCACCACTTACGAATTTAAGTAAGATCCCATCTCTAATGAGATGACTCTCAAAAATTGGGTATATATGTAAACACACACATATGTATATAAATTGAAGTTTGCATTAGTAGCGAATTCAATAAAAGTAAAATTTTAAGGAAATTAGTGATTAATAATACTTATTAAAAAAACTTTAATTTAATTATTTAATATAAAAAAAAAATACATTAAAAAGCTTTTACGTTTGTTTAAAAGTGATATTTGTATGATAAAAGCTGCTGCGAGTTTCAAGTTTAAATCAGACTTTTGCGCGTGAAGTCGGGTTTTTCTTGTCTATAGTAGGCAAAAAGCTTATAGCCTAGACAGGCGGCAGAGTTAATTTGCAATAAGAGCTCACTAATTTGAATTAAAATTTTACGGTGACAGACTACGCATTTAGTAAACAGCTGCATTTAAAAAACAGCTGTTGTTTGCTATTGATTTTTTGTTTTGGCATTTAAAATATTTACTTAGAGTTTACTTTTACACACAAATTGGATAAAGAAACAGAGTGTAAAATTTGCAGGTATGCTGTAGATAGGAAATGAACATTTATTTTCAAGAAAGCTAAAATTTCTTTTCATGAAACTGCTCCATAATACAAAAATTGTGCGTGCACTAGCAATCACAAATTTAAATTTGTTGCAACAAATAAAACAGCTTGCCTTTTTTGTTTGTGATTCCATTTTATATATTCACAATAGTAAACAAAATATCAACAGCTGACGGATTTCGACGGTGCTGCCATATTATGCAACTGAATTTAGTATAAATACAGTTTGATTTTGTGCATTTATGACAGAGCTAAATTCACATTCGAATGTAGATAATGCACGACGAATGTAGATAATGCGCAAAATGGCCACCAATTCACATTAACGCTGCCGTCTGTCTAGGGTATTAATTTTATTTAGCAGTGACTTACAATTGCTTAGACTTTTTCGATGTCTATAGTTATGGCCCATTGTCATTAAATCGCGTGTGGTTTCTTCTCATTTCAAGCCACGATTAAATTCTCTATCTCATTACTAAAGTATATTTGCTAAAAAGTATTTTATTGAATATAATGAAAACAATGGTTTGTCGCATGCCTGGAATATCAGAGAACAGAACAATAAAACTAAGATGCATTTGCACTTACATTCATACATACTAATATAATACATACAATGCATTTATTATTACTTATATTCATAAATATTAAGGTGACCATATGAAGTTATATACCTAACATTTATGCTTCCAGGGCAGTTTGAAATATGGTAATAATTAGCGATACTAAAAGAGCTACCAAGTGGGACTTCGCAAATCTAAAATTGAACAGAAGTTGCAATAAAAAAAAATCTGTCGTGTTGTTTGCATCATTTTTCAAGGCTCATTTCGCAAGGTTTGATTTTTTGAAGATATGACTACGTTACAATGAAATAAATAAAATCATACATACAATATTTGCTATAAAAATATTTCGAAAATCAAAAGTGTCTATCAGATTCAATATTCAAGTAAGAGGAAAAATATTTGCAACTTGTAATGATTCAAACACATAAAAATAATTCAAAATTAATTATCATTTATAACTAATAATAATCAGTGAAAGTAAACATGTATGCATACAAGTTTATTTTCATTTTATGCTTGAGAATTGAAATTGCATATTTTTTTGCTGTTTCATGTGTACACATAAGAAAATTCCTGAAAAACACACGTACTCAATTGCATTCAAATTTGGCGGAAAATTGCTCAACAGTTTTGGCAACACTGTTTGATAATCTATACCACCCCATTTTCTTTAAGTAACCAACAAACGAATGACTGCATCACCTCTGATTTGTACGCAAGAATAGAGCGTTGCCTTATAATTTTTTTTTTGTTAGGAATTAGTCACCCTTATTTTTATACTTATTTCAAAATAAAACTGACAACAGACACTGCAAGAACAGTGTCGGTCATATGATGGATCATCATGCTGATGGGTTCATACATCAGGGTTTCTATCATTTTCTTCAGGGCAAAGTTAAAAAAACTGATATTCGTGTACGTGTGATTTCTTTATTTTAAACCAGCGCTACCACCTCAGCAAAGCGATCATTCGAAATCTTTTTTTCAAAATGCCCACAAAATTACAAGCGATGCTATTTATTTCTTTATTATTTATTTAAAAAGGGTTTTTTTTCGAAAAATTAAAGAAGAAACTATACAAGGAGAACTGAATAAATTGTTTTAGACATATTTAGATAAAATTAAGAAAAAACAGTAGTCAGTAGCAGTTTTAATAATAGAAAACTGAATCATATGGAAAAAACATCCACAGCACTATTTTTTTTTTTTAACCAAATGAACCTATTAAAATATTAATGCATAAACGTAGTTCCATATGAAATTACCAAACTAATACGAAAAAATCAAAAAATTAAAAAAATCATTGTAATGGCAACGCTGAAAGCTATAAAATTGCTTTGCATGTGTTAGTAATCAAGTTGTTAAATCGCCGAGAAGAAAACAAACTTTTTTTTGACATTTGGGAAACTTTAACAGTTACTTGGCAAACAATTTTTCAGGGTTGCTAATTCTGTACATAGAAGTAAAATATCAACGAAGAGCGAATTTAGCGTTTTTTGTTATGCAAAAACCACTTATTTTGTTAGTTTTGTTATAGAAAGGAAATTAATCTAAATATATCTCTTGTTTTAAATATTGTTTTTGTCACTCCTTTCTTGAAGCAATTATTTTTATTTATTTTCAACTAGCGAAAACTCGGTGTGCTTCGCTACCCCAGTACTTTGATCATGTCACACCCACTTCTTATCCAATTTCGCAAATCTTTCAAGTAATAATATATCTGTAAACGAGAAAGGCGTTTACTCCGATTTTAATCCTGGCTATGGCTTGAATTTGAATGGGTTCATAAAACAAGATGCACATTTTTTAATTGCAAATAATTTTATTGACCAGCATTAAATTTCCTGCAAAATATTTGGTACAATTCAGTAATAAATCATAAATTCAAAGTTTTATATACATATATCTTACATTTTAGTGCAATAGCCAAGAATATGCGCAGGCAATTTTTGTGGTGTTTCTTATATGAAGTTTGGCAACGGAATGGCTTTCGCGAAAATTTACGGCATATTTATAGCTTTGCACGTTTGAACAAGATCATTTATAATCTACTATATTCTATCTTGTTTTACACTTGTATTTGGATAACAAGCAGAGCTTATAATATTACGGTACGATAAAGAAAAAGAGGACAAATATGTGTTATGCATGAAGGGTAGAGTTGCCAGTGGCGGTAACAATATCTATGTCAATGATGCAGATGCTTAGACTAACTACTTTTTCCTGTTCCCATCCTTCTCATACATAAATGCAATTGAAAAAGTACCAGTTATATGCCCTTAAAATTCAATACTTCAAAAATGTACCAAACACCTATCCAATTATTTTTAGTAGACGTACATTCTACTTTTGAATTTTTATGCTACTTGTATTTAGTCCGTATAATGTATGTATACATACATACATATGTATGTCATTGGTGGTGCAAGATGAAAATTGGATTTTGCCATACATATGTATGTATATGTTGGAATACCACTTTAGCAGAATTGAGGCAAAGGAAATAACTTAACACACAGTTAGAATAAAAACGTCTTTATTGTTTGGAATTCAATTTACAAGTGAAGTAGTTTCGTGAAATAAAAAAGAAGCATCAATAAAAAGAATAATATGCAAAAGAAAAACAATAACGTATATTCTCATTTGTATGTGTAGTAAAGTTTGAAGTGTTGCATTGTAATTGGCAAGAGTTACCATTTCAACACTGCCCCTCAATGAACATTTCGAACTTTGAAATAATCTGAATGTATATCAGTGCGTATAAAAGTGATGGAAGCTTATCACGGGACTCTAAAGCAACAACAAGTGGCTCATATGATTTCGGTAGGCTAGCGAGTAGCATTATTACAAATAGATCATCTTGCAAATCCACTCCAGTCTCTGCCAACTTCTCAACAACAGAAGCAAAATTACACACATACCGCTGCATACACTCGTCATCTGTCATACGCATGCTCAAGAGTTGTTTAAATAGCGTTACCTTGCGTACTGGCCCCTTTGGGCGATGAATTTCAGAAAGAGTATTCCAGGCATCTTTCGCTGTGGCACAATTTTTTATGTAGCCTATTTGCATTGGCGTGATACTCAACATAATTGTTGCCTTCGCCTTATCATCCTTGGCCTTCCAAGCTTGCAGTGCATTTTTGTTAGCTTCAGTGTCTTCTGGTTTGCCTCCCTCAGACACAAACGACCATAACTCTTGGTGTATCAATACACTTTTGACTTGTAAATTCCATGAATCGTAATTTGATTCATCTAACTTTTCTATATTAAACATTGAAGAACTCATCTTCTCTTTTAAAACAAAAACACAATTCCAATCTGTTATTTCCTTAATAGCCTGGGCCCATAACCTGTTGGAATACCACTTTAGCAGAATTGAGGCAAAGGAAATAACTTAACACACAGTTAGAATAAAAACGTCTTTATTGTTTGGAATTCAATTTACAAGTGAAGTAGTTTCGTGAAATAAAAAAGAAGCATCAATAAAAAGAATAATATGCAAAAGAAAAACAATAACGTATATTCTCATTTGTATGTGTAGTAAAGTTTGAAGTGTTGCATTGTAATTGGCAAGAGTTACCATTTCAACAGTATACACACAAAGAATTTTAAATATATAGAATATAGGGTGCGCTAATACACTGGATACCCTTTAATACAAAAGTTTTGAGATTTTTGGTACATATTTGTTGTTGTTGTGTAGAGAGTAAAGCAACTACATATTCTGTTCAAACTGCAGCTTTCTATCTCATATCGTTAAAAAGTTACAGCTGATTTTCACTTTTGTATGGGGCACCCTTTAATTTTAAATGATTTTTTTTGTTTTTTAGGTATTTGTTATTGTAGAGCATGTGTAAAAACATATCCTGTGCAAATTTCAGCTCTCTAGCTCTTATTGTTCAAAAGTTACAGCTAAGTTTTACTTTTCACTGTACCGGGTGTTTTCTTTAGCGTTGGGTTTTTCTTGCTTTTATTGTTTGTTATTGTAAAGCATGTGTAAAGAAACATCCTGTGCAAATTTTAGCTCTCTAGCTCTTATTGTTCAAAAGTTACAGCTATATTTTACTTTTTATTGTACAGGGGTTCCTTTGCATTTTGCCACGCCCTTCCGCCCCCAGACCGAAAATCGAAATTCAGACTTCACAGTGTCACCCGCCAGAATATTCTGAAGACTCTCTAAAAATTTCATCAAAATCGGCACAGCCGTTTTGGAGTCTATACGTTACATACATACATACACACAAAGAATTTTATATATATAGATATTTATATAGATATTTATATAGATATATATATAGATATTTCGCCAGCAATTTGTTAGCATCTTCAGGAAAACAATTATAAAATTCTTTATTACTGAAAATTTTAATTTCATTGAACTATTGTATTGTAATACTTTTATATTAAAGTAAAGTAAAATTTTTTCTTCACTTACTTGATATTAATTAAGAAGTGACTAACCAAGGGTTGAATTTGAGCCTGAAAAAGTAATTTAATGTAAATGTATTAAAATGTTATAATTATTTTCCTGAAGGTGCTAGCAAATTGCTGGCGAAATATTGAAATTAAATAAATGTAATTGTTTCAAACTATTTTTTTATAAAAAACAAAGATCTTAAGCTTGAATAATTAAATAAAATGATTTTGAAAATGATAGCGTTCTGGGGAAACTGAGCCGTGTCCAGGGTCGTTCCGTAAATAATTGAACACCTTTTATTTCTTAGACAAAACGTTATAAAACGTATTTATTTATAGTTCGTTTCTACAGTATTTTTCGGTTAATTGCACATCAAAATTTGCACAATTTTTTGTTCAATTAACCGGGGAACCAATTAGCCGATACCCGTTTAATTGAACAATTCGTTCAATTACAAGAACCCTATTTAATTTGACAGTTTGTTCAATGTACTAATGAATTAAAAGAAATCGCATATGTGCACCTAAAGTTTTGAAAAATAATTTTTTTTACTTTAAACGAAAAAAAAAAAAAAATTCAAGTAACAGCAAAACATTTACATATATGTGTATAGTAGAGATGTCACCCAGTGTTTTTCACAAATGATGTCAAATATGTATGTGCAAAAATGCCAGATTATTTTTCAATGCAATTAACCGGGTAAAAGTAAGAGGAAATTTATTTTTGATGACATGAATTTTGAACGAATTAAGCGGGAAAATCAATTTACCGGGTTCAATTATCCGAGGAAATTCACATGGTGTTCGTATGCAATTTTTTTTTGCCCGATCATGTGGTTCAATTAAGCGTGGAAACCAATTAACCGTAGTGTCAATTAACCGAAAAATACTGTCTTTTAATTTTGTAGATAATCCTTGCGTTGGGGCAAACAGGTGACGACCATTGAAGCGAAAACACGAACTCTTCCGTGGAGAACAAGCCTAGCTTCCAAGGATGGATGGGGTCTTCCTAGTGTCCTTTATTGGAGAAGAAGCCTACCTCCAATAAAAGAGCTCGCTTCAGATCGTGAGACAAAGAGACTGGATTTGTAGCCACCTTCCAGTCCGTTGTTACAATTGCCCACGAATTACTTTTATTATTTGTACAAATAATATAAGGAATTTCTACACACGACTACATACGCATATCAGATAAGTTGGGCTGCCGACCAACTGATGATATTACTATATTTTATCGCTATAAACATGAACCTACATTGAAACCTTATATGGAACGAGATGCTTCATTAATTTCAGAATACATTCGAATAAATAGGCTTTTCTTAAATCCAGAGAAAACAAATCCAGAGAAAAGATTCAAACCGCACTTTGCTTTCAACAGCGAATTTAGTATAGTTGTTGATGATAAGATAATAAAGGAAACACCAACTGTAAAATATTTTGGTATTTGTTTTCAGGGAAATCTGATGTGGGATCAACATTGTAACGACACTTTTTGCTGGTTGCTGGGGTAGAGCTCAGCGACGGCCAGGGTCGTTATTCAGTAAAGATATTTCTGCTTCGGTGGAGTAAAACGCAGAGTTTACATACGTTATAAAATTTATTCTCTTTTGCTTTCGAATGACTGAGTGGTGTTAACGGCGGTATGTGGGTAGTCCTCGGTGTGGCACAAGAGGGGTGCACGTATTTTATGGCGCGGTGGCGGCAGCGGTGCTGTGCGGTGGCGAGAGCGGTGCAGTGGCGACAGTGGTGCGGTGGCGACAGCGATGCGGTGGCGACAGCTATGCGGTGGCGACAGCGATGCGGTGGCGACAGCTATGCGGTGGTGACGATGCGGTGTCACCAGGGCGGCACAGGAACGTTGTTGGCTGGTAGCAAAACAGCGGCGTGTTCTGGCTCAGGACGTCAGTGGGGGCAGCGTACTCACTGACTGAATGGGTGTCACCAAAGAGGTGACAGCCTACAACGTGCAGCTTAGCGTGAAGCGCTGAAGTCGGCTTATGGCTTAACTCCTAAACAACGTTGTACTCTATGGCAGCGAAGTCTGGAGCCAGACTGAATCCCACCATATAGTCCAAATGTTGTCGCGTACTGTGATATTTGTACTTCAGGTCAGCGAAGCCTGGAGCCAGACTGAATCCCAACCTCAGGCGCAAATATTCACAGCGGAGTTTGAGCTTCGGGTCAGCGAAGTCTGTACCCAGACTGATCCTAAACCCTCCACTCGAGTGTTCACAGCGGTCTTTGTGCTTCGGGTCAGCGAAGTCTGCACCCAGACTGATTCTAACCCTCCGCTCAATATAAAAAAAATGATTAGTGCACTGGCGCTTCGGGTCAGCGAAGTCTGTACCCAGACTGATCCTTTACCCTCCACGCAAAATAAAAAAAACAATTAGTGCACTACTTACCGCTCTGTGATAACACAACCAACCGCTTGGCCAGTTGCCGGCTAATTCAAATTCTTGCCAAAGTGCTCGCCTTTTTATATGTCATGCTTGTGCACACATAGACACACACACAACCGTATTCAAACAACAAACACAACAACGTAACACCAGTCAGTGCGACAACAGCTGTTCACAGCTGTTGGCTGTGAGGGTTGTAATTTGTTGAGTGGCCGTGACTACAGTCATTCGTTACATTCAAATTCTTAACGGCTAAAATAACAGAGTGATTTACTTATATTATTACTATGCAATAATTAAGGAAATTCTACAATTCTAATCCATTCTAAGGCAATACGAAAATTCATTGAATTTAACTTAGGTAAGATATGTACTGAAATACAGTATTAATTAATAATAATCAAAAAATGGGAAATGATTCAATAATCCGGGTGCGATGACTACGTTACCACACTCGAGACCAGTGATGGAAACTAATATTTGTTGTGGCCAAAACGAGCCTGTTGACTTTGGCCATCACAACATATTACAGATCTTAAGTTGAAAATCTCTTCTGCCCTGGGCTTATTATTCAAGTTTAAAAATAAATTTGACCAGAAAACAAAATTTTTGATTTACCAAGCATAAGTTCAAAGTCATATTATATGAAGGCATTAATTAATATGGATTTAAAAAATCAGTTGAGTTTAGATCGCTTCGGAGACTACACAATAAAGAGTTGAAAACTGTAGCAAATTTGCCAAATAGATTTCCAACGGTTGTTTTGTACAAACATGTTTTTCCTCACGTTTTGCCAATCTACGGACTCTATAAGTTTCAATTGTTATTTTACGTATTCAAATGTCTCAATAGTATAGGTCATCACACCATAAAAATTTACAGGAATCAAGGCGCTTTCAATATACGGAATAGAAAAAAATTGATAACGGCTTTCTGTCGGCCAGAAACTACTAAGCAACGAAAGGATTACTCTGGATGTAGAGAACATAACAATTTACCCCCTAATATTAAACTTGCAACAAGGCTATCACAGTTCAGATCTTCGTTAAAAGCTTTTTTATTTCAAACCGTTGATGAGCTATTGTTATAATGTACATAATGACTACAAAATGAACTTATTAAAAAAAAAAATACTGAATATTGTTGTTTTTATTTATAATTAATATTTCTAAAGATATTAATTTTACCAGCGAACCTCTAAAATGCCAATATGGCGTTGAGATATCATTTTGCTTATTGTTAGAAACACATACATATGTTATGAAAATAAAAAAGCACAATTGGGCTTATAATTACTGAGATATAGACAAAAACATAGCACAATTTCTTACCACATGTATTGTTAAAAAAAATACAAAAATATACTATACTACACTATACTATACTATACTATACTATACTATACTATACTATACTATACTATACTATACTATACTATACTATACTATACTATACTATACTATACTATACTATACTATACTATACTATACTATACTATACTATACTATACTATACTATACTATACTATACTATACTATACTATACTATACTATACTATACTATACTATACTATACTATACTATACTATACTATACTATACTATACTATACTATACTATACTATACTATACTATACTATACTATACTATACTATACTATACTATACTATACTATACTATACTATACTATACTATACTATACTATACTATACTATACTATACTATACTATACTATACTATACTATACTATACTATACTATACTATACTATACTATACTATACTATACTATACTATACTATACTATACTATACTATACTATACTATACTATACTATACTATACTATACTATACTATACTATACTATACTATACTATACTATACTATACTATACTATACTATACTATACTATACTATACTATACTATACTATACTATACTATACTATACTATACTATACTATACTATACTATACTATACTATACTATACTATACTATACTATACTATACTATACTATACTATACTATACTATACTATACTATACTATACTATACTATACTATACTATACTATACTATACTATACTATACTATACTATACTATACTATACTATACTATACTATACTATACTATACTATACTATACTATACTATACTATACTATACTATACTATACTATACTATACTATACTATACTATACTATACTATACTATACTATACTATACTATACTATACTATACTATACTATACTATACTATACTATACTATACTATACTATACTATACTATACTATACTATACTATACTATACTATACTATACTATACTATACTATACTATACTATACTATACTATACTATACTATACTATACTATACTATACTATACTATACTATACTATACTATACTATACTATACTATACTATACTATACTATACTATACTATACTATACTATACTATACTATACTATACTATACTATACTATACTATACTATACTATACTATACTATACTATACTATACTATACTATACTATACTATACTATACTATACTATACTATACTATACTATACTATACTATACTATACTATACTATACTATACTATACTATACTATACTATACTATACTATACTATACTATACTATACTATACTATACTATACTATACTATACTATACTATACTATACTATACTATACTATACTATACTATACTATACTATACTATACTATACTATACTATACTATACTATACTATACTATACTATACTATACTATACTATACTATACTATACTATACTATACTATACTATACTATACTATACTATACTATACTATACTATACTATACTATACTATACTATACTATACTATACTATACTATACTATACTATACTATACTATACTATACTATACTATACTATACTATACTATACTATACTATACTATACTATACTATACTATACTATACTATACTATACTATACTATACTATACTATACTATACTATACTATACTATACTATACTATACTATACTATACTATACTATACTATACTATACTATACTATACTATACTATACTATACTATACTATACTATACTATACTATACTATACTATACTATACTATACTATACTATACTATACTATACTATACTATACTATACTATACTATACTATACTATACTATACTATACTATACTATACTATACTATACTATACTATACTATACTATACTATACTATACTATACTATACTATACTATACTATACTATACTATACTATACTATACTATACTATACTATACTATACTATACTATACTATACTATACTATACTATACTATACTATACTATACTATACTATACTATACTATACTATACTATACTATACTATACTATACTATACTATACTATACTATACTATACTATACTATACTATACTATACTATACTATACTATACTATACTATACTATACTATACTATACTATACTATACTATACTATACTATACTATACTATACTATACTATACTATACTATACTATACTATACTATACTATACTATACTATACTATACTATACTATACTATACTATACTATACTATACTATACTATACTATACTATACTATACTATACTATACTATACTATACTATACTATACTATACTATACTATACTATACTATACTATACTATACTATACTATACTATACTATACTATACTATACTATACTATACTATACTATACTATACTATACTATACTATACTATACTATACTATACTATACTATACTATACTATACTATACTATACTATACTATACTATACTATACTATACTATACTATACTATACTATACTATACTATACTATACTATACTATACTATACTATACTATACTATACTATACTATACTATACTATACTATACTATACTATACTATACTATACTATACTATACTATACTATACTATACTATACTATACTATACTATACTATACTATACTATACTATACTATACTATACTATACTATACTATACTATACTATACTATACTATACTATACTATACTATACTATACTATACTATACTATACTATACTATACTATACTATACTATACTATACTATACTATACTATACTATACTATACTATACTATACTATACTATACTATACTATACTATACTATACTATACTATACTATACTATACTATACTATACTATACTATACTATACTATACTATACTATACTATACTATACTATACTATACTATACTATACTATACTATACTATACTATACTATACTATACTATACTATACTATACTATACTATACTATACTATACTATACTATACTATACTATACTATACTATACTATACTATACTATACTATACTATACTATACTATACTATACTATACTATACTATACTATACTATACTATACTATACTATACTATACTATACTATACTATACTATACTATACTATACTATACTATACTATACTATACTATACTATACTATACTATACTATACTATACTATACTATACTATACTATACTATACTATACTATACTATACTATACTATACTATACTATACTATACTATACTATACTATACTATACTATACTATACTATACTATACTATACTATACTATACTATACTATACTATACTATACTATACTATACTATACTATACTATACTATACTATACTATACTATACTATACTATACTATACTATACTATACTATACTATACTATACTATACTATACTATACTATACTATACTATACTATACTATACTATACTATACTATACTATACTATACTATACTATACTATACTATACTATACTATACTATACTATACTATACTATACTATACTATACTATACTATACTATACTATACTATACTATACTATACTATACTATACTATACTATACTATACTATACTATACTATACTATACTATACTATACTATACTATACTATACTATACTATACTATACTATACTATACTATACTATACTATACTATACTATACTATACTATACTATACTATACTATACTATACTATACTATACTATACTATACTATACTATACTATACTATACTATACTATACTATACTATACTATACTATACTATACTATACTATACTATACTATACTATACTATACTATACTATACTATACTATACTATACTATACTATACTATACTATACTATACTATACTATACTATACTATACTATACTATACTATACTATACTATACTATACTATACTATACTATACTATACTATACTATACTATACTATACTATACTATACTATACTATACTATACTATACTATACTATACTATACTATACTATACTATACTATACTATACTATACTATACTATACTATACTATACTATACTATACTATACTATACTATACTATACTATACTATACTATACTATACTATACTATACTATACTATACTATACTATACTATACTATACTATACTATACTATACTATACTATACTATACTATACTATACTATACTATACTATACTATACTATACTATACTATACTATACTATACTATACTATACTATACTATACTATACTATACTATACTATACTATACTATACTATACTATACTATACTATACTATACTATACTATACTATACTATACTATACTATACTATACTATACTATACTATACTATACTATACTATACTATACTATACTATACTATACTATACTATACTATACTATACTATACTATACTATACTATACTATACTATACTATACTATACTATACTATACTATACTATACTATACTATACTATACTATACTATACTATACTATACTATACTATACTATACTATACTATACTATACTATACTATACTATACTATACTATACTATACTATACTATACTATACTATACTATACTATACTATACTATACTATACTATACTATACTATACTATACTATACTATACTATACTATACTATACTATACTATACTATACTATACTATACTATACTATACTATACTATACTATACTATACTATACTATACTATACTATACTATACTATACTATACTATACTATACTATACTATACTATACTATACTATACTATACTATACTATACTATACTATACTATACTATACTATACTATACTATACTATACTATACTATACTATACTATACTATACTATACTATACTATACTATACTATACTATACTATACTATACTATACTATACTATACTATACTATACTATACTATACTATACTATACTATACTATACTATACTATACTATACTATACTATACTATACTATACTATACTATACTATACTATACTATACTATACTATACTATACTATACTATACTATACTATACTATACTATACTATACTATACTATACTATACTATACTATACTATACTATACTATACTATACTATACTATACTATACTATACTATACTATACTATACTATACTATACTATACTATACTATACTATACTATACTATACTATACTATACTATACTATACTATACTATACTATACTATACTATACTATACTATACTATACTATACTATACTATACTATACTATACTATACTATACTATACTATACTATACTATACTATACTATACTATACTATACTATACTATACTATACTATACTATACTATACTATACTATACTATACTATACTATACTATACTATACTATACTATACTATACTATACTATACTATACTATACTATACTATACTATACTATACTATACTATACTATACTATACTATACTATACTATACTATACTATACTATACTATACTATACTATACTATACTATACTATACTATACTATACTATACTATACTATACTATACTATACTATACTATACTATACTATACTATACTATACTATACTATACTATACTATACTATACTATACTATACTATACTATACTATACTATACTATACTATACTATACTATACTATACTATACTATACTATACTATACTATACTATACTATACTATACTATACTATACTATACTATACTATACTATACTATACTATACTATACTATACTATACTATACTATACTATACTATACTATACTATACTATACTATACTATACTATACTATACTATACTATACTATACTATACTATACTATACTATACTATACTATACTATACTATACTATACTATACTATACTATACTATACTATACTATACTATACTATACTATACTATACTATACTATACTATACTATACTATACTATACTATACTATACTATACTATACTATACTATACTATACTATACTATACTATACTATACTATACTATACTATACTATACTATACTATACTATACTATACTATACTATACTATACTATACTATACTATACTATACTATACTATACTATACTATACTATACTATACTATACTATACTATACTATACTATACTATACTATACTATACTATACTATACTATACTATACTATACTATACTATACTATACTATACTATACTATACTATACTATACTATACTATACTATACTATACTATACTATACTATACTATACTATACTATACTATACTATACTATACTATACTATACTATACTATACTATACTATACTATACTATACTATACTATACTATACTATACTATACTATACTATACTATACTATACTATACTATACTATACTATACTATACTATACTATACTATACTATACTATACTATACTATACTATACTATACTATACTATACTATACTATACTATACTATACTATACTATACTATACTATACTATACTATACTATACTATACTATACTATACTATACTATACTATACTATACTATACTATACTATACTATACTATACTATACTATACTATACTATACTATACTATACTATACTATACTATACTATACTATACTATACTATACTATACTATACTATACTATACTATACTATACTATACTATACTATACTATACTATACTATACTATACTATACTATACTATACTATACTATACTATACTATACTATACTATACTATACTATACTATACTATACTATACTATACTATACTATACTATACTATACTATACTATACTATACTATACTATACTATACTATACTATACTATACTATACTATACTATACTATACTATACTATACTATACTATACTATACTATACTATACTATACTATACTATACTATACTATACTATACTATACTATACTATACTATACTATACTATACTATACTATACTATACTATACTATACTATACTATACTATACTATACTATACTATACTATACTATACTATACTATACTATACTATACTATACTATACTATACTATACTATACTATACTATACTATACTATACTATACTATACTATACTATACTATACTATACTATACTATACTATACTATACTATACTATACTATACTATACTATACTATACTATACTATACTATACTATACTATACTATACTATACTATACTATACTATACTATACTATACTATACTATACTATACTATACTATACTATACTATACTATACTATACTATACTATACTATACTATACTATACTATACTATACTATACTATACTATACTATACTATACTATACTATACTATACTATACTATACTATACTATACTATACTATACTATACTATACTATACTATACTATACTATACTATACTATACTATACTATACTATACTATACTATACTATACTATACTATACTATACTATACTATACTATACTATACTATACTATACTATACTATACTATACTATACTATACTATACTATACTATACTATACTATACTATACTATACTATACTATACTATACTATACTATACTATACTATACTATACTATACTATACTATACTATACTATACTATACTATACTATACTATACTATACTATACTATACTATACTATACTATACTATACTATACTATACTATACTATACTATACTATACTATACTATGCTTTTAAGTTGGTTATAACAATGTTATAATGTGTTTATGAATTAGGCCGTTAGTCTTTGAGTTTGATTTCTTCTCTCAGGTGGTTGTTAATGTGTTAGTTTCCATCAGCCATTTCTTGCAGGGAAGTAGTGTGTCAGAGCTTAGCACCGAGGGATTTTGTTGGTGGCTGCTGGTTTGCGAAAAATTGTCGGTAGATTGAAGCCGCTTTGTTACAAAAAATACTACGATGCAATAAATAGTTGCAGTAGTTTTGTGAATCAAATTCTTTCCCTCCCAAAAATAAAATTTCTGAAAATTAAATCTCGTAGGACGTCGAAACCGAGGATACAATATTACAAAAACGTTCTACACCATCTACACTTAAGCAAAATTTGTTAGAATTCAGTTAAAATCTACTTTGAAAACTGTATCGTTTAGACCATTGATTTCTAGCATTTACCAAAAGTCTAACATTTATCCCAACTCATGCGGGTGTAAATTTTATTAAAATTGTTATTTTCTTCCTTTCGATTTGAATCTGCACTTAAAAAATAGATTTTGTAGAGAATAAGCTTTCGCTGTCTCAGCTGTATTTTTTGACATACTTTTGTTTTAAGCACTCAAATTTTATTTGTACAGAATTTAGTTTTTTAGCCCAAAATGTAAGAAATCGTATGTACATCGTATGGTACTAAGCAGATGTTAAGCGATTTTGTCAAAATTTACTCACAATTAATATTTCATTTTATATGGGTAATCTTAACAAAATCGACTAGATTTTAACTGAAATCTCGAAGAACAAGATTTCACTTTGGTGTATATTGGCTTTTACAAGGTTTGCTGAAGATTTCAATACAAATAAAAGAATTTTTAAATTGAGAATTAAGGGTGGCATTTTTTAACAAAGACGCCACACTAAATTCACCACTAGTAATTCACCTCGAAGTAGTCCCCACATAGTCAAGCCATATCATCGGGCTTATGACTAGACTAAAATGTCAAACAGTGTTGTCATTCTGAATCTCAGTAGTGTGGTCAAATTAGTCGTGGGGACCCGTAACCAGTGTTGCCAACTCAGGGGTTTTTATTTTCTTTTAGGGGTGAATTTGGGGTGTTAAATATTTTCGGAAAACAATTTATTTTGGGGATATTTTTAGGGGATGTCTGTGTTTGGTTGAACGGTAAAATGGCAGAAGTTAGAAAATTTTTCAACTGATAAATTTGAAGACTTTAAACGATTTTTAAAGTTAAATTAAATGAAATATTTTATGCTCATCTGGTAGCTTCAAGTACATAATTTTACAACTGGTAATTTTAAGCACTTTTTTTGTTGAGTTGAATGAATTTTTTCCTAATGGGTCATTTCTTTAAATTTTTTCCGTTTCTTAAGAATTGGGAAAATTAAAATATCTAAGAACTTTTGATACAGTTGAAACTCTTCTTACGAAAATGTCAAAAGGACGTAAAGAGCGAAGAAGACTTAGAAACTCTTAATATTTTTGGAGAAACTTAAATTTTTCTACATACGCAGGTAACAATTTCCAGCTTGCTATAAATATGTACTTAGATCTCAAAATATGTGAATACAAATAAATCGAAAATTTATAACAAATATGTATATGTATATATGTACGTCTGTAATCATAACGTATGCACTGAAAAATACATGCAATCAGTTAAATTTTATTTCTTTTTAATTGGGGAAAGTTTAACAATTTTATGCATTTTCCGCATTGCCAATGCATTTATATTGGTGATTCGCAAACTAAAGCAGAATGTTGAACAAAAATTTTTAGGGCGATTTTGTAGAAAAACATTGAATTTTAGGGGGTTTTACAATTTTTCTGGGGTTAAGGATTACATTGACCTGGGAACACTGTTCGCAAACTAAAGTAGAATGCTCACCAAAAATTTTTAGAGGGAGTTTGTAGAAAAACATTGAATTTTGGGGGGTTTTAAAAATTTTTTGGGGGAAGAAATACATTGCCCGTAACCAACATTGGTGTACCACGGTATCCAAATTTAAACGAAAACTGTTCCCGCACATAAAGTTCCTGCATGTGGGAGAGCATTTGAAAGAGAAATATTCTTGTTCTTCTTGCACGAAACAGCCCGCAATTTTTTTTCATTTTCTTCCAGCAGCTGTTGCAAAAAGTAAGCAATAACAAACAAAAAAACTGAATCAACAAAAATAAAAATCTATAAGTATTTCATATAAATTGTACAAGTACCTGCAGGGCACCTTAAAAATTAAATGTGTGCACAAAAATATTTAATTTCCCCCATTCAGTTTTCATTGTAGCATCAATGTAATTTTTTTAGGTTAAGCTTTAGAATATGTAGCTAGGCTTTGAAAGAAATGAGTTTTATTGGAATGTAGAGGCAGTCGTAGACCTCCCAAACCGGAAGTCAGTATGCTGAAGGCTTTTAGTTTCTTCATAATTCGATGATGAAGTTGCGGAATTTAATAAGGAAATTTCATATTTTGATGATGATAATATTTTTACTTACGAACATCCCAACCTTTCGAGGAAAGCTCATATTTATGTCTATCAAAAATTATTCGTCATCAGCATCTTCCATGTTGAAAAGTTACTGAATAGCACTACAGATACCTATCCGATTGTTTTGTATATATTAGGTTTTCAGGCCCTTTTAGATTTTTTGTTCTACTTGCATTTGGCCCCGAGATACAGAGTCATTGATTTTTCCCATTTGTAACCCCCTAAATGTTTAAAAAGTAAAGAACTTGCATTTTTCCCTTGGGGGTCTAATTCTTGCTTTTCTTTTCTCCTGCTCCGAGACGGATGCTCTGCAATTCAATAAAATACCAAATTTCTTTTCTTACCCCTTTGATTTCCCTAAAATTCAGAATTCAGAAAAGTACCAGACATCTGTCCGATGGTTTTGTGTTAGGTTTTCAGGCCCTTTTAGATTTTTTGTGGTACTTGCATTAGGCCTGGAGATATAATATAATATTTATATAAGATAAACCGGTTTGTACTGATCTCTTTTTAAAAGCACTCGTTCACAATATATGATAATTATTTCTTCATTTCGTACTCCATAGTCTAAATGCTGAACCTCGAACGGAAAGGATATTAGACTATATACAGGGCTAATGACGGGGCACTGTAAGCTAAATTTCCATCTCAAACAACTGATTGGTAAGCAGTGATTCCTGCAGACTCTGCAGCGAGGAGAAGGAAACGGCGGAGCACATCCTCTGCGAATGTCCTGCTGCATGTAGACGCAGAACTACACACTAGGGCGCTGGGGTGTTGGACCCAAAATACCTCGGTAACACCAAACCTATGGCCATAACGAGATTTTCTAATGTTCTAGGTTTCGGTTCATAGGGAAGGCCACAAATGATAATAATAAATTAATGAAAAAACGAGCATTTGTTTAACCGGAAAACCACTGTATTTTTTATTAAAATCATTAAAGGTTTGTTACATAAAATTGTTTTTTGAATTATTTATATACAATGTACATATGTATATGGTTTTGTTGCATTTATTTTTTATATATCTGTTTTAATAACTAAATCTTAAAATAGATGTTTATATGTCTTACTATAATACTTTTTTTTAGATTACTACAAATTTTTAGTTTTTTAGGCCTTAGTATTTTAGTTTACTTTTAGAAGTTAATTTTAACATTTATATAAAAAATTAAATAAACTTTTCTCGTATATAAATATATGTATGAGTTAATACATATGCATATACATATAAAAAAAATTTCTTAATAAAAATTAATACCAAATTTGTTTTATTAAAATTCGCTAATTTTTCTTAGATAGTTTATTTATTCAAATTTCGTTTGCTAATACGCAATTTTGAATTCTATTTATAAACAAGTTATTGATATACTTACACATGCTTGTAATGAAGATTTATTAACTTATTTTTATGAGTACAAATTAAAAGAAAGTTGTAATAATCAGCTAAAGATAAATAAGCTGTATATAGATGGCTCTGACGTACATGATGAATTTCAATTAATTTAAATTGTTAATGTGGTCCCAAAACAACATAAAACGCCCCTGCAATGTTGAACTAATTTTTTTTTTTAAATAAACCCACATCAATTTCGCAAAAATAATATACATACATTAATTCCCTTCATCATAATAAAAGAAAAAAGCTCCATTTATCTCAGGCATCGTGTAAATTGGGAGCAATTTAAAAATTTTGGATAAATTTTAGATTAATTTGAATGACGATGAGACTGAATAATGAGAGATTTGAATATTAATTTTTTTTTTTATATTACTTTATGTCTAAAAAAATAGACCTCAATGCTTTCTGTCTCTTTCAGCCGTGTTGCTGCTAAACAACTCATCAGTAGGCTTGAAAAAGCAAAAAAGAATGTTTGAAGCCGCAACACCTTTACTTTTCATAGCAGTTCCTTACAACAGGTCTACTGATGAGTTGTTTAGCAGCAACGAAATGTCGGCGGCATATAGACGGCTGAAAGAGACAGAAATCATTAAGGTCTATGTTTTTTAGACCTAAAGTAATAAATTTCAATTGGCTCTTATAGCGAATAAATAATTAAGTTCATTGTTTATTAATTTTTTTTTGTAAAGTTCGGAATGTAGTCGAAATTTCACTATGGGGTCGAAATTTCACAATGAGAGATTTGAATATTACTTTTTTTTTTTTTTTTTTTGTAAAGTTCGGAATGGAGTCGAAATTTCACTATGTATAGTGACTGCCAAATTCCATGCAAATTAAATCACTGAAATAATAGAAAAACAATAACAACGACAACCCAGAAATATGTAGAGCAAATCAACAAACAAATGCAATAAAACAAATTCACACATAACTGATCAATCAACACAAATTACATACATACATATGTACATACACGCAACCCAACAAACCATTATTTTCAAAACAAACAAAAAATCAGATATAGTTACTTCACTAACAAAATTTATATACATACATACATATATATTTACCCAAGCCTCTATGTGTTCCAAGGCGAATCCATTACAGGTGCCCGCATACCAATTCGCTTCAACATTTTTCCACGATTTTATCTTCTGAGTTGTCAAAGCTGATAACAAGGCGAATCAAGTATAGGTGGTCGCAATTCAATTCGCTTCAACATTTTCTCTCGAGACGTCATAAGTTCTGTTGTCGTTTGCTATCAGCTTTGACAACTCAAAAGATAAAATAGTGGCAAAATGTAGAAGCGAATTGGGATGCGGGCACCTGTAATGGATTCGCCTTGGCTGATAGCAAACGACACCAAAATGTATGACGTCTCGAGATAAAATGTTAAAGCGAATTGAATTGCGACCACCTGTACTTGATTCGCCTTGATGTGTTCCGTGCTTTGACGGCCTTAAAGTAGTAAATTGTGTTACCACCTTCTCCCGTCTTTAACTTTACGGTACTGATGATGTTGGATTAATTGTTGTCGACTGACTGGACTGCAGTGAAGCAAGCCGAATGAAAATTTCAGCGGCGTCTTAGGAGCAGGTAGTCTTACAATCCCAGCTGACTACTGCTTTTAGCCTGAAGAACTATCAAAATGCACAACACAAACACACAAACGCAAACAAATGGGTAACACAAATATAATATTTCTACTAACAAAATACATTAAATGCCTGTTGGTGTTGTATTTGTTGCAGTTATGCGGCTACCTGATATCGAGCGACCTTGGTTCTGCCTTTTATCATATTTTTAAGTTTTACCCGCTATCTATAAACTTCTTTGTTTTAGTAAAAATCACATCTTAACACAATTTACTTTTCTCAGAGCCGTTCATATAGCGTAAAAACATTTTCAAATATGTACTTCAGATTTTGATACTTTCAAAATATATGTAAGTCGCTTACAACCATCGGTTGTATGAAATTTGCTAAGTTAAATTTCGAATACTTTTTTTTTTTTTAAATAAATAAAATCGAAAGTCTCACTCTGTACGGGTTTTATATACAATAATTGTTAGTCATAATGTGGAATAATCCAACTGTTCGACATTTAAAATATTTTGCGCAATTAAATTTTAATAATAAATTAAATTTTAAGGCTTAAGATCTTTTTATAAAAATGTTTGCAACAAAACAAAGCTATTTATTTATTTCAATATTTCGCCCACAATTTTTATAAAAAAAAATATACCTGAAGAAGCCAACAAATTCTGGGCGAAATATTGAAATAAATAAATATCTTTGTTTTGTTGCAAACATTTTTATAAAAAGATCTTAAGCCTTAAAATTTAATTTATTATTAAAAAAAGATCAAAAATTAAATTTTAAGTTTGAATTGAAATGTAGTTATGAAGATGAAAATGTCTATTTAAAATATTTAGCAGTACTAACTAATTACACTGATGAAATCGAAACGAAATATTTAGGGGGCATCGATAGCTCTCGATCAAATAGGGCATATATGTAGATAGTTTTCTGTCATCAAATTAAATTACTCAAATTTATTGTTTACAGTCGGTATGAAATACCAAAACAATACCATACAAAAAACTAAGTATCTTATTGCTCATTTCAGTGCCTTAATTATATTATGAAATCATGGAATATATGTACACTGAAAGAATTTTCGTTCA
Source organism: Sturmia bella (assembly GCA_963662145.1). Classification (NCBI taxonomy): domain Eukaryota; kingdom Metazoa; phylum Arthropoda; class Insecta; order Diptera; family Tachinidae; genus Sturmia; species Sturmia bella. The sequence continues at coordinate 2,297,094 of OY759173.1, read as the reverse complement.
TAGTTCTAATGAATTTATTTTATTAATATTTTTTCATTAGTCCAATCAAACTGTTGTCCATTATGGCAATGAATTTTCATAGATCTAACGAACAAATGTTATTAAGCGCTGTTCACTAGTTTTCATAACTGTTTAAAAATATGATGAAAAAATATCATCAAATCTATAAACAATTTCATTAAATCAATGTATTTAATTCTCATTTTATTTGTAATGAAATTTGGATATATGGTAACATATTTTAATATTTCGCAGAGCTTTTGAAGTAGGTGCGAGTAGCACCTAAAAAGTCTCACCACACATAGAACGGCTTTTTGTTTCGAATATGTGTTAATAAAAATAATATAAGTAACCTTATATTGGTCATAAAAGTGTCTGTTTTCATTAGATCAATGAACAAATTCCTATAATTAATGAATACTTTCGTTTATTACTTTATATCTTTTCCTTTTGTTAATGATTTTTTGTTAATGATTCGTTCAGTTAATGATTTTTTATCATTGAACCAATGAAATACTTCATTAGCTTAATGACTAAAATTCATATAATTAATGAAACGTTCATTTATATTGATTTCATGAATCAGAATTCTTTAATTCAATCAACCCCAACAATGTTTGAAAAATAATGAATTTTTTCATTAAATTAATGTGGTAGTTCATTGGATTTATGAACAAAATTCTATTATTATTAATAAACACATTAAGCTATTATGTCCACTTTGTTATTTTTCGTTATTCCATGTTCAAAAATACTAGATGTATTTTTGCACTGCATTGATTCCTTATATACATTTTCGTAAGGCAATACGTTAAACAAAATTATTTGCGTTCCAATGCATTTGTGTCTTACACAAACTCGTTAATTAAGACATTAAATGTGTTTCTTTACTTTTCCAGCAATATTTATGCAACAGCTCAATTATGAAAACTTACAAAAAAGAGAGCTTAATAGGACTACTATTCAAAAACTTCAAAAATCGTTTCTTAAACTGCCGAGTTGACAAAACCTTTCAAAATGTAAAGAGTTTTGAAAATCAATTCCTAATGCCCGTATGATACTACGTTTTCCTGGCAATGTTTAAGCTTCGGAGAACAGTGCAAATATAATGTAATAGAAGATTTTGATTTTTGAGTGCTATATACGATTTAGGATGCTTAAAAATGAAGTTAATGAATTCACGATTTCCTCTGGCAGCACTGTTTTAAAACTCCGCAACTTCTACATCGAATTATTTTAAAACTAAAAGCCTCCGGCGGACTTTGATAAAGACTATAAAAGTCATTTCTTTCAAAGCCTGGCTTCTTATTCTAAAGTTTTCCCAGAAATATTTCGACACATGAAACTTTATCGTTTGCTTTTTATGTGACAGTCAAAACATCTGTTTGAAAAACATGCTAAATTTGGCTGAGTAAAATTTGTCCATGAAGATTTGACAAGTTCTCATTCATTCAAATGTGAGTTTTCCGACTCTCTTTGTACTTAAATTTTCTTGCTCGAGAAAGTAAAGAAACAACTTCCAGTAACATTTTGTACAATTTGTTACAAAATATTACATAAAGAAACATACCCATTGAAAAGGCGCTTACAGTGGTGCAAAAAACAAAAAATTTACTCTTTACAAATCTTGGAGGAATTTTTGCTGGATGCGTTGTTTCACCACATACAGTGGGTGTGCACTACAATATTGGTACGATGGATAAATTATATTTATTTTATTGCATGGTTGCAATAATAATTTACATTAGCATATGTTATATGTATGTAACTATCAGGAACTTTATGGTTAGAGTTTCTTTAAAAGTTAAGAGTCATACGTATTATACTTATGTCGGTTTTGAAAGAAATGAATTGTCATTGTTTGATGTTGAAACTATGAAACTCCAAGAATATAATAGTAGTTTTGTTCTCCTTGTTTTTGGTTTTATTATTTTATTTACATGGAATTCATTATCTTCTATATATGTATGTACATACATACATATATAAAACGGGATGTGTGTGTGTGTGTATGTAACGCATGGATTTAAAAACGCCTGGGACGATTTTAATGAAATTTTCAGTGAATCTTCAAAACATTCAGCTGGATATTAGTGAAGACTAAATTTTGATTTTCGGTCTGCAGGCGGAGGGGCGTGGCAAAATCCAATTTTCATATTGCACTACCAATGACATCTTCTTATACATATGTATATAAAAGTGTATGTGTGTTTGATTGTTCCTTATAGACTACGAAACGGCTAAACCGATTTGCTTAATATTTCGACAGTAATTCTCTGCACGTCTGGAACTATAGACTATATGTATGAATTTTAAAAATTCCAATCGCAAAGGGACTTAGCAAAGGTAGCACAAACATTTAAAGAGGACTTGAAAGCACAATAAACATAATTGGATAGATGTCTGGTACGTCTAGCAGCCCGAATTAAGGAGAATAATAGGAGCTGTGACAGGCTACTCTCAACTACTGGCATACATACATATGTATATTAACCGCCTGGGAATAGCGTGAGGAGATGAATGACGATCATGTGGGGAGGAGAGGGAAATATTAGAGCACTATTTATGCCTTCTCATAAAGGCGGTCCCAATATCTTGGGAGAGATACCTTACCAGATATAACCCAAATTTGGCGGAAATTTGGAATTTTTGAGGATGACCTGTTTTTTGTGGTTAAACCCATGTAGCGCGCAACAAGCCTGTACTGGCTGGCCCTCCAACCAACCTAACCTATATATATTTTGCTACGGTCGAGAAATGGCGTCGCTAAATTGAACGAAAGCCTGTTTCAAATGTTTTGTTTTAAGTTTGCGTCATACATATGTATATTATCAAAATGACAAGAATTAAAATGATAACAGTATTGTTAGACAAGAGCTAATAGATATGAAATACATACATACATATGTATGTATGTATTTTTACATATGTATATTATTAAAGACAAGTCTATGCATATGTATGTATGAATTGCCGCACACTGTATGTATGCAACTATGTTTGTAATTTGAGTAACATTTTTGAGATGTTTATCTCTTTTATGAAATCAAATCGCAAAAGTATCTGTTGCCGAACAATTATTTTCCCTATAACTCAAAATAGCTGTGGCGCTGGGAAAGAAATTTCAACATATGTAATATTTATGTACTTAATACCAGTGAGAGAGAGAGAGAGAGAGAGCTTGCATTCACACAAACATACACACGTACATAATAAGCATATGCATATGTACATATGTATGGTTGTTTAGATGCACACACACAACATACATTTACACATGCATATGCATTTAAAACGCTGATTTCAAATAAACATTAGTTTCTCTGCTTAAAATTAGCTGCTGTTTAACAATAATTTTTAAGGGTGTGCAATGTTTAATTACATAGCAGTACATGTGAATTTTTAGTTTTTTTTCGTTTTCTTTAGTTACTCACTCATAACATATGTATACTGTTTTTTTTTTTTTTTTTTTTTTGTAATTTTATAGTTTAATTAATTATGTTTTTAGTTTATACTTTTTTTTAATGATTTTTCGAAGTTTATGTATAAAAAAAATTAACTTAAGATTTATTCAAGTTGTTTCACGTTGTATGATGATGTTGTTGTGGCGGTTGTGTTGCGTTCGATGTGTTTGAGTTGGTATGATTTGTTGGGTTGTTCAGCTGCTGATGTTGTTGTTGCTGGGTGGCAGATGGGTTAAGGAAATTGAATGTCCTCGCATCGTTGTGCAACCGTAAAGCTTGTTCTAGTCGATGTTCTTGCAGGCGTATCACTTCACTGATGTCCTGAGTGTTTTGATGCAGATGAATTTTGTGCTGAGAACTTTCCTCCGTTAATGGATTTTTTGTTTGCTGCTGATGCTGATGCTGAGGTGGTTGTTGTGTCTGTTCGTGTTTTTCATTAGTGTTATTGTTATTATTATTATTATTATTATTACTGTTGTTGTTTGTGGTGACTTCATTAGATTGCTGCTGAACGACTGATGCTGCCAGCCGAAAAGCAGCTTCGGTGTGCGATCTAAGTATGGCTTCAGCCTGCTGATGCATATGTAATGTTGTTTCTGGCAAATGTGACGACGATGGTGGCGGTGAAGCTGTTGTTTGCAGCGGATTGTTGGCTGCTTGACTGTGATGCGAATGCAAGTGCTGTAATGCACCACTGCCAGTGGCAGTGGTGGGGTTTTGTTGCAGATGTTGTAGATGTTGTGTTGTTTGTTGCTGTTGAGCATGGTGGTGGTTGGTGGATTGGTGTGCTGTCATGTTTGCATTATTAGCATTGCCATAAGAGTTGTGGCCAGAAGACTGAAGTTGAATTTGTTGCTGGTGATGAGTTGTATCTTGAGCAGAGGTTTCCATCATTGTTGTTCGCATCATTGAGTCGCGCATTGCATTCATAACGGCTGTCGAGGCCTCGTCTTGTAAACCTTGGTGGTGGGTTCCCGGTGACATGGTTCGACCACTTATGTGATTTTGTTGCCCACTAGATTGAGTTGGAGCGGCATTTGGGGTTTGTTGCATGCTCGATTCTAAAGAACTATCATTATTTGTGCCTCCGGCTGTCGACGATGTGGAGCCGGAGGTGTGATTTAAGCGCATGGCCGCTGCCAAATTAACAACAGCTGCCTGAACTACTGCATTGCCAGCTGTAGGATGTGAGGGCTCAACGCCAAATCTTTGGGGAGACGATAGACCAGCTACGCTTGTATTATTAGCGCTAGCTGCCACAGCGGCAGCGGCGGCGGATGCAGCTGCCATTAAGCTCATGCGATTTTGTAAATCAGCATCTACTCCCGGCATGCCGCCATAACTATGGCTGGCTAGGGTATGGGCATGATTTTGATGTGGATTGTGCGAGTGTGAATGAGGATGAGGATGTGGTGGCGCGCACAAGGGGTGATTCGTGCTACTGCCAGTACGAAGAATATCATTTAACTTATTGCTTAAACTCAAGTTGCTGTTACTACTGTTGCAATTGTTATTAACATGGTTGTTGTTGTTATTATTATTATTATTGTTGGTACTATTTAACAAATTGATCCCACTACCTGGATCAGATGCAGCTGAAGATGATAGCCGGCCATTTGAAGAACATTCTGAGTTTGCTGATGGCGATGGACATAATGAATTTGAGCCACCTCCACCCGCACCACTTCCTTCACCTAAAAGTGGTATTAGGCCCGCACCACTAGAGCCTGAAGATGCCGCTAAAGTTGCAGCTAAAATATTATCACGATCTCTTCTCTCAGCTGCAGCCCGCGATAAAACATACTGGGCAGCAAATTGATGCTTCGGATCCATTCGCATATGCTCCATATGTGTTAGTAGACCTTAAACATAAATAAAAGAGAGTATTTCTTATTTAAGTATTCGCCTTACTATTTATATAATTTCGCCTAAATTTGATTGCATGCGCTTAACCAAAAATAAAACTAAAAATCGGTTTTTGGTTTGAATGGATTTATACGAGTCAAATCGAACCGACGTAGGGAGTGGTTAAATTTGCCTAAAGAACAATACTCGAATAATTCAAATGTATCTCCCTTTTTTTATATGTATTTAAGGAATGAAAACTATCAATTAGAGCACATTAACCGCCATTAACCTGTTATTTTAGAGCCTTTTCACCACACATTAAAAAATCTGGAAACTATAGTTTTGCTACAGTTAGTATCTGCTACTGGGAGCGAATATTTATTAGCAATAAAGTTGAAATATTCACAGTGGGACCAACAGAAGATTAAAGGCGAGCAAGCATTGATTTCAAAAATGCATAAAAAAAAGATACATTAGCAAACAAAAGTTTTAATGAATTTTAAATTTCTATTCTTGCAATACGATTGTATTGCATGAGTCAAATTCTCCTAAAACGATAGTTCAGCCAATAATTCGTTTCAAAATCCTAAAATATCGCATAAATTAAAATTTTAGTTAAAATAACAAAATAAAATTGCATAAAAAAAGCAAACAAATATATTTATTTTATTTATTTTAACAATAAAAACAAACTTTGTTAAAAATACATAATGGATTAATAACAAGCACCTAGAAAATATAAAAGCCACCAAAATTTATGAATTTGAAACTTACTTTTTTCCGAAAGTAAAATGTTTTTAAGGCTAAAATTTGATTTCTATTTGAATGTTACAACAATCGAATCACTCACTTACTGCACCTTAATTAAACAAATGAATCTCCTAATAAAATAAGAAATTTCGCGAAATACGACACAGTGAAGAAAGCGGTATGAAAAATTATGGCGGCGGCTAAAGAGCAAATATTTTCGGCAGCGGCGGCTAAATGGCTGTGCGCCGATTTATTTTATATAGATTGTATTTTAAGGTTTTACATATTACTACATTCTAAAAGCAAGCATTTGAAATACAAAATAGAGTGTAACAAAAATATGTATGTATGTATGTATGTATGTAAAATACAAAATACTTTTAATTAAAAAAGCTTTTATTTCCTTTCATAAACACCAGCTTTTCAGATGTAGTATCAGACAAACAACCTCTTGATAGCAAGAAATCTCAATTATGTCTTGTTAGAAAACGATATTTTATTGAAAGAGAGAAATAAGTGACAATTAAAAACGTTTGACCAAAGGCTACATAAAGTCTATCCAAGTCAACATCTGAGTGGTCATATTTCTCTTCTTGTCTTAGATCAAAATGTCAAACTTATATATTATTTCTTCATTATTTAACTTTCTGACAGCTTGGCGACTTTCTCAATGTTTCCAATGCATTCATTCACTTGCTTTTACTGTGTGTTTGATAATTAAAGTGTAGTATTTCATAAATTTTTTGTGTACGTATTCTGAATAAAAATTTCAATAAAATCTATGACTTTCATGAAAATTTCTTGCTCAATTTCAAAGTAACGAAGTGAAAATTCATTTTAAAAATGTCGTCAAAGCGAAGAGTTGCAAGTACATATAATTATTTTACAACCATTGTTATAGTTTTATTTATTACTGAAATAGAGCTGCCAAGACTGCTACAAACATGAATGTATAGGGCAACATTGTTAACTAATTTAATAACACTGTGCTAGTTGAAAAAACCGACAAACAGGGCACCCAGTGACTAAACCTAACTCGGGTACGCTGAATTCAGTGGTGCCATCCGTTTTTCTAGGTTAGCTCGCGTTTTCGAGATTTACCGTTATTTTAAAAATGGAGGAGGTTGCACTACATGTATTGAACTAACAAAAAAAATTTTTCGTTTATTGAACTTTAGTAAAAAACCGAAATTCCGCAATAAAAAAACCTTTAATATGATATATAATTTATTAAAAAAAATTTTTTGTCTTTTAGAAAAAAAAAATTTTTTTTGGAAAAAAAAAAATTATTTTTTGCAAATTCTTGAAATTTTGTGATTTTTAAAACTGCATAAAAATTGAAAAATTAAGCTATGCCAACAAATTTTCCCGTGTATATAAAAAATTATGTTTGAAACAAAACGAGCTTTAAATGACCAAAATCTGTGGGCAACTTTTGATTTTATTCACAAAAGATGAAAAACTGTAGTTTCAACCTGTTACCAGACGAAGCCTCAAAAATTGAAAAAAATATTTTCTTGTTAATTAAAGTCCATTTCTGCATGTTCATATAAAAAGTTTTTTGTAATTATCTAAGATTAAGATGTGTTAAAAAAGTGTTATGAAACCTTTTTGCATAATTTGTACTATTATGCAAAATTTCAAGAATTTGCAAAAAATAATTTTTTTTTTCAAAAAAAAAAATTTATTTTTCTAAAAAACAAAAAAATTTTTTTAATTAATTATATATCAGATTAAAGGTTATTTTATTGCGGAATTTCGGTTTTTTACTAAAGTTCAATAAACGAAAAATTTTTTTAGTTAGTTCAATACATGTAGTGCAACCTCCTCCATTTTTAAAATAACGGTAAATCTCGAAAACGCGAGCTAACCTAGAAAAACGGATAGCACCACTGAATTCAGCGTACCCGAATTAGGTTTAATCACTGGGTGCCCCGTTTGTCGGCAAAAAAAAAGTTCCAAATTCAAGCACAGTGTAATTATCACTATAAATTTATCTTTATTCATATTTGCTGTAAAAATGTTTTAAATATTTTCTAATCTACCAAATAATTTAAAATTCACAATCATTATTCTTGTGCAATCCTGAAAATTTGTATGTGTTAAAAAAAGTGTGAGTGTTTTGCAACTTTCAGCCATTCACTTTCCCGTCTAAATGCTAAGTTAAATTGTAGTATTGCCATATTTTGGAAATAAAACGGCAGTAAAATTTTTGAAAGAAATAATTTTTAGCTCATATTTTCTAATATCAAAAAAAAATAAAAATGTATTTGGAAAATTGTATTTTGAGAGCACAATCATTTGAAATACAAAAAATATTCAAACGCTTAGTATTTGAAATACTAACTACATACATAAGATTTATTTAAAATAAAAACACAAAATACGTATTGCAAATACTGCCCAGCCCTGTATGCAACTAAGCAATAATTTTTCTATGCATATTTCATTATTCGCTCACTTACCGTTTTCATAGGTAAATACAGCCTGGCAAACCGAACATGGCCACATCCTTAAACTGTTTGTGAGCTGAGAGGTTTCAGCATGACATGCCAAGTGTTTGCGCAAAGAGCCTTCGTTAACGTAATGTTTTCCGCATACAGGACATGGATGGTTTGCATTGCGACGTTTCGCTGAATATGGATCATTTGAAGAAGATGCTCCCGATGACTGTAAACAGCTTGAACTTCCAGTATTGCTAAGATTGTTGGCAGTAGAACCGCACACACTTTCAGAAAAAGGGTCTTAAAATGTAGAAAACAAATATATTGTGTGAAGAATAAAAACTAGGTGTTGTGTACGTATGAGCTAATAAACATGTTACAGAAAATAAAGTCTTATAAAAGGAATTTGCTTTGAATTTGTTGAAAGTTAAACTCACTGTTGTTCGGTTGAGCGGTTTTCTCTTTATGAACATGTTTCATATGTTCCATTAGCGCGTCAGTACCCAAAAACAGTTTATGACAGACGGGACAGGATGTGGCATTTGGACCACCAATCAGAGCGGCATGCTGCTGCAGGACACCCAGATGTAGCTGAAGTTCCTTTGGTGTCAAAGAAAAAAATAAATAAATAAACATTAACATTAACATTTTCAAAGAAAGCAATTACTTTAAAACCGACCTTTGAGGTATGTGTTCTTAAGCTAGACTCGGTAGCAAAACCTTTCCCGCAAATATTGCAATGAAATGGACGATTTTTCGCTCTTTCAACTTGGGCGTCGTGATTGCGCAAATGTTGTTGCAAATTTGACAATTGTATAAAGGCGCGACCGCAATCGGGTAAGTGACATTTGTAAGGACGTTCTCCTGAAAAGTGTATAAGAAAGCATTAAATTTTACGTTGCACGATTTCGTTCGATTCAACAAGCGGATACTTGACAAACTTTAGCCGATAAAAATTTCTCATAAACACTACCGCGTTTAAAAATAATATGGTTGGACAAGCTTTTCGTAGGGGCACAAAATCTTCAAAAAAAAAAAATAAAAAAAAATATTCTAAATATAGCGAAAGGATGTTTGCTCTTAATACATTTGAAACGATGTTAATGAGATACAGAATGAACTAGTTACTTCATTAACATAGAAAGGGACGTAAGGGTAAATAAAAACCGGTTTTGTTCAGAAGAGCCATTTTAAAGATTTCAATACCTGTATCTGCCCATATATCTGGGAGGGAACAGTTTTGAGGCTTGGGATCGATCTCATTCGATGCTCAGATGTTGTACACATCAAAAAAAAAAAAAAAGTGAAAATTGATTTCTTTACCCTTAGGTCCCTCTCTGTATATGCGCTGTCACATACATATGTTTCTGAGAATTATCTTTGGATACATGAAATATATTTTATTTTATCAATAAAAGCTGTTAATGGATCTATTTTTATTTTGCTTTGACTTTTTAAAAATATTGTTAAGATATTTTCCTTTCTCATTTTATTTTCAGATAATTAAATTGAATATTTTTGGGGTTTTCAAGCCCACAGGGGTGCAGGGGGCAATTGCTAAATGTCCAAATTTAGACAGCTAGAAAATAAAAGGAAAACTGTTGTGCATAATATTTGAATTCAATATATAATAATGTTTTATTTGAATAATTTAATAGATGCTTGATTTGATTTACTATATACTAGAGAGTTTTAAATTGTAAAGTATAGCTGCATTACATGAGCATGGTAACTAAGACCATAATATGCTCGTATAAATAGGCTGATATTTTTCAATCTCGCGTTGCTTGTATATTTCAGTGTAAGATCAATTAATCGAAGAATGCAAACTACTGGATTGTAAAAAAATTAAGACTTTCCGTTATATCACAAACAGTTTGGGATTGCAAAATGCTATTAACCGTTACTCGACTCTTGGCTCGTCATATGGGTGCCAGTACATGCGCGAATAACTGGAAATGAGAGTAAAATGGGGAAGGGGAAAACTAAGAATAGTGCTGGTTGGATTCAGCCTGCTGCTGCTAATAAACGAAAGTAGCAAATGCAAATTTGTCAGTGCACTTTCCAAAAGGCGATTAAAACTTCGACTATACAAAAACCTTTGACAAAGGTTGTCTGGCGCACGGCATGGTGCAAGGGTGTTTAACATAGTTGGCTCCTCATCTTGACAACTTCTGCAGACGTCATTGAAAGGTAAGCCCATACTACGTTTATACGTAGCCCCTTCACAAATACAAACTATTCGCAAATAAATAACTAACTGTTTATGCGTCAATGCGAATGCAGAAAATTTGTATTTTTTCGTGAAGCCAGATGGTAAAAATGTAACTAATTGGCAACACTGTTAAGCACAACATATGTTCAGAGAAATATGTGATTACTAAAATAATAATGGAGAAACAAAAAATTATGATGTTTCTTACAATTCAATTAATGCAGAAAAGCCACGAAATATTGCAAGAACGGTTCAACAAAACGCATGCAACTTTTCTAATCGCTAGTGAAAGAAGAAGGCGAAAACAATAATAATAAAGCAGTTATGGGGGAAAAAAACTACAATTATAGTTCTCTATCTGTATTACCTCCTTCTTCAATTCGCTAATTAAATTTTTGTACCGCAAAGCCTCTGCTGAGAATCGAACCTGCAGCATCTCGATTTGAATCAGAACAAGTTCAAAAACAATTAATGTATGTAATGTTCCATTTTTTATCTTTAAAAATCTCTAATTTTGCCTTTTATGTGTATTGTTTATTTTGGTTTTTTCTGTCTACATGGCTATTTAATGTCTGGGTTGCCAAAGTATTGTCAAAAGAACTATTATTGGGAAGCAAATTATTCGAATAGCTTTTTAAAAAAATATATAGTAAATTTATATTACAAATCGATAACGGCCATATCTTAATAACATTTTTTTATATTTTATCTTACTTTTCGGTATGTAAGATCAAAAAATAATGTATTAAAAATCATTTCCTTGTAAGTTATCTATTAAAATTAAAGTATAATCTTTGTACGGTAACACTGTTTTTGCCTTTTTGTCATTTTACTGACATGCAAGTAAAAAAATTACTGGCAATCAAAATCTCTTGCAAGTGAGCTCAAAACTTGCAGAAGTATGATTGTATTAGTGAAAAAATGTCAATGAAGTGAGCTACTTACACTTGCACTTGCGTGTGTAAATGGGGGGTAAACGAGAGCAACAAGGATTTCGTCAAAGCGTTCTTATTTATTTTAATTATTTATTTATTTTTTGCTTACAACTATTTCAAACACTATTATTTACCACCTTGATAAATTTTGAAATTGCAACGCGTTGCCACCACGTTGTTTCGCAATGCCCTTTACAAATTGTATGGGCATGCCAATTATTGACAAAAAAAACTAACTCACTTGCTTTAGAGAGCACAAATATTGTTCCAACATCTAGGAAGAGACACTTTACTAGACATAAACCAATTACGGGTCATATGCTGGATGAAATTGAGGATGTTTATGAATGACACGGAGTTCTTATAGACCTATGGGTCAAATTATTCATGGTTAAGTTCACAGAGCACACAGCAAGCCTAAGCTGGCTTCAGTGCATGTCGCAAGACATGGACAAACAAACCCTTCCAATCAACCTAACCCATTCTAATATAAGACTTTCCCTTCGATTAGAATGGGTTTCGATTTTTATGTACAAAATATTATCGATATTTTGCCCTTGATTTTTCGATAGCTTTTGGCATCAGAAAACCAGGTTCAGCTACGACCTGTATAGAAAATTATGTATGTGGGCAAAACTAAAATAAATTGAGCCAAGTACGAGACTGATTTGCACAGCCAGGGTTCCGTACTATCGTACAAATTCTAGACAAGGGTAACCCTGGTGTAGCAATTACTTTTATGCGGTTTAAGTGCTATAGCTGATTTTCAAATTAACATAAAGGGTGTCTCCATGTACGTATGAACACCATTTAAATTTTAACTTCTTTCAGCTTTTGGTATTTACGGTTGAACAAAAATTGGCAGCTTTGAGCTCTGAATTTTGTGTTAAAATAAATTGACTTGGAGTAATTACTCTTTGCCAATTAATTAAATATAAATTACAAGGAGTAAATTATATTTGAGTTATTGAAAGGAAAATTAAAAATTTTAGTTAATTAATTTCTCCTTTAACTCAGGGTTTGAGGGAATAAATTTACCTTTCCTTAGGTTTTGTCTGTCGATTTGAAATTAGACTTGAAATTTGTACTAAATAATTTAAGTTTTATTTTATATATTTATTTTCTTGAGCTAAAGGTCTTTTCTTGAAATTATTTAATTATTTTTGTCGATATTTCGCTCTCCTTCGGATAGCTTCTTCAGGACATTCGGAGCGAAATATCGACAAAAATAATTAAATAATTTTTATAAAAGACCTTTAGTTCAAGAAAATAAATATATAAAATATAAAAAAGGGATAAAAAAAAAACCAAATAATAAATTTAAGTTTTATTTATTTTGGTTTAATACAAAATTAACTAAATTTAAAGTTTAAATCCAAACTGAGCTGCTGATGGTTGATGTAGAAGTGACCCGAAGTTTTTTAATTCATAATGAAGAAAGTTATGACTCTTGGAAAACCCGCGCTTTTCATGTGGACTTTTCCATTTGTCAACTCTAGCAACATTTAGTACAAAAGGTGTATTCAAAGTCAATTCAAAACAGGTGGGAAAAGAATTCAATGTTTTGCCAAAATAGAAATATTAGATACAAATTTAAAAAATCCATTAATATTTTCATATATAAAATAATTACAAAAAAAAAAAAAAATAAGTTGTCCAACGTAAACATACTCAGTGAGTGCGAAACCCTAGCAGGTTCGCAGTTTCTTGTATGGGGACCAGCGGCCGGATTCTGGCATTCGTGATCGAATATACTCGATAATAAAAACAATGTAGAGCAAAAACAAAATGAGCAACAAACACACAGCATTCTATAACGAAATCGTTCAATCACGAGTGCCAGAATTTGGCCCCTGCTTACGTTTTCAACTTTTTGTTGTATTTTTAGTATTTGTTGTTAAAGAGGCCTGCGACGTAGTTCACTGTGTATGCTGTGAAAATTTCAAGTCTCTATCTCTTACGGTTCAAAAGTTAGTGCTAACTTAGGTTTATTGTATGGAAGTAGCCTTTAATTTATATATTTAGTTGTTGCTTTGGGTATTTATTGTTGAAGAGCCTATGTAGTCACATATCCTATGAAAATTTCAGCTTTGCAGCTCCTATAGTTCAAAAGTTACAGTTGATTTTAGCTAAATTTCACAGTTTCTTATACGGAAGCACCCTTTAGCTTATGACTTTTTGTTGGTTTGGGTATTTGTTGTTGCAGAAACAACCTGTGAAAAGTTCGGCTGTCTAGCTCTTAAAGTGTAACAGTTACAGTTAATTTTAGCTAAATTTCACAGTTTCTTGTATGGGGAGCCTTTTAACTTTTTGTTGTTGTAGAGACCGGGTAACAACTTGTACTGCGAAAATGTTCAGCTCTCTAACTTTTACCGTTTGGAAGAATGAAGCCGGTGACGGACGGACGGACGTGGAACTCTCAGTAATAGGGTTACGTTTTTACTCTATGAATACGGAGCCCTAAAACTGACGGCACTATCACTTGATTGCGCGTGCATGCTGCTGTCTTGTACATATGAGCTGACTTAGCGATTTTTTTAACTGGCTCTAAATTGGAAAAATATAGAAAATTTCATGCAGTCGAAGAAGGCAGCATGGAATGAATGACCCAAATGTACTACTTTCCATAACTTCCATAAGCGTTCACCTCTTATGTTGGAGATGCTGTTTATCTTGATGGCGGTGCTTGTTTTTCTCTTCTATTGATATGGCAAAATAAAACATAGTTGCAATGCAATCCTGCGTTTTTGAAGTTTTTTTCCTTTAACCATAAAACTTTTTCAGTATCTCTGCTTAAATTAAATGTTCGCCTCAGATATGTATATGTGTGTCAATTATGTAAACTGTAATCGCATTATGACCTGTTAAAATATTTACCTGCGGAATATGTAAGCAGCGACCATTAAAGTGTAGTTAAAACTTTTTTTTTGCCCTGTCCACTTCAAAGTTACACCATAAGTACAGTCGACTCTCGATAAATTGAAACTCAACGGACCAGACAAACCGGTTCACTTAATCGAGTTTTTATATTAGCGAGACTTCAAAATTTTTTCACAAGTTTTTTCTCCTTTAGAGAAAGGCACTTCTTCCCTTTAGAACTTATTTTAATGTAAAACACAATCTTTTGAAAAAAAAAATGCTCAAGGCTACCACCGGTATTCATAAAAACTAAAATGCTGCTCAAATACATTTTATAACAAATTTGATATGGAAAATTTGTTCTAAAATGTATTTCAACAATGATTTATTTTTTATGAATACCGGTGTACAAGTTTACTGAAACACAAACAAAACCATTAGATTTCATACAAAAGCTTTTGCAGGAATTAATTGCTCGAATGAGCAAGAGCAAAGAAATTTTAATTTTTTTAATATTAGCAACTGTCGATTTAGTGGTGCATGCTGAAAGCGTGGCATAGAAACTAGAGCAAACAATTTAAATTTCTGAAAAAAAAAGACAAGATCACATTTGAAATTCAAATTATAGAGTGTAAAAAAGTCGCACTTCAAAATATAGAGCGTTGGCAAGCAAGATTCTAAGCACATCCCAAAAAAGTTAAATAAATTATTGTTTTATTTGTTTTTAATTTTGCACAAAACATAGTAATTAAAATAATTCAAATTATAGAGTGTAGAGCCAAAAAATTCAAATTATAGCGTGTTGGCGATCAAAATTACCTTCAAATAATTTCAAATTATTGAGGGCTCCAAGCCATGTAGGCTTTTTTTTTTTCAATATATGGAATGTTTTTCAAGGGGCCTAGAAAACAGTTCAAATTATCGCGAGATTCAATTCATTAAGTTTCAAATTATCAAGAGTCAACTGTATGTATGTATGTACGAGTACGAAGATTCCTTAACGGTTGGCGGCCAAAATTCTCTTGCTACTGGCATGTAAAATCAGCCATTTAAGTAACATGGATACATTTATTTATTTTTGCTTGAGCCACCATTACACATAAACAAATTGAAATTTGTCTGCCCTCCTTAAGGACACAACGTCTTTCCAGTTTTAAATGATACTTGATATTTGCTTTTCTCTCGTGGTTGTCTGTTACCTCTGATAAGAAGTCAATTGTTGAAGCCATGAAGCCTTTTTTTACTTAAATCGTTTAAGTGCACCGTTTGCCTGAATATTTTTTTTTTACAAACTAATTCGATTAAGGTCTGAGCAGTGAAAGTATGGCAAATTAAAATCAATTTTGTAATTTTTCTGAACGCAACAAGAAACACAAATTCAGCAATTGAAATTGGCCAGAGGACCATATGCATTTGGAACTACTTGGGCTTTTGTTAATTTGGAGCTTGATGGCTTCGACCCTTCGTATTATTTAGAGTCGGCTTACACACATCATGTTATGTTATGTTATGTTGGCCGCCGGTAGTAAAGCCGGCCCACTTGGGTGCTATAAAGATCCCGTTCTGATACCCGAGTAAACTGTAGGGCGATAGCTCTACATGCCTTCCACCAGTTCCGACCGGAACCAACCCGATGAACGGATAAACGATACGCAATGAAATTCTTTTAAACAATTGCGTCTTCAAATTCAGTCACACAAAAAATCATTTTGGGTTTCCCTACGTACTTACATATGTACATACACACATACATGTGTATGATGATACGCAATAGATCATCAACAACGTGCACAAGAAAAAAATAATTTTGTAAAAGCAAGCAATGTAAATATGTATGTATGTATATATGTATGTATATAATCATTGTTTTATGGAACACACTGAAAATATTCAATAATAAAGAATTTATTTTAGAGTTTTCTATTATAGATACATACATACGTATGCATGTACCCACATACGTAAGTAAATTGAAAAAGAAAATCACACTTAATGGCAATGTTTAGCATTATAATTCAAAAATAATGCAATAATATGCAATTTTTTGTTAAATAAATTTTACTATAAAGTTAACTGATAAATAATTAAGAAATACATTTTGCTTTTCTTTATTTCATTGATATTAAAAAGAATTGGTGTCACCCAGTGGTTGAACTTGAGCATATTAGGAATTATTTAAATAAAAGTTTTGCAGCCTGTGTTAAATCCCGGTAGTGGATCTGATATTGAAATTCAGAAAAAATCGGCCCATATATACCCCAGATATAGCGTCTCCCGATATTTCAAGAAATCGGCTTTAAAATCCAAATAAAACAACTTTTCGCACCAAAAATCAATCAGAATGTATGTACCATTGTGAAGGGTATTTAAGATTCGGCCCAGCCGAATATAGCACTCTTACTTGTTTTATTTATTTTTTACAATGTATGTTGATTTTGACAGATAGTGCAGATAAACTTGCGATATAAATTAGAGAAGACAGGTATTTTTCTCATGTAGCTTTAATATGAAGCTACTTCATTCGCTCTCAAAATTTTGTATGGCGAAGCACCTGATTAGGGTGTTAAGCACAAATAGAGAGCGAAGCACATGTCGTGGAAACATGCTACTATAGTCACACGATTGTAATATTATACGGCAACTCTGAGAAACAGCTGCTGTAGCAAACAAAGTTTGACATCATCAGAAATAAAAAAAAGGAGTTAAAAGTCAAAAATATGGTTTGTTTCTTAAAAAGAAAGAAAATTGTTTTGGTTCAAATGTCCTGCGTAAGCGCGAATGCAAGAAATCAACAACAAAATATACAAGGTTGCACTCGCAATATTTTTGCATTTACGCACCGCTAATTACGGGTTGCTTTTTTTCGTATGAGTGTTGCGTTTGCAACACTGACACTTGAACAGCTGACATTTTAAAACAAAGCAAACAAAAAATTAGAGAAATGGAGTTTTTTTTGTTAAAGCTTTCAAAGCAAACACTTAATTTCGTTTAAAAATTGTGTATTAATTTATCAGCTGTTATTTAGAGTGCAATAAAATTTGCAAAGTTGTTAAAAAGGGTGCTCAATATCAGTTGCAATATAGTCGCAAATGCAAATAGTCGCAACTAAAAACGCACCAAGCGCTGAGTACCGCTATTGTACTGTTGTGCGAGCTGGCCTTTTTCTGCCCCCTGACTAGACCTTGTTTTTATTTTCTTTTTTACATTTTGAAATGCAGTTTTTACATTGGCTCATTTGGCTTTACAGTCTTCCACCGTATGACCCGGACGAATTTTTTGGATTCCTTGCCATACGCTTTCCCGTTTATGCTGGTCCTTGTAGTCCCGGGAAGAGTATGCCCAAACACATGGGTGCATCTCTGCAGCTTGTATTAGTTTTTGAAGGTCCAGGATGAAGTTACACTTGGCTTCTTTCTTTTATTTTTTTTTTATTCAAAGGTGTCTGCTGTGGCTGAGCCAGGAGGGAGTATTCAATTTCACTGCAAATGGAATCGTCCATAATAATGCGCTCTTCGAATTCCATATTGACACTGCAAGAATTTTACAATTGTTATAATAGTAACAACAAAAATTATAGATGTCACTTAAAGCAGTACTACTCAATTACTTATATTGAATTATACCGCTGTAATTTGTAACATACATACATATTTATTGGCTTTACAAGAAATGTCAGCTCATGTCAATCAGATAATATCTGGCTGAATTTCGATAGCAAACACATGATACAATATTGAAATAGATTAGCACAATAAAACATTTTCTCAGCTAGCTGGCTTTTTCAAAAATGGTATTTCGACAGCGTACAGACGGAGAACGCAAAATAGTTTAAGTTACTTTTGATCGCAAATGAATGTTGTTAAATTTGCAAACGGAATTACAAATTCACAAAATTATATACCCTTAACACTTGTTGTGAAGGGTATACAAATGAAAAATATTACAAATAATAATTAAAAACTAAATGAGCATTTTGTCTGTTGAACGTGATGACGACGCTGGTGATGGTACGAGTAATCTAAAGTAGATGACGTTAGCGTTGCTTGAATGTAAAATGTTTGATTCTTGTTCTATTTAAAAATTTTTTTCCTTTTCGTTTATTGTTTAATTAAGAAAAACAAAAATGGGTTTGTTTTTAATTAATATTTTATTTGATAAAAATGAGACATTTTTGCAGAACTAAAGAAGTGGGCAATTTTAATTTTCCAAGGACATAAATTTTACACTAGAGCAAACAGTTAAACCCGGATTTTTAAAGGTAAAAAATGGGCATTTTCTGTGAGCACCTTTCTTTTTACACCAAACAAGCTTATTAACTGTTAGTACTAATATGTATCATGATTATCAGAAACCAACAAACAAACATTTCCGATTTCGGTCTGTATATAGCGAAAACCGATTTTGAGGAAGTTTGCCCTGGAAGCGAACCAAAAGTGTTTTTAAGCTGAAGAGTAATCAAATTTCGTATATGGGCAGTCCTTCTATGGATCCACTGAGACGGGATTTTTGGAAATTCACTCCGGAAAGGGGTAAAAGAGGGCAAAATCAGGGTAATTCAATATCTCCGGACTTTGATCAGGTTCAAAAAGCACCCAAAAGTATAATAAAAATAAACGGACTGGTGTCTGGTACTTTTTTGATATTTTGATTACTTAGCGGATAAAAGGGGTAAAAACTGAATTTTGGAACTTTTTTAAATTGCATATATCTATGTAAAGGATAGTAACAGGATAAAAACTATAAACTGAATTTAATACCCATTGAAAAATTCTCGATATAACTTTGTCAGACTTTTTAATTTTGGTCATTTAGGGGGTAAAGAAGGGATAAGTCTGTAATTCTATATCTTCCGACCTAATACAAGTAACAAAAAAAATTCAAAAAGGGCCTGAAAGCCTACTAATATTAATCGAACAGGTCTCTTGTGTTTTAATAAATGTATAGAAATGTTTCCTTAAATAGCAGTGACATTTACTGCATGTTCCTCAAAGTGGAAGTCGTGCGATTGTTCGAAAGAAAATTTTTTTTGGGTTTCCCTATGACGTTCTTTTATTCGAACGATTCTTCAATATCGATCATGTCGCCAACACTGCGAACACAAATGTCAAAATCTAGCACTTGTTGTTTTGCTATCGAGAGTTTTTATAGAAATAATTTTTGTTTGTTTTTTTTTTAAAGCTGGTAAATAAAACTAGAAACCATACATATTTTTAATTTTTATTTTATCTAGTAAATATATGAAACAATTATCATATGAATTTTAAAATCGATTTGTAGAGGGTCTTAAATGTATTGATACATATGAGTCATATTCATGATATAGATCTACGAAATCGAGATGCTGGCTTAAGTAGGGCGTATACTCGAGCCATACAACAGTGAACAGCCAATACATTGACATCCTCATTGCCGACTTTAAAAAAGAGAATATTTTTAAGTTGAGTGTGTGTGCTTTTGTTCCCCTTTTGCTGTCCTCAATATAAACTCGATTTTACTTCTTCAAAACCTACGAATTTTCAAAATACGTTAAACAGTTTTTATATTTCATGATACAAATTGAAATGTAGTTTTCCTAAAAATTTTACTTGTTCGCTGGATGGAAGAAAATCCTGAGGTTGCCAGAGAAATACCAGTGCTCAGTGCGTCAAAGTACTTATTAAATGTCTATGAAAAAAAAATACTTTTTAATTTTAAAACACCACCAAAACTATTTCCGCACCTTCAAGACGTTTGTGTAGTTTTTTCAATACTGCAATAAAATTCAATCAACCAAAACTTTAATTTACCGATCTGGCATCTCTGTAAAGTAAATGCCAAAGATTTCATAACGTAAGCCCATGCTTACGCAAGCTCTCGACATAGAGGAATCCAAAGTGATTCGAAATCGAGCGGCTACATTTCGATCGTTTACATTTTCTTGCGACATTGAGGAACAGGCAGTTAGTAAATATTTTTAGGGTTGAACTGCTTTCAGCATTATCGTGCAACATTCGCCTTCAGTTTAGAAAGGAAGTTCTTTTGATTTACATGATTACGGAAAGGGAAATCTATGTGGTTGGAAATAATAATAGGTAAGCACACATGGCAAACGCATCGAATTCACCACGATTTAAGATTTTTTTTTTTAAATTAGTTTCGAAATTTTATTCGAATTAATTGCCTTTCGAAGAATTCGGTCTTTTATAGCATAATTTTCAAAATTCATTTCGCTTCTGGAGAGTGTTTGTCAGACAATTGGTTTAGTTTGAAATCAATTCTTAAAAACTTAATTTTGGAATAACATATAGTATGTATAATGTACTCAACTTTCATCGTTTAATAAATTAAGGCTAAAAACAAATAAAAATCTCCTTAAAATTAAGCGAAAAAAGGAAAAACATTAATATAAAAAGAAGATAGATACTATTTCTAAAATTAAATCCTTTTTATTATTTTACGTCTAAAAATATACTTTATTAATATTTTTTGTCTTTTTCCAGGCGTCTATATGCCGCCGACATTTCGTTGATGCTTATCAACTCATCAGTAGACTCGAAAAATCTTAAAGCAATGTTTGAAACCCCACTACTTATTCCAAAAATTCCCATGACTCGAAAAATAAATTTCAATTAGCTTTTAAAGCAGATAAATAATTGAGCTCATTTATGAATATTCAAAAACTTTTACATTTTGATACTTTCAAAAGCACAAATCTTAGTAATCGATGATAGCTCGTGGTAAAGAAGTTGTTGAGAAAAGTAAAAGTGTTGCAAAACGAATGAATTTTTTCAGTACCAAAGGTTTGTTTGAAACTTTTCTAATCCTCGACAGGTGATTAAATTTTACGAGCCCATGTTGATTTCGAATAACACACAAAATATTTATGAAATTTTGTAATTTCTTTTTATTATCATAATACTAATATGGTTGAATTAGGTGTGGTACAAAATATAGGCAAAATGGCCACCGCGATTTCGGCGGCACACCTCCATTCGATGATGCAAATTTTCGATGACGCTGGGGCATAATTGAGGCTCTATGCAGTGAATGTGCCGAATTATCGCAGCTATTAGCTCTTGAATTGTTGCTAGCTTACCGACGTACGCTTTTTCTTTTAAATAATCCCCAAGAAAGAAGTCGAACGGTATTACATGATCATGGCGACCACAAGGCTATTGAATTTGTCGCACATAAGAGACATTGTTTCGCTGACTGTGTGGCAAGTGGCAACGTTCTGAAATTTTGCACGATTTTTCCGATTGTACGCACATTTGGACGATTAAATTGACCGAAAAAATCACGATTTCGATTTGAACGCACATTTTCATAATAAATCTCAATAACTTTAACGCGTTGCTCGATTGTGTATCTTTCCATGGTTTAAATTGATTTCGTCTGAAATAGTGAAATGAAAAAGAAATACAGAAAAAAAACTTGACGTTTACGTTCGGTTCAAATACAACATCTGCCCTTAAAATTTAACCACCCGTTATAATTATGCATGTATGTGTACATACATACATATGTATATAATCCAAAAAAAGTATTTTTCCTTAGATTTTAAAAAATCTTTAAAGGCAAACGAACATAGAAAACATTGGGTTTTGTGATGGTTTACATGCACACAAGGAGCTTATCTATGATTTCAATTAATTCTGCTAATACAAATAATAATGTATGTAAAGGGTGTTTTTTTCGATGTATATAACTTTAAGTTGCAATAAAACAACGATTGACATGAATTTTATTTATCCGAAAGACAATCTTGTGGCATTACATTTTAAATATGATTTCTGGCATTTGATCGCAACGGCTGGCGCGGATGTAGTCCAATCTGGACGTCTAATTTTCAATGAATTTTTCCCACATTTGTGGCCGTATGTCTGCAATAACACGGCGAATGTTGTCTTCCACAATGGTCAAGCGTTTGTGGCTAATCCGAAAGTAGTCTAGCGGTGTTAAATCACAAGATCTTGGAGGACCATACACAGGTCCAAAACGTGAAATTAGGCGGTCACCAAACGTGTCTTTCAATAAATCGATTGTGGCACGAGCTGTGTGACATGTTGTGCCGTCTTGTTGAAACCACATCTTCTGGACATCATGGTTATTCAATTCAGGAATGAAAAAGTTAGTAATCATGGCATTGACTGTAAAATTCTGGCCATCATCGCTTTTGAAGAAGTACGGACCAATGATTCCACCAGCCTATAAAGCGCATCAAACAGTCAGTTGTTCTGGATGTAACGGTGTTTCGATAAACACTTGAGGATTAGCTTCACTCCAAATGCGGCAGCTTTGTTTTTTGACGTGGCCAGTCAACCAGAAGTGCGCTTCATCGCTAAACAAAATTCGCTTATGAAAATCGGGAACAACGGCGACCTCGTTTTGGGCCCATTCGACAAATCTACGCCTTACTACTTCAGGCGTGAGTCTATTCATGATGAATTGCCAAACCAAACTTAGAATAACTGACAGCTGAAGTTCTATACATCGAAAAAGAGAAAAAAAAAAACACCCTTTACATGTTGTTTCCCAGTTTTTGAGGTGGGCCGTTTTTGTGCGACATTTTGAAAATTTTCAACTGCAACACTGTTTACACGCTGGGTAATAGCATCCCAACGACGTCAAATACACATTGTTGATTTAGAGAAATAGCTGTGCAAGTGGAAGATAAATGCCAATGCCACGAAAAGCGTTCACATAACTTTCACGTTAAGGCAGGAAACTTGCACACCAATTCCAATAATTGGTACAACAATCCCAGAGCAGAGCCAAGTTAGGCATCTGGGCCGGCGTCTCACATGGGTCCACCATATTGCAGCCAAAATCACACAGCTGAAAATTAGAAGCACCTAGCTATTTTGGTTAATTGGGCCCCATTCTTCACTAAAACTGGACCTCAAGGTCTTATAACTCTTATACAGGGCAGCCTTAAAACCGATATGGTATTATGGTATCCAGTTGTGGGGTTCCGCCACCGCATCAAATGTTCAAAAGCTTTAAAAAAAAACAGTCAAAGATCTTGAGAATGATTACGTGCGCTTCTTGGTACATACGAAATAATAGCATCCACATGGACCTCAATATTCCTACCATCCGAGAAGAGATAAAAAAAATCGTACATGAGCTACGTTGCAAAAGTTATTGGTCATCCCAATCCATTTGCGAGGGACTTGTACCACCTTTTGAAAATTTTCAACTGCAACACTGGTGACACACTGGGTATTTTTGCTTTATATGGAATAGATTGTAATGAATTAGGGCTTCTGTTATAAGATGATTAATGAATAAGCAACACACTTGGGAAGTTTTTAAGATCTTCTATTTTTTGTGAGTTCTTAAGAATTAAACATTTCAAGTTTTCATAAGAGAAAAATGTACTTTAATTTTGCAAAAATCTATTAGCTGCTTTCGGAAAAGCTTCGCTCCACTGTTCTCATAGTTATTAAGTATTATGCATCATCATCATACCATATTTACTCCATTTTTTGGATTTAGCTAAAAAATGTCATTACTCTTAGCAAGGACAAAAAGTCGTAATATGTAATTGTGTTTAATTTTTCTTTTTGCTGATGATTATGATGATTCGTAGCATAATTGTTGAAAAAGTTAAATGTAATTAAATAATCCTAAAGTGCTTTACTGTCGCGACGTTGATTATTTCACTTTGCAAACTTTTTTTTTTTTTTATTAAAGAAATAAACATCCTATTGCAAACACATTTTGATTGAATAGCCGAGAGGATTTGCGCAACACAAGGTCAATCAGAATCGCTTTAAGAACTTAAAGTGTCATAAATCGAGCTCCTTCCGAAATGTATTAAGCACATTGAGAATTTTGTCATAAAATATTTTCGCAGACAGACACAAGGTTTTCGATACTACAGTTTGGTAAAATGATATGACGAGTTTGATAAAATGGATAACGCTGAAGTGCGTTCGTTATCCAGCATCCAGGTTAGTTCCTATTGAGAAAAGAGGCTCTAAGAGTTGTTTATCAAAAGTTCTTGAAATTATCTTGAAGGAACATATTTCTGAACACCTAAAACTCAATAATTTGCTTGGCCATTATCTGCATTATGGCACAAACTCCCTGTCGATGAACTTGAACTTTTGGTTAAAAAATAGCTCAGTGCAAATCTAAAGGTGCCTTAGACTATGCTAATATGTGTGCAAAATCATAAAAATTTTGTTTGTCCTAGTGTAAACACTCGAATTCGTCGGCCTCCAAATATTTTTCGACTGTTTGTTGTCTAACAAAAATGTTTGTTTGTGAAGAAAGTTTTTGGCTCGATTTTTGTTTGTTCTCGCAATATTTTTCGCGGAACAAACAGCGACAAATAAATTGAAATGGCAATACTGGTCAATTCGTTTGACAGATTGCTTCCCGCAAATGTGTGGTTTTCTTTGTTATAATCGGCGCCACTAGATTCAGCTTTATGTGAAAAACATATATTTAATGTTAATAAGATGAATATTGTAATCAAATTACCAAGTAATCGAAGTCATTTGAACCCATGCGCACGAAGTTTTTATGCAGCGAAGGTTCTTCAGAACGCAAATCATTCAAAAGTTTTTGGCAACATCCTTCCATTTTACGACGCTGCGCCCAAGCTCGAACCCACATTCTGCTGGATCCGTTTTTTTTTTCTTTTTGCTGGGTTTCTGAAACTGCTATAACTTTAGCAGTTATTAATAATAAATCTCCAATATCACTGTCACTAAACATTTTAACTTTTCACATTGCTTCACAAACACAATTTGATACTGTTTGACAGATGGATTTCATAAACATAACAACATTGTTTGACAGATGTTTGTCATACACACCGGACAAATAAAATTATTAGTATAGTGTAAAGGGGTATACAAATATTTGTACCAAACATGGCTGACACAAAATTTTCTGTTATTTGCGCAAATAAAATTCAAATAAATATTAGTGCAATCTAAACCCATGCCCAAACATTTGTCACAAACCATACAATTATTTGTTGTGTTTGGACAAATATTAGCATAGTCTAAACGCACCTTAAGGCAAACAAAACAGCTTTGCAACCTAACAACTAATAGTTTTTTGTATTTAAAGTTTTATTGCGAACACTAGCAGTACATGGTAAATGTTTAAAACTTAGTTTTCAAAGCTTTTCATTCATGTTTTCCCCTTTTTTTTCCGTAAAAATTACAACAAACCCCATACTTTTCATTGTTTAGATTTGTACACTACTTGGTCTCATATACTCATGTTGCCACGATTTTCTGTACTGCTCACGTCTAACTCACCCCGCATAAATTATATGGCCACTTTACAAAAGTCACTTTTGGGATATCTGTTTATATCTGTGCTTTATTTTCAGGACAAGGTGTATCCGAAGTACAGCGCAGTACCGAAAAAAATATTCGAATAAATACACAAAATATATACAATAAAAAGAAATTCAGCTCAAAAAAATAATAATATTAAATCAACTTAAGCAACACGAAAGTTACCCCCTATTTACACATGCAAGTAACTTGTTGCAATACACTGACGGAGACAATAAAAGCTGTTGCTACTTGCTTGATTGCTTACACAGGCAAGTGCAAGCTCTATTTTAAGAAGTCGTCAAAGAAAATTGATTTACTAATTCAGGTCCAAAATTGAACCTTTTCAAAAAACGTTTGTTGCATTTTTCAGCTTCAAGTCAGTAGACTTGAAGTCAACTGATGAGTTCATTAGCACCAACGAAATGTCGTCGTCATAATACAATAAGCTGAAAAATACAATAAACGTTTTTTGAAAAGGTTCAATTTTGGACCTGAATTAATACATTTCAATTGGCTCTTAAAGCAAATAAATAATTAAGTTCATATTTGAAAATTGATTTACTTTACAAAATAAGAGAATTAAATTAAAGCAATAATAATAGCACAATTACATATGATGAAAATACTACAAAATCACTGTTCCATTTTTTTTATATTTAAAGGTCACTATTTTGTTACTTTTGTGTATTGTTTATTCAGTTTTATCTGCCGTCTACATGACTTTTTGGAGGCTGGGTTGCCAAAGTATTGTCATACGAACTGCTATGGGGAATCAAACTATACGAATAGCTTTTTTTTTATCAAATAAATAGTAAGTTTATATTAAGAAACCATAAAAGCCATATTTTACTTCAACCTTTTTTTTTTTTTTTATCTTATTTTTTGGTATGTAAGATCAAACAAAATCATGCCTTGTAAGTTATCTACTAAAATTTACATATGAACTTTATAAGGTAACACTGATTTTGCTTTTTGTCATTTTATGGACATGCAAGTAAAAAAAAAATTACTGGCAATCAAAATCTCTTGCATGCGAGTTCACAACTTGCAGAAGTATGATGGTATTAGTAAAAAACTGTCAATGTATTGAGTTACTTGCACTTGTACTTGCGTGTGTAAATGGGGGGTTAGAGGCCCTTACAAAATGAATGCATTGAAAAGAATTATTTCTTCCAAAGAATATTTGTGTTGTTTGGGGATATTAACCCGGTAATTCCCAGTGTCACCTACAGGTGACAAAGTTTAACGATATTTTTAAAAATGAACACAGACATCACTAAAAATATAAATATTACTTTTATACACCCCACACCCTGCTGTATATCTGGTTTGATTTTGGTAACGCTAGCGTTTTACAAACTAGGGTATTTTTAAAAATTTGAAAGCAGTGTTTTTAGTTTTTGCATACCGCTGTATCTTCTGATAAATAAATTGTTATAAAAATGCCAATAGGGTAAGTATTAAGGTAATTGTTTGTTATAAATACTGCTATATATTCAGGCAAATAAAGTGAGTAAGTGTTTTTTTAAAAAAATTAGTTACATTATAGCCAAAATAATGGATTGTTTTTCTGGTGTCACCTCGAGGTGACACTGGGTATTATGCATGTACTTATGTATGCATATCAAATATTTTATTGTTTGCAAAAAACATTACTTTTGATTTTCTGGTTTTTGAAAGATTAAACTTGTATGAAATTTTACAGATACTGGAAGTTGACAATTAGCTTGGTGGCATCATATTGTCTCCTCCTCGTGAGATCGTGAGGTTACTGATGAAGACAGTGGAGATGAAAATGGTGCCAATCTTATTCATCTTCTGAGCCGAATGTTGCGATCAGACATTGTAGTGCATCAAGATGAGCTACAAGAACCGGAACACACAATTACCACGAAACTGTTCCCACGGAGAAAAATAAAGAGCTTACGGTAAAGAAGTGGTCAAAAACTACTTCAGTTTTTTCTTCATCTGCAGCTACGGCTCAAGGATACTTGTACCGTAGCTGAGCATTTTTCCAAGGAGCAAGTGGTGCAAGCTTCAAGTTGCAGTCAGAGTATGGCCTAGGTGCCGCAGTTATTTTAGAGCTTCATTCAAGACTACCTCGGCAGCTAGGTCCAGTTAATCTGTACTTTGGTAATTTTTTCACTGGTCTACCTCTGCTAAATTATTTACTTGAGCATAACATTGGTGGAAGTGGAACAGTTGGAGAAAATCGCCTTGAAAATTGTAATCTTCCAAATGAGAAAGAAATGCGCAAAAAGCCTAGAGGAGGAATAAATTATAAGACTTCAGAAAAAATAACTGTAACAAAATAGCATCGTAAGCATTGCTTCAAACTCTGACGACCTGACACCTGTCACAAAAGAAGATAGGATTGGAGTTATCAATAAAAAGAGAACGAAAATTCAAGAGGATTGCCCAGCACTTGTAAAAATGCATAATAAGTATGTGGGTGATGTAGACCGCTTTGATGAGAAGGTTGATTATATGAGAGTGGCTTTAGATAGAAAAAAGAGGCATTTGTACTAGATGCTGCATGCCAGAACGCTTGGCCCATCAAAAGAAAATGCGATAACAGATAACAGTGAATTTCTTAGGCAATCGTACTATCATATCTGTAAAAATACAGAGCGCAGCCAAATAAGAACAACAATTGTGGCGTTCCCATTGCGTTGAGAGTTTCAGATGAAACTATTTAGATCGGGAGGGTGTTCAGGGGGACTATATTGAGCAAAATTGTTCACAACGTCGATGAGGCTTTTGTCATGAAAGAACCAGAAAAATGTGTGCCAAATGCAATATTGGCCTACATTTTAAATGTTGGTATAAATTCCACAAGAAATGGAAGGTACATATGTATGTATATTGTAAGCTCGAATGTAAAGTTCATATTATTTAATGAAATGTGCCCAGTGTCACCTATAGGTGACACCCCTATAAAAACATTGCTAGCGAAAATTTTTTTATTTTAAATATTTTTATAGCGTAAACCAAACGTCCTTTAACTGAACTGATTTAGCAAAAATGTTAAACACATATGTTCATATGCATACAGAATTTTGAAAAAATTAATTTTTCCAGTTTTAAAAGCAGTTATCATGAGCCACTAAAGCAGCATTTATGTAAAATATAGTTTTACTTACAAATTCACAGATTGCTCGCAAAATGATATACTCGATCAACAATCGCAAATTATCTCGACAATATTAATTTATAGAAACTGATTCGATTTAGCGTTTCTGTTATGCTTATCAGTCGACTTTTATAATGTTAAATTTTACAGCTTTTAACTTGTTTTTCAATAAGAGCGCTGCCAAAGTTTTTTTTTTTTTTTTAATAAAACGAAAACGGTTTTGGATATCAATGAAATTTTTATAATGACTGTAAAAGCACGTTTATGTATGGAACTCGATTTCTTTTTCATGGCCACTACGGGCACGCTGAACCCAATTACGACAGTTTTCAAGCACAAATGGCCAATTTCACGTTCGATATTCGTACGAAGCTCATAGACTTGACGTAACCTCACAGGAAATAGTCTAACGGCGTCAAATCGCACGACCGAGGCGGCCAATTGACTGAACCATTTCGTGAGATAACACGTTATCCAAGGTTGGTATTCAATAAATTGATTGTGACATTCGGTGAGTGGCTTGTGGCCTGCCTCCAAATCCATATCATACAATTGGGGCCAAAAATATTCGGTTATCATTGAACGGTAGCGATTTCCATTCACAGTTACGTGCCGACCCAATGACGCCGCCGGCCCTTAAACCGCACCAAACCGTCATTTTTTCGGGATGCAATGATGACTCATGGAGTACGTGTGGATTGCTGCCTGACTAATAAATAACGCATATTATGTTTATTGACAAAGCCATTCAGGCAGAAACGGGCCTCATCATAAATTGGACGTAGCGCTCTTAACGTTCAGGACACTGAATCCGAATTTCGGTAGTACATTTTAATACTTTCAACTCGTTATTGGCTCGTATATTTTTCCGTCAAAAGAGCAGCAAGAAATATGTCGTCGTCTGCTGTTGACAAACCCGTTATATGTTTCAATCCCGAAAGCCGAAAGTCTTTTTCACTAAGTCGAGGGGCGAAAGACCCATAGTTTTTAGCTTTGCTTCTGTTGATATTTGTTGTTAACACATATCCTGTTTCAAGTCTCCATACATTGATAGAAAACCATGTCTCCTTTGCCTGTATTATGTATTACAACGCTAATTTTTCCCAATTAAATTCTTTTAAACTTATAAACCATTTTGATATCAGTCTTAAGAAGCAATATATTTACCCCCTAATTCATAAAAATTATAACAGGCTTATAAGACTGCTATTTGATATATTTGTATGGAAAATCTGTCAAATAAGAGCTTTATAAACCTGTTATAATTACACTGTGCTAGTTGAAAAAACCGACAAACGGGGCACCCAGTGACTAAACATAATTCGGGTACGCTGAATTCAGTGGTGCTATCCGTTTTTCTAGGTTAGCTCGCGTTTTCGAGATTTACCGTTATTTTAAAAATGGAGGAGGTTGCACTACATGTATTGAACTAACTAAAAAAATTTTTCGTTTATTGAACTTTAGTAAAAAACCGAAACTCCGCAATAAAATAGCATTTAATCTGATATATAATTCATTAAAAAAAATTTTTTTTTTAGGGAAAAAAAATTTTTTTTAAAGAAAAAAATTATTTTTTGCAAATTTTTGAAATTTTATAATCTTTAAAACTGCATAAAAAATTGAAAAATTAAGCAATGCCAACAAATTTTCACGTGTTTTAAAAAATTATGTTTGAAACAAAACGAGCTTTAAACGACCAAAATCTGTGGGCAACTTTTGATTTTATTCACAAAAGATGAAAAATTGTAGTTTCAACCTGTTACCAGACGAAGCCTCAAAAATTGAAAAAAAATTTTTTCTTGTTAATTAAAGTACATTTCTGCATGTTCATATAAAAAAATTTTTGTAATTATCTAACATTAAGATGTGTTAAAAAGTGTTATGAAACCTTTTTGCATAATTTGTACTTCGCTTGAAGAGCACCTTAAATTATTCCATCAAATCAAATGACGTAAAAAGTAGCTAATATTTTGTTCCAGTAATTGACTTATTAACACGGTGTTTCAGATACTCATTAAAATTACAAGCGGTGCACTTGAAGAAAATGTTTGTATTATATATTTTGTATTATATAATTTCAAAATCCCGAAAAATCCCTGCATTTCGGGATATTCCGATTGGCATCCCTAGTTCTGGTAGACTATTTGCTTAAGAAAAATGTAGGTATTAAAGGTCGCGAATTTCTATTTGCTTACATCTTAATGTAGGTATAAAAGGACGCAATTTTAAATTTCTTTAGGAAAATTTGGGAATTTTTCATATAAAAGGGCGCGGTTTTTGATTTGCATGCACAGTGCGAATCTTCAGCTCTTGCTTGCTCTGCAATAAGTCTTAAAAAGTCGGTATTAAATTTGAAGTCTTTGAAATTCTTGTCAATATATTCAGTTACATACATATATTAAAATATCTAGATGGAATTCTGCAACAAGTTTAATTACTTTTGCTATGTGTGTGGGAAATACACAATTATGCCAAGTCAGCGTAAAATCATTGTAGAAATAATTAACTTATATGAATCATATTTTTCTTTAAATGTGATATGTGGTAAGAATTAGACACCCTCAATAGTGTGTACAACGTGTATTTACCATTATAATAAATAAATGGAAGAAAAACAGAGACGCCTTTCCATTTAGTGTTCCAATGAACACTAGGTGCTCTTCAAGCGAAGTACACAAATTATGCAAAAAGGTTTCATAACACTTTTTTAACACATCTTAATGTTAGATAATTACAAAAAAATTTTTATATGAACATGCAGAAATGTACTTTAATTAAGAAGAAAAAATTTTTTTTCAATTTTTGAGGCTTCGTCTGGTAACAGGTTGAAACTACAGTTTTTCATCTTTTGTGAATAAAATCAAAAGTTGCCCACAGATTTTGGTCATTTAAAGCTCGTTTTGTTTCAAACATAATTTTTTATATACACGGGAAAATTTGTTGGCATAGCTTAATTTTTCAATTTTTTATGCAGTTTTAAAGATCACAAAATTTCAACAATTTGCAAAAAATAATTTTTTTTCTCAAAAAAATTTAACTTGTTTTTAATAAATTATATATCAGATTAAAGGTTTTTTTATTGCGGAATTTCGGTTTGTTACTAAAGTTCAATAAACGAAAAATATTTTTAGTTAGTTCAATACATGTAGTGCACCCTCCTCCATTTTTAAAATAACGGTAAATCTCGAAAATGCGAGCTAACCTAGAAAAACGGATAGCACCACTGAATTCACCGTACCCGAATTAGGTTTAGTAACTGGGTGCCCCGTTTGTCGGCAAAAAAAAGTTTCAAATTCAAGCACAGTGTTATTATGAATTAGACGGTTAGAGAATAGTTTTGCGACAATTATGCTTTTTTAGTTAAGGGCATGATTGCCAATCATCAGTTGGCGCAATCACGCAAGAAAAACATAAAAGTGAAACTCATTTTCCCTGAGTACCAAACCATCTATCAGTTGGTTAATGATTCTTTCAAAGGTATACATATTAGGAAAACAATAATGTAAATAATAATGAGTGCAGAAATGAGGAATAATATGAAAAAAGAAACTTGAATACAGCACAATAATATTTCCAACGTCATTAGCTCCATTCAGAATTGTTGTTGTTGAAAAACAAACAATCAAATAGTAAATCATTTTTCACACCTGAATGAAAACAAACTTCTTTAAAGAGGAATAAAGGCATTAACATTTTGTTAAGAATTACATAAGATTTTTAAGGAAAAAATTTGAAAAATTACCAACAGCACAAAGGCGCACAAACTGGTTAAATGCTAAACATAATGGAAAACAAAGAAATTTTACATCCCTTGCCTCAATTCAACCCTTTACTACATTTTTTGAGTTTTATTAAAATATTAAAGAATTAAAGGGTTTTTGTTAATTTTTTTTTTTTTTTTTTTTTAGCGGATGCTGTGGTGTAGCGTAACATAAATGTAATTTTTTATTGGAACAAAAACAAATCAAAAACTGGTTGCAAGAGGATGTATTTTGAATTTCAAGGACATATGTTTCCTTTAATTAAAAACTTTCTGCCTTTGGCCGTCTCGTTAAGCATTTTCAATTGTAAATAAAAAATATCAATTTCTGAATGATTGTGCAGTAAACTTGTTTGGTTAGATTTTAACGTTCATTTTTTTTTTTTTTTTTAAGTTTACAAAAAACTTGCTCGTGTAAAAAAACGAATTAAAGTTTGATTAAAAAACACCTTTAAATTTTTATATTAATATGTAATTTCACTGGAGTTCGCGTGAGTAAAATCAGTTTCGTTGCCAACCTTGTTTTGAGTATGATACAGTGCAATAATATAACTCGCATTAAGGGTTTCAGTGGTTAATGAAAGTGTTACATTTAAAATTTAAATCTGCCAGAGAGTTGTAATGTGTAGCTTATAGCATGTTCCCATTACGAGTTGAATCACCCGCTTCGCTCTCTCAATTGTATTTATGAATCATACATTTACATCATACGTTTACACGACTCGCCGATGTGCTTCGATTTGACTTTTGTTTTCAATAAGCAAACATACATACATCTATGAATTTAATTATTTATTTGCTTTATTTATTTGAATATTCAAAAACTTTTACTTTTTGATACTTTCAAAAATACAAATCGTAGTAACCAATGGTGAAAACGTTGTATAGAAGGTTGCAAAGAAAAGTAGAAGTGTTGCAAAACGAAAAAAGAAATGTTTGCTGTGTTAGAGGTTTGTTTGAACATTTCTGATTCTCATTCTGTTCATGGGAATTATGGAATAACACCGGTATTCATAAAAAATAAAGTGTTGCTCAAATACATTTTAGAACAAATTTAATATGAAAAATTTGTTCTAAAATGTATTTCAATAATGTTTTATTTTTTATGAATACCAGTGTAAGTAGTTAAGTTTCAAACAAACTTTTAAGAATTTTTCAAGTCTACTGATGAGTTGATTAGCACCAACGAAATGTCGTCGCCATATAGACAGCTGAAGAATACAACAAACATTTTTTGAAAAGGTTAATTTTTGGACCTGAATTAATACAAACATACATCTTTCAATAAATCAGATGCAGCTGCTTCAAAAACTGGCAATGCTTCTTGTTTCATTCCATCCGCAAGTTGAAGCATGCTTTTGAACATTCCATAAATTTTAATTTAGAATATATTCTTTATGCCATAATACACTTTTTCACAAAAGTTTGTAGTGCCCATCGTTGTAACAAAAAGTAGTTACCATTGTTTTTAACGTTTTATTGATTTCTAAAATTAACTTTTATTTTTATATATTATTATGTTTTCTTTGTTTACAATACATATATGATTCTGACAGATAGTGCAGATAAACTTGCGATATAAATTAGAGAAGACAGGTATTTTTCGCATGTAGCTTTAATATGAAGCTACTTCATTCGCTCTCAAAATTTTGCACGTTGCTTCTCTCCTGATTGAGGTGATGAGCACAAATAGAGAGCGAAGCACATGTCGTGGAAACATGCTATTAACACTGCAGTTACACGACCAAGTTTTGCTATCAAGTTTTTTTTCACATACTGCTTGTCAAAATTCAATAAAATTGATAGCTGTGACGTAGACTGCACGCAATTTCATAACAATTCGTTTTCAAGATGCCGTCAAGAAGAAAATTAAAAATAGCTGCTTCATTAAAAGTACTATCAGAAATAAAGAAAATAAAAGAAGAAGAAAAAAACCAGAGGGCAGAAAGGAAATACTGGGTGAAGCCCTTATTAGTTCATATTCCACAGAACTGTGTGGCTTCTGTATAGCTCTGTAAATCGCAGCACATCATTAAACATTTTTATTTCTATTTTTAAGCTTGAATCTGTTTAATTTTTATCACTTTTAATTGCAACTTTCAAACAAAACAAAAAAATATTTGCAGACAGAACGAAAAAAAATTGTTGTCAGCTGTTTGGTTGATTGTGACTTGATGCTCTCTGTGGAAAGCAAAAACTGTCATCAAGCTTGCATCAATTTTCAAAATTGTGAGTGTATTAGTAAAAAAGTGTGAATGTAAGATAAATGGATTTTTTTTATGTAAAGTATTTTTTTAATGTTTCGTACTTCGTATAATTGGCGGCAATAAGAACAAGTCCCAAAAGCAGCGGTACCCATAAACACATCTTTGGAAAATATCTGCGAACCCCGAGAGGTAGACTATTGAGATATTTGTACGGGATATGTGATCACAATAACAAAACGTTAGTTAAAATTTAGTTGGCGCTTCGCATGATGGGGGACCGTTTATTTGGAAAATTGGCTGTACCTTTTCTGAATGTGGAGAGATATAACTACTACATTGTTAAATACTAAAACCAAAGCTGAGGTAAGACCTACAAGATGTTCCCCTACAAGAAACTGGATTTTGCATATGTCTGCAAAATATTTTCAACTGATTTTTATGAAATTAAAAACTCAAACTGTTCGCCTGTTAAGTGAAATGGGTTAAGCCCCTGGCACGCTTTCTTATCCCCTCAAAAATTATAACCATCGCTAGACAGACTCTTCTTTCGAGCAAAAATTAATTTAAAAAAAATTCTACGCGTTTATGTACTAGGGTAGTCAACCGATTAATAACACTGTGCTTGTGTTTGAATCTTTTTTTCCGACAGACGAGGCACCCAGTGACCAAACCTAATTCGGGTGCGCTGAATGAAATTTTTTAGGTTAGCTCTTGTTTTTGAGATATACCGTTATTTTAAAAATGGAGGAGGCAGGACAACATATATTCCCTTAACTCAAAAACGATTTAAAATCTTGGAAAGAACACAAAAACCGAAATTCGGTAATAATATTATCTTTCAATAGCTGTAAAAATATTTTTAATGAATTTAGAATACATAAATTTTTTTCGATTAAGGCCTTTTATGCATTTGGCAAATTTTTCTTGAATTCTTGCAGTATTATGCCATCTGTGTGCTTTTCAGTTGTTTAATTTTTTTTAAAACCTGTTACCTGTTCACGAAAAACCTGAAATAAATTATAAAAAAATTAACTATTCTATTTTCCAAAAAAAAAAAAGTTATTTGGCGGACCCTTTACATTTACAGAACAAAGGCTTACGCTGATTTCCTATCTCGTTTTGGCTGCCTTTCGTCTCTGTATTGTCTTGACAGTTTTAAGTAGTCAGATAATTAAAGGTGAAGTTAGATAGTCCGCTGTGGACGCGTCGACGCTTTTCATGCTTTTGCGTTTTACGCGTTTCACACTACAAGTACGCGCCATATTTTTTAGCTTTGATTAGCTGTTGTGCAAATATTTTTAACATACAAAACAAATTTAACAAAATGGAAAGTGAAATTGAAATTTTAAAATAATTAATGGAATTTGTGCGACACGGGCATACGAAAAGCTCCAAAATAAAATTAGGCAGTGATGATACTCAGTACGCAAATCGAAGTATGATAAATCGAATCCAAATTTTGTTAATGAAAACAGTGTGGTAAAAAATAATTACAATTTGTTTTATTCGCGATAATGTGTATAAAATTTGTAACAAAACTTTTCTTTTTTATTAAAAATGTTTTTTGTTTGCCAATTATTTTACGATATAACAGGTATTTTTGGATAACGTTGAGAGTAGGCACATCATTGGTTATTAAAAACAGCTGACATTTTCTCATGACGCTTGTGACGCGTATAAAAGTAGAAAGTAGATCTACTTTATGCGTTCTACGCTTTGTGCTCTGTAACTTGTCACAACCGCTTGAAACGCGTAAAAAGCGTACTGTGTAACTTCAGCTTAACGGTTCTACTGACAAGGTTGTATCATGCATTATGCACATTTTTTGTGAACTTTTGCGGTTTTGTTGCAGTTGTGTTCACTGAATTGCTATTTATGCAAATTTTAATTTTCCGGAAACCCCTTTGTTATAATTTCATGTTTCATGAGGTTTAAAAAACTTACAGTGAGTTCAAAATTACTAATAATGAAATGAAATTCTTGCTAAAATGCGCGTCTTAATACGCCATATACTATTTATACAAGGGGAGCTTGTGAATTGAGCAAATATTAGCTAATTTATTTTTATGTTTTTTTTACGAATTGTTTACTCGTTGTTAATAAAATATTTTTCAACTCATGTTTTTATTGCTTGTTGTTCGATATTTTCGAAAAATTTCTGATTGGATTTATTTGTTTGATCGAACGATTTAAAATTGTGTATGAAAGTCGTCAAATTAAACCAGCGCTAACTAACAAAATCATGAAGTACTCAAAGGATCCATTAAATGCTAAATTTTCTGCTGAAACAATATAAAAACGTAGTGCTAAATTTAACCCCGAAATTGTTATAAGGGCAAAGCTGATTGCCACTCTTAATAGTTCGCTGGCTAGTCGTAACTCAAGTCCTTGAAGTGGTTGCGGACATTTTAAAAACAGATTCTTGTTGCACTTGCAATATCAATTCCTAAGTATGTATGTTTGTGTGCATTACTTATTTAAATAAAAAAAACTTTACTATCATCTTAAAATTCAAATAAAAATTTAATTGCTCTGATATTTAATTTTTTAAAGCTTTAATTAAGTTAAAGGTTTATATTACAAAATTTAATAAATCTTACCCAGCAAAATGTGCAACAAAAAAATATTGTTGTTCTTTTCATTAAAAACTTAAATGTACGAGTGAGAAAGTGCCTGTTCTGGCGTTCGATGATTATTTTGTAACGAGCTATTTTTCAGTTTGTTGTCTTTGTTGCTGGATTTTAAATGCCGGTCTGGTCTGTTGTTGTCTCTGTTAACATTGTTGTGGGAATTGTTGGGAAAACGCAAATCTTTTTATTTTGTTTTATTTTATTTTATTTTTTGCCGCAAAAGGGTTGAAGACACTTAATATAATTTCGTGTTACTTTTTTTGCATCGGTTTTGTTTTACTTTTATATACAGGGTGGCGCAAAAATAACCTTCCGATGTTTTTTGGCTGTAATTTAAAAAAAATGAAAAACTTTGATTCTTCTTGTGGATTATTTTTATTTGGTTTTTTAATTTTTTTACATCAAGTCGAGAATATGATGTCATATAAATGGCCGCCGCCACAGTTGATTGTCATTTGAGCCCTTTTTATAGCATTTTCCATCACATTGGCCAAAACTTCCGGCTATTGGTCCTCACATTCTTCACGGATATTGTCTTTAAGAGCTGCAAGAGTCTGAGGCTTGTTGACATAAGTCCACGACTTCAAAAAGCCCCACAAAAAGAAGTCTGCAGCGTTCAAATCAGGCGATCTTGCTGGCCAGTGCAAAACTCCAAAACGGGAGATTAGGCGCACGGAAAATGCATCCTTCAGCATATCGGTTGTGGCACGTGCAGTGTGTGCCGTAGAACCCTCCTGTGGGAACCACATGTTTTCCAATCCCGATTCATCAAGTTGCGGCAAAAAGAACTCGTTGATCATTGCTCTGCAGCGCTCACCATCCACAGTAACCATTTGGCCCGCGACGTCTTCGAAGAAAAAAGGTTCGATGACTCCTCCAGCGAAAACAGCACACCATACAGTGACTTTGAGCGGGTGTAAGGCTCTTCGTGGGTTACACGCGGATTTTCAGTGCCCCAGAAGCTTAAATTTTGTTTATTTACGTACCCGCTAAGATGGAAATGGGCCTCATCACTCATGATTATTTTTGATGAAAAATCATCTTCCTCACCGACCGATTGGTCAAATAAATAATCACCAATATTCCGCGTTCTGGAGCAGTGTAGCGTAACATTGTTTATTAACGTGTATTTCGCATGTGTTTACTACACAAATGTCAAAACAGAACTGACATTAGGGGCCGATCGCAAAATTTTTTGCATTTTCTGATAGGAGGATTACTTTTGTGCCACCTTGTACTTGCATAAATGAAATTGTGTTTGTGCGAAAGATTGCATGATTTTAATATTGACCGAATTAGCTATACATTACAAAATGCTCGAGCAGACCAGTATCGTAGCCAATACCTACGAATTTTATACCCTTCAAAACAAGTGCTAACGATATATATATATATATATATATATATATATATATATATATATATATATATATATATATATATATATATATATATATATCGATTAGGTGATGTCCGTCTGCAGGCTGTTGAAATCAAGTGTCTGGAAAAACTACCTGGATGCCAAACTATTCGAGCATCGTATCATGTATTAGCTATTGATATTCGGCAAAGATTTGCCGAAAAAAAAGATTTTCCCTTGTTTGATAAAAAAAACGGGTTATCCATTTCGTGGTTTCGAAAGTATAGGACTGGAATTTGCAATCTGTCAAACTAAGTTGTTAAACAATTTTTTTTTTGATAAAAATTATTTTTTTCTTCTCAGTTGAAAGTCTGACATTGACGAAAATGGATCGCCTAACGCATAAAAATTATCAAAACATAGTACAGTGATTCAGCCACAATGATTCCATGTACAATGGTGATTCTGCCACAGAATTATGGTTTACATAATCGTCAAAATACGCAAGCAATTGGTGAAACTGTGAAGGAATTTGAAGAGACTGGAGCATCATATGGTGCTCCCATACAAGAAACTTAAAGAAATTTATCTGCAAATTTTGAACCATAAAAGCAAGAGAGCTGAAATTTTCACAGAATGTAATGTTTCAAAGGCTCTAAAAAACAAAAAGCAACAAAAACTTGAGAACTAAATGGTGTTACAATACAAGAAGCTGCAACTTATGAACCACAAGAGCTAGAGAGCTGAAATTTTCACAGGCTAGGTGGTTAGATAGGCTCTACAACAACAACAACAACTAGCCAAAACTATAAAATATTAAGAACTAAAGGGTGCTACCATACCAGAAATTGAAATTAGTAGGTGGAGACCTGACATTTGCACAGTATATGTACTTACCACAGCAAAAACTGCCAAAATTAGCAACTATTAAAAATTTTAAAGTTTTCCTATACCTGGGGACACCCTTTAGTATTTAAGTTAGCTGTAACATAGCATATGTATGTAGTTGGCAGCTCTTTCCAACCTACCCATAAAAGAAACTGCGACCCTGTTAGGGCTCTGCACTCACAGAGTGAAAATGGAACCCTTTTATGAGATCTCCCTGTCCATTCGTCCGTCTGTCACAGGTAGGGCTGGGCAATAATTGAAATACATGTGTATGAAAATTGTTAAAAAAAATTCCTTTTGAAAAAACATCAAAACATTCCTGAAGAAGATATCCATTGTGATATCGAAATATCGAATTTAATAGACATTTATATAAAAAAAAAAAAAACACGTGACCTTAAAGCTCGAACTATTAAAATACTAAACAACAAAGGTGGAAAAATTAGCATCAAGAGTATTTGAAAAACGTATTTCAAATACAAATTATATCTTTCATACAAATTTTACTAAATGCCTGAAAGTTGCAATACACCCACACTTTCTTACTAACACACTCACAATTTTCTAACTTTCAACTCAGCTTTTTGCTGAAAATTTTCCTGAAAGTAAAGTGACAAGGTAGTAAACACGGTTGCCTACTCCACGGCCCATACAAATAATGTAGAATAATGATTGTGAATTTTAAATTATTTTGTACATTAGAAAAAATTTAAAACATTTTTACAGCAAAAATGAATAAAGCTAAATTTATAGTGATAATTATTAAATTAGTTAACAAAATTTTAGCAATGAAAATTATTTTCGAATGTTGCCCTGTAAATTTATGTTTGTAATAGTATCGGCAACTCTATTTCAGTAATAAACAAAACTATAATACTTGCAACTTTTTGCTTTGGCGACATTCTTAAATTGAACTTTCACGTTCCTTTGAAATTGACCAAGAAATTTCGATGAAAGTCACAGATTTCTTAATGCGTATACAAAAATGTAATGAAAGTACTTTCCCATCTAAATGCAGTGTCAATTCCAAAAAATGGCAATACTACAATTTAATTGTCAAACGTATTAACACTGAGAAATTGACCAAGAAATTTCGATGAAAGTCACAGATTTCTTAATGCGTATACAAAAATGTAATGAAAGTACTTTCCCATCTAAATGCAGTGTCAATTCCAAAAAATGGCAATACTACAATCTAATTGTCAAACGTATTAACACTGAGAAAGTCACCAAGCTGTCAGAAAGTTAAATAATGAAGAAATAAAATACAAGTTTAACATTTTGATCTAAAACAAGAAGAAGAAAATATGATCACTCAGATATTGACTTGGATAGACTTTATGTAGCCTTTGGTCAAACGTTTTTAAGTGTCACTTATTTCTCTCTTTCAATAAAATATCGTTTTCTAACAAGAAATAATAGAGATTCCTTGCTATCAAGAGGTTGTTTGTCTGATACCACATCTGAAAAGCTGGAAATAAATTTTTTTTTTTTAAATTTGTTACACTGTATTTTGTATTTTATATTTCAAAATCCTTGCGTTTAGAATGTAGTATTTTAAATGCACATTTCATGTATTTTTTATTATAAGTACTTCAAAGCATATATTTTGCCCAGCACTGGTCAAGATGCAGACGGAAAAAGCTGGAGAACTGAATAATAAAAACAACAAAAAGTTGAAAACTAAAGGGGATCGCCACACAATAAACTGTGAAAATTATTAAAATAGCTGTAACTTCGCAATCTTAAGAAATAGAGACTTGAAATTTGCACAGAATATATAGAGTTGCCAGACCTACACAACCACAAATGCCAAAAACATTCGAGAAGTAAAATTTCAAATGTTGCCCTTTATACGGGGACACCCTTTGTTCTTTCAATACACAAATTTAATTATAATAATTTAAGAAATATGCTTCACACCATACCAAGGTAAATTTCAGTCCACCAGTCTTTAATGTATGTACGTCTAGTCGAACTTACAATTTTTTGCTGGAGCTCATAGACGATTTTTTGTACTCTTTTTAAAACACTTTCTATTTAGGTCATTCCTTTGAAAGTGTAAAGAAGAATTTAAATTTAAAAGGTGTTAAACCATATCACACCACTGGCAACATCATACTCGTCATCGTCATTTTTCGCGCTTTGAAGAACAGCATTGAAAGCACTTGTTGTCAACAATTTTCGTGTGCAGGCAAACTAACTAACGGTTCTTAACAAAAAAAAAAAAAAAAAAAAAGTGCGCGTAACAAATAAGCTTATAAATGGCGTTTATAAACCCTTTTTAATCGCGTGCATACATACAAGCATATGAACGTAGATGTAAAATATAGATGCTATAGACAGCAAAATCAACAGTTTGTTAATTCATGTACAAGGTCTATACGTGCTGAAGCACTTGTTACGCCTACAGTGAAGGACGTAAAGAGGGTACATTTTAAAAATCGATACTAGATTAACCTATCTTTAATGGCAGGGCACTTACAGCGACAAGGGTAGGCAAAATTTATCGATATGTCACAATTAGTGACAACCATTGCCGATATATTGTTGTCGCTGCAACCAAACCAACGATACTGTCTTAGAGAATAAGTTCTACATCCACATGTCAATAAATAGTGGTTAGCCTATTTTTAAGAAGCTAAAACTTAAAATAAATTACATTTTGCATTCAAACTATCAGGCATCAAATAAAATGCAAAATAGTGCACGCCACGGTAAAATCCTCATCGACGGCATATAAGCAGCTTTATGCAGGCGGAAGACGTGCCACCCACTAGAAATATTTAACAGCTAAAGTAATCGTTATGTTCAAGAGCGTGAAAATGTTTATAACAAAATCCGCGTGAAGGAAATATAACTCTATGTGATTACTAACTCCCAATTTTGAGCCAGCTGCTCAGTGAAGCTATTTCGTGTGTGTGCTATTATAAAATGCAGCCCTGTTCCAATGAAAAGTATTTTACTTTTCTTTACTTAATTAATACAGATTAAAAAGTGGCAAACCAAGGGCTGTACTTGACCCTAAAAAAGTAATTTAATATAAATGTGAAAAGTATTTAAGTTTTGAAAAATTTCAAAACACGAGGAAAGTCAATGTATTTCTTCCATCCCCTAAAATTCAATGTTTTTCTACAAAATCGCCCTAAAAATTTTTGTTCAACATTCTGCTTTAGTTTGCGAATCACCGATATATGTAAATGCATTGACAATGCGGAAAATGCATAAAATCGTTAAAATTTCCCCAATTAAAAAGAAATAAAATTTAACTGATTACATGTATTTTTCAGTGCATATGTTATGATTATTTATTATTAACTTTCGGTTTATTTGTATTCACAAATTTCGAGATCTAAGTACATATTTATAGGCAGCTGGAAATTGTTATCTGCGCATCTAGAAAAAATTAAGTTTCTCCAAAAATATTAAGAGTTTCTAAGTCTTCTTCGCTCTTTACGTCCTTTCGACATTTTCGTAAGAAGAGTTTCAACTTTATCAAAGGTTCTTAGATATTTTAATTTTCCCAATTCTTAAGAAAAACGAAAAAAATGCAAAGAAATGACCCATTAGGAAAAAATTCATTCAACTCAACAAAAAAAAAAGTGCTTAAAATTACCAGTTGTAAAATTATTATACTTGAAGCTACCAGATGAACATAAAATATTTCATTTAATTTAACTTTAAAAATCGTTTAAAGTCTTCAAATTTATTAGTTGAAGAATTTTCTAACTCTTGCCATTTTACTGTTCAACCAAACACAGAAATCCCCTAAAAATACCCCCAAAAAAATAAATTGTTTCCCCCTAAATTTTTCCCGCAAGAATTTAATACCTCAAATTCACCCCTAAAAGAAAAAAAACCGTAAGCTGGCAACACTGATCTGAGCTGCCCTTTAAGAACATTTGTAGTAAATCATAGTGCCAGAATACTAACCGTCTAATTCATAAAAATTATAACAGGTTTATAAAGCTCTTATTTTACAGATTTTCCATACAAATATGTCAAATAGCAGTCTTATAAGCCTGTAACAATTTTTATGAATTAGGGGGTAAGACTTTGCATGCATTATATGAAAATACTAGCCAGTGTTGAGAGTTTTTCTGTTATTTTATTACAAACATACACCACTAAATTGAATGTTGGTATCTTATTCAAGATTTCACAACTTATGATGATTTACAAGTTTTGTATAACACTTAAATGTTTTTTTTTTTTTTTTATAAGTCAAGCAAGATTTCATAACGTACGAGTATATCTTGAGCTCATCCAACTGTAATTTCCTTGGAAATCTTTGAAATTTTGGAATTCATTTATGTGTGAATAGAACAGAAACAATAAAGATTGCGATTTCAAACTTTGCAATGGATCTTCTTAAAATAAGTTTTGTCTGACACTGTTGTTGAGCTGTTGTTTACTACTTGTAACAGCCTTTCATTTTCAACTCAAAATTTTCTGGTTGCCTTAAAGGGGCTGAATTTGTTGGTAAAAAAATGTGATTAATAAAAAGTAAGAATGAAAAAAAACGGGTTTTTACGGTCAACGAGAATTGTTAATATCGAACATTGATGGGTAAATATTAGCAGCAGACCTTCGGCAATTTCGTTCTATTAACCACGATTAAAGTTAAATTTGCCTTGGCTTCGAGGTCAATTAAGAATGAATTAATTGCAACAATTAACTGTCCATTTGTTTTTTTTTTTCTCTCTTTTTTATTCAATAATGTTCACATCTAGTGAACACGGGCTATATTTACTTACCTGTGTGCAATCGGGTGTGTTGTTGGACGTGAGATAATTGTTTAAATCTACGATCACAGTATGAACATTTATATGGCTTTTCTCCGGTATGAACCCG
Source organism: Sturmia bella (assembly GCA_963662145.1). Classification (NCBI taxonomy): domain Eukaryota; kingdom Metazoa; phylum Arthropoda; class Insecta; order Diptera; family Tachinidae; genus Sturmia; species Sturmia bella. The sequence continues at coordinate 2,252,459 of OY759173.1, read as the reverse complement.
TATATGTTGAACTAATTGATGATTGCTGGAAAAACTCTTCATACACTGTTGACATTGATGAGGTTTAGATTCGGCTCCTATACCACCTGTACCACCGCCAGGTCCCAAACCAGCTCGGGGTATTTGTTGTTGCATTTGTTGCATAGCGCTTTTGTGCATAAAAAGCTATTCAAGGATACAACCACAATGAGAACAAACAGACGCACACATGGACACGAGAGCAATCAGTTACGGGTTTTTTTGTATTTTTGTTTTAATAATGGAAAAGAGTATTAATTCTTTAGTTTTTAATGTTAATATTAATTGTTATTAGTTTTTTAATAAAAATGTTTTAGTAATTGGTTGTTTTAAGAAAATTAATACGTTCTTGAGTGTAAAATGATACCATAATGATTAGTGTTTTTTTAGTTATTAAAATATAAAACTAAAAGCACGAAAAAATAATTGTAAAAAAATTGCTGTCTCTAGAGTTTTTGATGTAAGAATAATTTTGTGGGAGTTTTTTTGGTAAACAAAAAATAAAACTTAAAAACGCACAAAATGACTGCTAAGCAGCAGCAGCAGCTAAGACAAGCTCGGCACTCTACAATTTCAGAGAAGAGAATTTGAAAAAAAAAAAAAAAACATTGAACCGGTTGCAGTTGTATTTAACGTTGGAGTTTGATTATATTTTGCTTTAAACAGTTTTAGCTGAGCTCAACTTAAATTCTGTCCAGCAGGTACATAACCAAAAGCTTGACTACTCTTACCTAACTGCTTTTTACACATGTAGGACAAAATTTAGGTTCAAATGGGTTGGTGGGGAGCGACGAGATTGTCTCCCCCTTACTGCTATCGCACCGAGCTTTTGATCAGCAAACTTCTTTGAGAATTAAATTCATTAAAGTAAACTCACGTGTTCTTAGAACTACTATATTTTATAATTATATGTATTACAATTTCACGCCCTCCATCGGCATGCTTCCTTAATTCGTATGCTTTAAGCAATTTTAAGTCACTGCTAAATAAAAGTAAGCTTTTTGTCTACTATAGACGAGAAAAAGCCGACTTTAAGCGCAAAAGTTTGCTCTAAACTTAAAACCAGCAGAAGTTGTCTTTAACTTATTTAGCAACAGATTTGCTCAAACAAATGTCACTTTTATTTGTGAAAGCTTTTTAATGTAATTTTTTTTAATTAAATAATTAAATTAAAGATTTCTTAATAACCATTATTAATCAGAATTTTCTTTAAAATTTGACTTTTATCCAATTCGCTATGATGTTTTTTGTTTACTTACTAATACAATCTTACATTTATGTATGTAGGTGTGTGTACACATGTATACATAATTTTTGAGAGTCATCTCATTAGAGATGGGATTTTACTTAACGTTGTAAGAGGTTGTATGTTAAATAACTTGGCATTTTTCGATAAATAATGTGGCACCCATTTAAAGCTGATTCAGCTTAAAGTCAGCTTTAATTTTGACTATAGTTAGAGAAAAGTTAGCAACACTTTTTAAAATTTAAATTGTTTCTAAAAAGAACCGACTTTAGTGTTTGACTATAGTTAAGGTCATTTCCCTTTTCAAATCAATTGAACATAAATTCAAACAACAACGGAAGCGGACAGATTAATTTCATGTTAAACGATAGTCTTGTGGGAAATCCAAAATACTTCTTTTATAAAATTTTTATTGTAGATGTATTTGATTTTTATTTGAACTTCTTAATTTTTGAGAAACTAATTTCTGCAGCCCCAGATTGTTTTTATATAAAATTTACTAGTAATATTATTCAATCAGCCCTATCATGCATAATTTTTCCTCCAAATTTTTTCCCGTTTCCCAAAAATGCGATCATGAATAACTTTTCCCATAAAATGTGTTTCCATTCGAAATTTCTCCTTATCGTGAATGGATTTTTTAAAGACATTTTTCCCATTTTTTGTATCAATTTGTTGATTTTCTTTTCTTTGGGGAAGTAGAAAAAAAGATGCAAGTAGTTGCTACATTTTAATGGATATATAAATTAGCTGAAAACTATTTTTAGGTTTAAATCAATAAATAATGTGCAACATGACATGCTGCTCAATACGATGCAAAATAATAAATGCATGTAGGGTTTTGTGAAGGTTTCTAAAGATGGAGTGGCCGAATTTTGATATTCGCTTACAGAAGAACTAAAAAGTGCTGGACGGCCTATTAAAAAAGTTCATGAATGGAATTTTATCCATTCTGCGCAGAGACTTTTCTAAAGCATCCAACACTTTAGAGAGCACTTCGCAAAAAGTGGATTGCGCCATTCCTATTTCGTAATCTCTTCCAACACTTTTTTTGTATAAAACCCCTGCAAAAAAGCGTAAGCATGCGCTTAGTTTTGATTTTTTTTGTTTCCGGCAGAGAATCTGTCAAAATATTCAACAGGCATGAAAACAGGCCGATTTTTTCACCCTTTTTACCTTTTAAGCTACAAATTTCCTTTTATTAATTATAAAACATAAATTTAATTACTTTTTACAGCACTTACCCACAAATTTTCAATAAATTTCTTTCGTATTTATATTTTCTTCTTCCCTAGTGTACACTCAGTACATATTGATAGCAAAACAAAAGTTCCCATAATATTCATGATAACAAATTTCCCTACTTGGGAAATGAAAATTTTATGGGAATAAAAATTTCACATTTTACTCACAATAGGGGTGAATATTTCGCTAGCAGTTTGTTTGCATCTTCAGGATAATATTTGTAATTATAAATTGTTAGCGAAATATTGAATAATATTTATTTTTATATGATTTGATCTTAATATTGTTAAATTAATTATTCAAGCTTTTGATGTTTGGTTTTTTTTTATAAAAATAATTCTAAACAATTATTTATTTATTTTCAATATTTCGCCAACAATTTGTAGGCATCTTCAGGAAAATAATTATTACTAATATTTTTCTGAAGATGCCTACAAATTGTTGGCGAAATACTGAAAATAAATAAATAATTGTTTAAAATTATTAATTGAAATACTATTTAGTACAGCTTCAGATCGTTTTTTATATAAAAATTTTTATTAACAATATTATTCAATATTTCGATAACAATTTCGAAATATTGAATAATATTGTAAATAAAAATTTTTATATAAAAAACGATCTGAAGCTGTACTAAATAGTATTTCAATTAATTAAAAAAAGATCAAATAAATATTATCACCGGTATTCATAAAAAATAAAACGTTGCTGAAGTACATTTTAGAACAAATTTTATATGAAAAATTCGTTCTAAAATGTGTTTCAACAATGTTTTATTTGTTATGAATACCGGTGTATATGTTTAAAATTATTTTTATAAAAAAACCAAAGATCAAAATATTGTATAATATTGTTAATAAATTTTATACAAAAAAAAAAAAAAAAAAAAAAAAAAAACGATCTGAAGCTGCAGAAATTAGCTTTTCAAAAGTTTTTATTTTGGATTAACATTGAGCCTACTGCCTGGCGTTGGCTTGCTTAGTAATAAATAATGCAAGTGAGAGAGACGAATTTAAAAACTACTGTGATCTAGTTTCTGAGTTCTCTTGGCAATTCCTTCAGTAAGTAGCTTGTTATGTGAACTAAGACCATAAATTAATGTTTCACTGTTGGCCACTCATTTTGAGTATCGTGCAAAGAGACACAGAAATGAAATAAGTGTCCTTGATGTGCAACCAAAATTTCTCCCGCAGTTTTATTTATACCTAGGGTTACATAAGATATATATCTTTTAATGGTCCTGATATAACAGTAGAAGCCCTGATACTCTATTCTACTGTAAAATGTCGCATCAAAACGACCCCACTATTATGTTTTTCTAAAAAAATAAAAAAAAAAACCTTTTTGATTAGCAAATCGGACAGACTTGTCAAAAAGTGTTTCACACACATACACTTTTAGTCCACACTATCACACTTTTTGAGCACACATGCCATTTTAAATAGATCGTACGATTGAGTTGGATAGTGTATCACGGCCTTTACAGAGACTTAACAAAGAACAAATTCATTTGAGCACACCCAAGATCAATTCACACCAGATGAAATAGACAGCTCGATACCTTTAGCTGTGCTCGCCTTAAGCTAGAGGAAAAAATATTGCGAAAATATGAGCGAAATTGACTTCGTTAGTCAGCCATATCTTCAGAGGAAAATTCTTCTATATACTTCCCACTTGTTGCTTGAGTTAAAATACTTAATTGTACATAAATGTTACAAAGCAATGAAGCGAGTCGTACATACTGCATGATTAAAAAAATTGTTCTTTTTACATACAAGTACATATGTTTTAGTGTATTGACAAGCTCTTGAACTGTGGTGGCTATCAAATCTAGATTAAACTTCACTGTCTTTACGTTCATGTTCATGTTCTTGCAGTTGTAGCTTTTGTTGCTATATTTTTTTTTTTTTTTTTTGTAACAATACTCGTTTTTAACAAGTAGTAACAAGCAAAAAATGCTTTTACTGTAATAATAATATTTTGGCTACGAAGCAGATTTCTTATTTTTGGAGTGTGTGCTCTTAAACAAATTGTCAGAACATTTTGTATAACTTTTTTTGTTTATAATTATATATATATATATATATATATATATATATATATATATGTATATATATATATATTTTTTTTTTATAGATTTGTTGACAATTAAAGTTTTATTTTCGGAGACAATTTAAGTGGTGTCTTTTAAATTGCAGTTTGACGTTGTATATTTTTTAGCACCACAACATTTGTGTATGTAAATGCATATGTATGTACGTATGTATCTACGTGAATAAGGTGACTCATGTAAAAAAAAAAATAGTTTTTCACTTTGGAAAAAAATATTTAAAAAAAATTATTTGTTATTGAATTTAAGTTACTTGGTTCATGCTGCCATTGAATATTTGTACAAAATTGCTAAATGAACGAGTTCTCCTGAAGGGAAGTAGCTGCAAAGAGGGCTTTAGTTTTAGCCAGTAAGTTTAATGTACTTTATATCACTTATTTCGCATCTTCTAATCTATCTAATTGATACAACCATTTAATTGATCTACAAATCTGGCAATGAAAATATTCAATATAAGATTCATCATAAACTTCCCGTTGGAATGAGTTCCGTTTAATTGCGTTTGCCTTTTAATTTATTAAAACAATTAAGGTCCAATTTTCCAAAAGCTATGATTTTGATAAGACTTCGTCGATTGGGTCATACCATGTTAACTCACAATCATATAATTGTTCCAATTTTGAAAGCCAGAGACACCGAATATTTTCAAATGAAACCCCATGCCCATTTCTATGATCACCAAATGAAGGATCAATTGAACGAATTTTACAATACTTAAAAGTTAGTGGACTGTATAACAATATTTAGATAAGTATTCTAAATATGTATACACACACTCCGAGAACTTTACAGTAAAATTAACTGAAAACACTCTTTAAAATAAATGAACCTTTATTTGAAAACCGTCCTATTTATTTTTTATTTTTTTTTTCATTTAAATTTACTAAATATTTCATTTGAATTTAAATTTAAAAATAACTACTGAATCGAATCGGTAAAAATAATGATTTTTCCTTTATTCTAACTGTCAAATAATTATTATACGTAAAATCAACTGTAAAAATTTTGTATATTTTCCTTAAGTGTTGGTTGTTTTTTTTTTTTTTGCCGAATTTTATTTAATTATAATTTTCTATCTGTATTATCTCCTTTTCGCTTGCTTACTTAATATTTTTTTTACTGCAAAGTCTCTGCTAAGAGCCGAACGAACATACAACATCGCGACTTGAAAGCAGCTGCCATACCTACTCAGCCATCACAACAATCAGAACAAATTCAACAACAATTAATTTAAGTAAGGAGTATGTATTCTACAAATATATGTATGTAGCAAGCAGATTATAAATATGCACACACATATTAACAGCTTAGTTCCTTCATGTACATATGTGTCACATATGTAAATTACTACTGTCATTGTTAATTGTGACCGAAAATCCGTATTTATCTGTTGTTAGTTTTTTAAACAACTGTATTAATCAGCTAAAATTCGAATTTCATTCATTTTTAAACGTTTTGTCAGTTAAAAATAACTTCACTGATTACTTTTGAAATATTCTGAGTGCATTTAAAACTTTAGTAAATAGTAATATAAGTCACTGAAAGATACCAGAACTATTAATGTAAAAATATTTCAGTTAAGCTCAAAAATTACACGAATAAGCGCTAGATGTGACACAATCAGTTAAATTGAAAACAAACACTAACGAATGAAATGTTCTTCTGACATAAGTCCAAAAACAGGTTTCCAACCTAATAAGAACTGTTAATAAGCATGATTTTAGCTAAATTTGTTCTGAGTTATCTTAATCTTAATTCAAATGGACAGCATAGAAGGCGCCGCTAGTAAAACAATCACATTTTTATCTCGTTGAAATCTCCTCCATTGAACTCTTTGCCGCACTGAACATTGTTATTCCTGTGGCCAACTCAAAATTTTCTTCCACCCAGCGAACAATTAATTGCCAGCAACTGTTCCGTTATTGATTTTTTAAACTCAGGCAAAACTGTTTAAGAAAACTATATAGACATATGCTAATTGTTTCATACAATTACTTAACACATATTTTCCATTTTTATTTCCCAGTTTTTTAAACAAATACATATATAAATATAAAATGTTTTCTATGAAAACTCCCCCCACTCGATAGCAAAACAACAAGTGCTTAATTTTGACATTTGCGTTCGTACTGCTGATTACATGATCGAAATTGAGTAATTCAATTTTATATGAAAACACTCACGTCTTTTAGACTTGTCGATCGGGAACATCATAGAGGAAGCCAAATCAATTTTCTTTCGCTTAGAATCCGATTATTTGGAACACGCAGTTAAATTTGTCATCACACATCTTATATGAGAATGAGATGTAATCAGGGGTAACATATAATTAAATTTAAGATTAAACTATTGAGAAAACTCCAATAACAAATTTGCAAAAAAAAGAACTTCGTCTGCACTTTTGTATAATGATATAAATTTGAACTTCTTGTATAAAAAAATTCTTCGCATTCATACCCCCCTAATGATCAATTTTTTTTTTATGGGAACAGTAAAAAACAGAAAGAAATCACACATTTACTTCGTAATCATTCCTCAAGAAGAATTTGTAATTCAGCACAATCAACGTCCGTGTAAAAAAGCATTGGTAATTTTTTTTTTGAATTTTACCAGAAAGAAAAATAATAGCAGTCGGAAAAAATAACGTAATTATTGGAAATAAAAAACATTGGTAGTTTTTAAATTTTACAAAAAAAAAAAAAAAAAAAAAAAAAAATAATAATAATAAATAAAACAACAACAGCAGTCGGAAGAAAACCTTGTTGAAATTTAATTTGTTAAACACACAGATTATCTGAAAAATTACTGGAAACACGTTTAACAAGCACACCAAAGCTCTTTTTGGAAATTTATGAATTTATTAAACCAAATATTCAGCCAACAAATGATGAAAATACGAATGGCAGAAAACTAGAGTTCCTATGAGCCTAAGGGGCGACTATGTAAGGGAAATGTATTTACATACATACATACATACATACATACATACATACATATATAAAAGTGACAATTTCGTCTATTGAATTCGATATCAACTTATTGATTTTATATTTTAAGTTGGCATACTTTAGCTTCGAAAGCCTGCATAAAATTGTTACTAACACATTGCTGTGTCAAATAAATAAAAATACCTTTATATAGTGGTTTCTTTTGTATAGTCAGTCATCTTCCTTCACTACATTTGTAATGTTTATAGGCTGTTATTAATGAATTTATGAAGGAATTTTCGCACTCTTTTTCGTACGTCAACTGATAGTTGATGACAGTGTTGAAAACTATTCCCAGGCTTTTCTTACACTTTATACCCGGTTTGCAATATTCCATTCTGTCCATTTCCCACAGTTCCAATTATACTCGAGAGTTCCCACTTTTCTCTTAATCTAAACCCCAATTTGCAATTTTCCGTCCATCCCCACAAAAATGCTGTCCTTTTTATGCCCGAAAATCGCTTCATTCATTTGTAATTATTGGATAAGTCCAATTATATCCTTTTTGTGTGGATCCACGACTTTTATTTGTATTATTTGAGAATTCCAAAAAAATGTGTTTTCTTTTCTACAATAAGTGCAACATTGTCAAATGTATAAGTTTTGTTACGATTTGTGACTTCGTAAAAATGTTACGTAACAAAAAAAAAAAAATATTATTTATTGGAAAACAAGAGCGGTACGTATTGCAGCCCAGAGACAAAATGAGCTAATGGCCATAATTTCTCTGGAAGAAGGCTGTGAAGATGTTGAATGGATTGATGATGATAAAACAAATTGTCAAAAGATTGTAGACGATATAGCTGCAGGAAATAAAATGCATGTTTTATCAATGGATGAATATTTTACCTTTCCATGGACCGATAATTGAAATTTGCCAATTTTTAATCCCTAATTTGTATCAATAGAATTTTCTTTTAAATTACACGTTAAATACATGAATTTAAATTCTTGAGTTATATTTGCATATACATACTATGTATGTACATAAAATGACTTACATTATTTTTTCTTAATAAAATTTGTTGGTATGTTATGTTTGTGAAAAATCTGCGTTACGTAATTTGAGAACAGCCCCTTACGACTTTGCCGAATTTCCCAGTAGATGGAGTGTATCCACAATTTTCAATATACATATAATTAGCACCCAGCTGATGAATTTATTAGCAATTAGTTTTTGTTTTGTTTTTTAGATTTTAACTGAAGATCCTCGTAAATCATTTATTGTTTTTTAAATTATAAATTAAAAATATAACAACACGTTAAACAAGCATTTTATGCATAGAATAAATATGTATATTAATTCAGGTCCAAAAATTATTAACCTTTTCAATTGGCTCTTAAAGCAAATAAATAACTAAGTTCATAGAATAAATAGTTAAAAGAGTCATGTATACGTATATTGCTTACAGATACTTTTTTCATCTGCCCGATGCCGGATTAGAGCGTTTTATTTCATATAACAAAGATAACATTTCTATATTAAAACAATAATAAAAACAGGTAAAACTTTAAACACACACCTTTCAAATAAAGCAAATCTAAGCAAATTCGTATGGAATCATTTCTACAAGTTGACGTACATATGTACATATTAGAGCAATTCACTATTAATTTATGATTTGTAAAAAAGTAGGAAGAATAGTTTCACAATAAATTAACGTTTGTGTATTAGAGAAAAGTTTAACATACAAAAAAGTGTTTCCATTCTGTAAAACAAAACGAATAACAAAACCTGGGTGAATTTATTTTTTGTACAAACTTTTAAAAAAGCGATAAGGTACATGGTTCACTATCCTACACTTTCGTAAGATTCATTGACTGGAAACCGCTAGATGAATCTAATAGAATTCTGTGCTTTGAAAAATATCGCATGAAAATGTCCATACTTTTGTTAGTAACTCTGATCGTATGGATATTTTTTTTTATTTTTTCCATTTTCCAAAAGATTGTGAATCGGACACACATGGCAAAAATCTGGCATCACACATACATCTAAATTTACTCTAACTTTTTGATCGTTCGATTGTGTACATTATTTATGTTATGAAGTAATACATAAACTACATTTGAAACTGTTCGGTGACACTTATTCAGATAAACCTCTTTATTGCGATTATCGTAATAAATGCCATTATTGAGCTCAACATTCAGTACAGAAAATCATTAAGTTAATGCAAATTTAAAATGCGCCGCAGTTAACTGTGAGCTTTTACTTACTTAGCATACTTTAGGGCTCACCCAAAAAAAAAAAAATGCTGTCTGAAATAATAAATTTGTTCCCGTACTTTTTGGGCAAAGTCCGGTAAAGTGAGAGCAATCATGAATTTCTCTCAATAATACACATGATTATATATGTATATACATATGCATTAGGAAGGGTCAATTTGTATGGAGCCAAAAAAATCGCTCAAATTTCAAGGAAAATGGTATTCTAGGGATCAAAATAAGAAACTTTGCCGAAGGAAACATACCTCTACAAAGTATTTTGATGTTCCGACTTTTGACCCGAAAAGTCAAATTTTTAAATATCTCACTTTGACCCATTTAGAGTGCCTCAATCGAGTCAAAATGTATGAGCGAACCCCACTAACTTTGGAGGGCCGACCCACCTATGCCAGTGGCACACCCCCTCGAACCTCCCGCTGGGGTGTTCCCCACACAAACATTTAAAAAATTACAATTTTAGACACTTTACAAAAAAACTTGCGAAATGGCTATGTTTTTTATTGTTGGAATTTATTTTTCTCCTTAGAAATTTATTTAGAAATGAAAAAGAAATGCGGTCGGGGGACCCCGGTTAGGAACGAAGTTCCTTACGTTTTTTCTTCATCTTCGAATGTAATACAAAGTGAAATCTGTATGTTTTATTTTGTATTGTTTCTGAAATTTTTAAATTTTATATGCTTTTTAAAATTTTTGGAACGTTTTATTTTTTTTTTACTTTTGACACATGCAGTATTTTTTTGTCAATCTGCTACAAAACGAAGAAAATTTTTCATGTCTATTAAGTTTGCCGACAAACTTATTAGACGTAAACACTCCACAAATTGTAAGTCTAATAACAATAATTTATACCTGTGTATTTTTATGTACAGTTGGTTGGTTTATTAATATGTAATAAAAATGTTGTTTAATTTAAAAATTTTTAAAGCTCCTGAAGAAGGATACCAAAGGTATCCGAAATATCGAGAAAATAAAAAAACAAATGATTTCAAATCTCAAATAAAACGAGTTTTATTCATTGTTTGAGAAAAGCCGAGACCTAGAGCCTGATTAAAAAACAGAAAAAATTGCATTTCACTAGAAGGTCGAAGAAATAAAATAAAATATACTTTATTTTAGCGACATCTATCAACTGATAGTGTCCGTTTTCACAACTAATTAATATTTATTGGCTGCTGTCAGCGGAGACGCCTACACAATTGTTTGTCGAGAGATACACCAATACATATAAACAGCTCACACGCTTTCGTGATGATTTCTCCGCGTTAAGGAACTTCGTTCCAAAAGTGAATTTTACTTAGTAATAGAAAAGAAAATAAAAATAATTATTGTTTGAAGTCTTGTTTGCTTTCAAGTCTGGGCAATTTCACACGGCTCTCTAATGTCGTCGCCACAACAGCCTCTATATTTTTCTCGGAATAACTCGTTTGGAAACGGAAATAATGACAAGTATTATTTTTCAAAATAATAACAAATATTCTCCTGAAGATGCTAGCAAACGATTAGAGAAATATTGAATAATATATGCACACATTAGCGGAAATCACCCTTGGTTGCACATCTGCAATTTTAGCAGATATAGCATGATTTTTTGCTACAAAGCGTGAGTGTCTTTTTCATATGTTAAGCAAAATAATTATATCAGCTGATTTTAGAGTAACGGAAAATATAAATATTTTTGTTTTGCAAATTGAGAAGGAAGTTTAGAAAACAAATTGCAAAAATTTCATTATTCATCTTTTCGTTGGCCGTCTTTTATTGTTGACTTTTTGTTTAATTGCCTTGATTTTATTTTTACTTTCTTCCGTATTCATTTTCCTCCCTGTTTTATTTATTTGTTTACAAAATTTAATAAAGCGAGTTTGCCGTATGAGATAAGCTAAGCCGCAGCCAATATTTGAAAAGCAACGCCGTCGATAAAATTTGCACGTGAAGCAACCGCCCGATTTTTTGCTTATTTTATAAAATTTAATAAAAATGATGCATAATAATAGGTATAATATTCACTTTTTACTATTTTGTAAATGTTTCTTTGAGCAACATTAGCATTCATTGAATTCCAGCAAAGGCATGTTTTGTGGCGGCCTTGCCGTCATACAGTTTTTTGAGCGCAGGAGTTTACGTGTTGACATGTAGAAAAACAAGCAGCTGTTTTAGCATTTAGCAACATTTGCAAATACGGATCTGCAATGGTTTTTAGTTATATGCATACATATTTGCTTAAGTGATGCAAATCTCGGTTTCATACATTTTGTTTTTGTAGTGTTGCAGACTATGGCACATATGCTACGGTTGCAATATTTGCAAGGTCTGCAAGGGTAATTTGCAATGAAGGGTGAGTTCCGCTAGTGTTAATGCCAGTCTGGATTCCACAACTTATCGGGACCAATTTAAAATAGTTCCAGTGGACTTAAACAGAAATGTGCACCTTTTTTGTGTTTCAGAATCGTATTAAAAAATTAAGTTGCATCGTACACAAATAGTGTAAATTTTTGCCCGTTCCAGAGCATATTTGGAGTTATGTGCTTGATACGAAAGATGTAGAGTCCGCTCTTTTGAGCGGACTCTACAAGATTTTTGGAATTCGAATTCTAATGGAATGGAAATTGAAAGGGATTTGAATTTTTTGCATTTAAATTAATACAATTAAAATTAATACAATTAATGAATTACATTGATATCATATCAATTATTAATTAATTTTACAATTTAAGCAGCGTAGCAATAAGAATTTTTACGAGTTTTTTTTTTGTGCAATAGCTCATGCAATTCTGGTTGGCTATTAAAAATGACACCTTACACACACCATATGCAATATTCCTTGAGAAGAAGAGGAGACGGTCGACACACCAACACATTAGCAACGTAACTGTGTTGACGCGTGTCAGTGCGCTCTGCAACCTTCAGGGTGGATGATAACTACACTTTTTCTAATATGAATGCAACAAGAGTTCTACCAAACCCTAAAGAATTTTTTTTCAATTAGTGTTTTCCCTTCATATCCCTGAAACATTTGTTTCACTAAAACTTTTTTTTTTCTAAGGGGACAATGAAGGATATAAAAAGAATGTGAATATGTATATATACATGTATATGTAGTATGTATATACTTTCATTTCTTTCCTCTTTTTATTTTTTCTCTCACCTATGCAAACGTTTTGTTTTAAGTGAGGTTGGTTGGCTAAGTTGTAACAGCAATGCGCGATTTATTTTTATTTTATTTTGTTCTTCTCCACGTTTTTTTCATTAGTCTGACCATTTGTCCATAAAATCCTCTTCTCCATGTTCAAATACATATTTTTAGTCAACCAGCCAGCCATTCAGCCAACCAACTAAACAACTAAAACATGGTTGGCTCCTCGCAACACTCTTGTTTGCATATAAAACAGTTGTTCAGAAATATTGCTTTAGTATTAACAGGTTTATCGTTGGTTGAAAAAACTAAAATGCAAAAAATGGAAAACAAAAGGCAAAAAAAGAAGGAAACGAAAATAAAAAACAAGGAAGGAATCTCGAAAGCTAAAAAAGAAGTCTTATACAAGTTTTATTGGAGGGAACGTTTCATTTTTCTCTTAATTGTGAATTTTATATCTCTTACAACTCTTTTTCATGCTGGACAGCAGTTTTCTTTCGTTTTTTATACAGCAAATAGGAATTGTTATATACATACATATGTATACTATTTTGCATATGTATCACTGAGTGGAATCGCTATATAAAATATTTAAAAAATTATGGAAACTACACTAAGAGAAAATTTATTCATTCAAATTTTTGTTGTATTTTATTTACAAGAAACCCTAACAGAATCAATAAGATATCATAAATCTATTTTTTCTGTTTCAAAAATTATGGAAACTACACTAAGAGAAAATTTATTCATTCAAGTAATGAAAGGACTTTATTTAATTTCTATAATAAAAAAAATCATTCATATAAAGAAATTTTTCATTTTAGTTCCATTTTCATTTCGTTGCTTTCATTGTATTCAGTAAAAAGTTTAGGTTGATATTATGAAATTTCATATTACACAAACTTTGTGACATATGAACTTTAATTGTACCAGAATGAATTATTTAAAGCACAGAAGTAAGAAAACACAAATTGTAAAATTGGTTTCAACTGAAACTGATTCATTGAGGTCAACGTTCAATAAAATCTAAAAAAGAAATCCACAAAATAGCTTTGACACTAGACCACATTTAGTACAAAACTGGCTGCATAATGAACGAATATAATGGTAAAAGTTATCGGACTAAAATATTCACTGGACATGTCTATTGTTGCCTGCCTGGCTACAACAATAAACACTAAGAAACTGAAAATTAGCAGCGGCCTTCGATCCTGCTCGAGACTGAGATTGAGAATTGAAAGTGTCACAGGATATGTATCAAAACCTGTGACTGCAACATAAGTAAAGCATACAAAAAAAAGCCATATCGCGCATACATATATTTAAACAAGTCAAGTGAACTCGATTGCACGGTTGCAGGCAACCCTTGTTGTGCAAGCTTGTCCCGCACTTCACTAGATTTATTTTGTGCTGTTCAACATTTTTTATTCACTGTCAGAACTATGTAGTTTCCGACACGAATGTTTACATCAGTTTTTTCACTTTGCCCTTAAGAAAATGATAGAAACCCTGATCTATGAACCCATCAGCAATGTCAGTCAATCAATTGACCTACACTGTTCGTATTTTCAATTTTGTATTGAGTTATTCGACCCTATTTTCTTTTTGCTACTACAGTATTTTTCGGTTAATTGCACATCAAAATTTGCACAATTTTTTGTTCAATTAACCGGGGAGCCAATTAACCGATATTCGTTTAATTGAACAATTCGTTCAATTACAAGAACCCTGTTTAATTGAACAATTTGTTCAATTACAGAAATCACGCATAATTGAAACTATGTACTAATGAATTAAAAGTAATCGCATATGTGCACTTTAAGTTTTTCAAAATAATTTTTTTTTACCTTAAACGAAAAAAAAAAAAAAATGCAAGTAACAGCAAAAAATCTACATATATGTATGTGTATAGTAGAGATGCCACCCAGTGTTTTTCACAAATGGTGTCAAATTAACCGGGTAAAAGTAAGAGGAAATTTATTTTTCATGACATGAATTTTGAACGAATTAAGCGGGAAAATCAATTAACCGGGCTCAATTATCCGAGGAAATTCACATGGTGTTCGTATGCAATATTTTTTTTGCCCGATCATGTGGTTCAATTAAGCGTGGAAATGAATTTACCATAGGGTCAATTAACCGAAAAATACTGTATAACAATAGTAGTACAGCCGAAGGTCGTTTCTGTTATATTTTCGATTTTTCGTTTATGTCTACTGATATTTCGCCCTCCTGTGGATTATTAACATGCTTTGTTTCAGGTTTTGTGAACTATTGTAAAGGTACGTTCACACTTAAACATTTGTATGTCAAATTTTTCCCAACCAAGGCGAATCAACTACAGGTGGTCACAATTTGACTCAACATTTTCGCTCGAGTTGTTATACGTTTTATTGTCGTTTGCAATCAACTTTGATAACTCAGAAGATAAAAATCGTGGAAATATGTGGAAGCGAATTGGGAAGCGGTCGCCTGTAATGGATTCGCCTTGAGCACAAATATCTGTTAGCAAATACATGCATTCAAACAACTAAAAATGTACAGATGGGTGAAAAAAAAAAAAAAACAATAGAAGGGCCTATTTAGACCTAGTATAGTACTCGTACATTAGTAAAGCTAGGTTTTTCAGTAAGTTACTTAAATTTTTTTCGGTAATCAGTGCCAAAGATATATACACTGGATGCTAAAAACACTAGTCAACAACAATTCACTATTTTCTCTCCCTTTCTTCTATTTTTTTAGTTTGGGTATAATGCAATGCATATGTACGGCTCATTCCCAAGATAAAAGAAGAATGAAAAATTTCAGTGTCCTTGTTTGTACCGTACCGAAGATTGGGATCTAGATCCACTGGACAGACCACGAAGTTACAATGATAGAAAATCATGCGCAAAAAGAATATTGTTCATAAATCCAATGAATTCCAACATTAGTTTAAGGAAAACATTCATTATTTTTCAAACAACGTTGGGGTGCATTGAATCAATGAATTCTGATACATTAAATTTGTATTAATGATTGTTTCATTAAATATATGAATTTTAGTCATTAATGTAATGAAGTATTTCATTGGTTTAATAATAAAAGTCATTAACCAAATGTAACGATTCATTAAATAGCGAACATAATTTTTATGTTGTATATTATTATAGTTACAGATAGTCTTATTATTAACAGATATTCCAAAAAATTACATTTTATGTGTGATGCCACTTTTTAGGTGTTGCTCGGTGTAGACTTCAAAACCTTAGCAAAATATTAAAATATGTTACCATATATCCAAATTTCCTTACAAATCAAATGAGAATTGAAAGCTCAATGAACGAATGCATTGCTCTAATGAAATTGTTCATTGATTTGATGACATTCTTTTATAAATCCAATAATATTTTTTAATTTGAATAAAATTTATTCAGCAGATACATGAAAATGCATTGCCGTAATGAACAGTTTCATTGGATTAATAACAAATAAAAATATATATGAATAGAATAAATTCATTAGAACTATGAACGAAAATTGCTTCAGTATAAGAATGATGCCAGGTAGGTCAATGCGTTGCTTATTTAAAACAATATTACTTACTTTTAAACCACACAAGTTGTAAAAGTAACAGTAGCCTGGTAAAGACAAATTAACATTTTTAATGGTGTTTCCTGTGAAAATTTGGCAAACTTCCTAGGACTAAAAACATTTTCATACAGCTCAGAATTGCAGAAAGGACTTATTTTATTCATACATTATCTTAAGAAAAAAGTTGCTTCCCGTTACCATCCCTGCACTAGACATTTAGTTTTTCTAAATAGAATGATTTTTTTTATCCATTATCTGCACACGCTTCTTTATTATTTTTCTTTTGCTGGGTTTTTTTCAACAATTTTTTTCTTTCCTAGTTTTTTCTTTTTTGTATTTTTATTTCACCGAAGCCAATGGACGGCCTTGTAGTCAACTATAGTTTAAAAATGCCACTCCCAAATGTTGGCAGGGTAAAATTTACAATAAAAAAAAAAAAAAAATAATAATCACTGGCAAAGGAAGAAAAAAAAAAAACAATAAATTTATTGTGTGTAGTGGTGCAAACGGATTTCTTTTTTCTTTTCACTTAACCAGAAAAAGCAGAGGGCTGGGCAGTTATAGTTTAAATAATAAGTAAATTTGTGTGTCTCGCTTGCGTACGTATGTATGTATGTCGAAAACTATTCTTGGTGTTTGAAAATTATAAAAAATGTACAAAATTTATTTCAGAGGGTTATAACAATAGCAACCCCCTTAAAGTATGATTGACACTGCCAACGAAGTAAATAAATCTCGTTTAAAAAAGTCTCCAGAATATCCTTTTTATCGACCAAAACGATTGTGTAAAAATGTTTTTATATACAAAAAATTTATATGCATGCTTGTTTTTAACTAAATAAACATAAATCATGAGCTGTAAACTTTTATAAATAAAAGGAAATAAATAAAAAGCGAAAACCTATGAAGATCTACGCAAATTGTAAATTCAAAATTTTTCAGGCTCAAGTTCCATTTCATAAACTATTGCTTATAATTTAGCATTAATGAAGGAAGAAAAACTGACTAGTTGTTTCAAAGCCGACACGCTTCTCCTCAGCACCAACTTTAGCTCTACTACTACTACGTATTTTGCTTTGCAAACTCGGTGACCGATTTTGGTATATAGGTGCACCCAGTTTATTTAAACGTGGCTCAATTTAAAATTCTATTCTTCAAAACTATCTTATCTTAGTTTTATCTCAGTTTGGCCAAGCTCTTTACTAAAACAACACATCATTATAAAGATATATGTATATAATAGCTGTTATTACTTATGGCAATTATAACGGTGAGTTAAATTATAAGGGCCGATGTTCAATGTGAACCAGACCTGAACGTGAAATTTCTCAATTTCAGACTAATTCAATTTGAACACTGGAAAGATACACAGTCGAGCAAGGCGCTTAAGTTATTCAGACTTATTATGAAAATGGGCGTTGAAATGAAAATGCATATCGTACACTTTGTGATTTTTTCGGTCAATTTAATCGTCTAAATGTGCGTGCCATCGAAAAATCGTGCAAAAATTTGAATTGAAGAATTATTACATTTAGCCGAATGATAATCACAGAGGGATTGTGGTAAAAGCCATGCACCTACAGAGAGTGAAAGTTTGGGGCCTTATTCCTGCCAAAATGAGGCCGGTCAGACAGTTACTGTGAATAGTGTTCGCTATCGTGAGATTATCTTCATGGCCCGATATGGATATGGACGATATGTGGTCGGGGCCACTTGCCACACAGCCAAGGAAACAATGTCTCTTTTGTGCGACAAATTCAACTGCAGTGTTATCTCACGAGGTGGCAATGTCAATTGGCAGCCAAGATCATGTGGTTTGAAACCGTTAGACTTCTTTCTTTGGCTTTATTTAAAAGAAGATGCGTACATCGATAACCCAGCAACAATTCAAGAGCCAAAGGATGAGATAATTAAGGGTATAGAGCCTCAATTATTCCTCAGCGTCATCGAAAATTTGCATCATCGGATGGAGGTTTGCAGCCATTTGGCCATTGTTTTGTTCCACACGTAAATGCACCATACCAATATTATCATGATAAAAAGAAATGACAAAATCTCCTAACATCAGGCCGTAAAATTTAATCACTCTTTATGTGTTATTTATATAATATTTTCTAAATAAGTATTGTAGTTTTCGGTCTTAACGATTTATATAAATTGAGCTTTTTAGGGTTCCGTACTCATCAGATTAAAACTGAACCCTATTACCGAGACTACTACGTCCGTCCGTCCGTCCGTCCGTCCGTCCGTCACAGCATCCATTCTCCGAAACAGTAGAAGCTAAAGAGCTGAAATTTTCACAGAATGTTGTTATACTTTGCCGCTGCAACAACAACTACTAAACACAACAACAAAGCGAAAACTGCCAGGTGTCCCCAGACAACAAAAAGTTACAATTAGCTATAACTCTCGAACCGTAAAAGATAGAAAGCTGAAATTCGCACAGTGTATGTACTTATAGATGCTCTACAACAACAAATGCTAAAGACAATAATAAGTCGAAAACTACCAGGTATCCCTATACAACCTAAATTAACAATTAGCCGTAGCTGCTAAACTGTAAAAGACAGAGAGCTGAAATTAGCACAATATATGTATTCACATATGCTCCACAATAACAAATGCTAAAAACAACAACAAAACAAAAACTACCAGGTATCCCTATGCAACGTAAAGTAACAATTAGCCATAACTCTCGAACCGTGAGAGACAGAGGTATGAAATTTGCATAATATATGTATTCACATATGCTCGACAACAACAAATGCTAAAAACAACAACAACTGTAAAACTACCAGATGTCCCTTTACAACGTAGAGTAACAGCTGTAACTCTCGAACCATAAGAGATAGAGAGCCGAAATTCGCACAGTATATGTATTCCCAGATGCCTTACTACTAGGTGTCCCCATCACAACATAAAGTAACAATTAAACGTAACTCTCAAGCTGTAAGAGACAGAGAGATGAAATTTATACAATCTATGTATTCACGTATGCCACACATACATACATACGTCCGGCACCCTCCAGCTTGGCTCGTACTTGACTGAATTTATTTTAATTGGCAAAGCTCGGTAAAATGAGAGCAATCATGAATACAAAAGAGCACAATAGTACGGGAACACCCAGAATCACCAAAAAAAAAAAATAAATAACATATAGTACATTTTGATGTTGTAGTGAAATTCGAAACGTACATTTTGGGAAGATGAAGTGTTTTTCTGCGCTCTAAATGAATTAAATGATTTTAAAGTGCTTTGCAGGGCTTTTGTATGAAAGACTAATTAAAAAGGATCAAAGTTGTAGTTATTTTGTTTGATTCAGTTGGAGTGTTTCGTTTGTTATTGGTTACTTTTTGCAACAACTTCAAAACACCCACACGATAGCAAAACACCAACTGACGACATGATCGAAATAGAGGAATCGGATTTTATATGAAAACACTTACATACGTCTTTTCGACTTGTCGATCGAGTCATCGTTCGCATAAAAAAACATCTTAGAGAAATACAAAACAGTTTTATTTCGTTTAGAATGCGAACGATTCGCACGACTTCGATATGGGAGTTTCCATGGTTACGCACGTGACATTTGTACACGTTTAATTGTTTTGAATATTATAAAAATATAAATGGGTCGGAATTTTTGAATGGAATTTCGCCATTGTTACATTTAATGTGATGAGTTCCTTCCAAAAAGCATATATATATTGGAAAATTGAGCACTGGGTACCCAAGTTCCATGCGATCAAAGTTGACTTACGCACGTGACAAAAAACGTAAGTGCCTTTTAAAGCAGCATGAAATATTGCAAAAGTAGGCGAATTGTAGAAGATTTTTATTTCGGAAAAAATGTTTTTATAAAGGTTATTAATGGACCTTTATAATCATGGTTTGTTCAAAAACAAGTGTGCATGGGTTGGCTATGAAAAAAAATTTTTTTGATTACGCACGTTACATTACGCACGTGACACTTTTTACCTTCATACATATTTTTGTAATTTAACATATATTTTCAGAAGTTTTTACCATCATTTAAAATTATTATAAGTTAAATTTTTTTTTTACATAATAAAATGTCAATAACTTTTTTTTTTCAATTTTCTGTGTTTAAAAAAATTGTGCGAGCGTTTTGATTTTTTAACTAACGGTGGACCATTTCATGGAAATACCCATATTGAGAAACAGTGAGCAGTAACTCTGTACTTAAATTGCTTGTTGTTCCGTTGGTTCTAAGTATTGCGATGGCTGAGTATGTATGGCAGCTGTTCAACAGTCCTGATGACTGTTTAGCGTTGCGCATCCTGTCCGAGTCAAAGATAACGGTACAAAAATAAAATAAACGATATAAAAAGGAACTAAGATAGAAACTAAATAAAACAAATAAAAAAAAAAGTGTTTTTTTAATAACAATTTTTATTTTGACTATTGACATACTTATTAAATTAAGAGGTATCAAATATAATTTATTATTTTTTAAAACTAGTTCGGAATGCATGAGAATTATAATAGGCTAAAGCTCATGAATTATAGAGCAGATTCTTTTATGTTATGAGTTTATTAATAACATACACATGTAACTTATTATGAAACATGATTTATCAAATTCGTTGCGAAAGTAACATTACAATAATTTATTGCAATCCTGGGACAAGTTACATGTTATTAGTAAGTATTCTGGAATTGAAAGGTGATGGGTGAGTGGATCGATCAGGGACACGAAACGCATCATCAATAAATCTTTACAGCCATAGGCGAGTCTATACCGGAAAATGTGACGTCAGATTGCATACCTGAGACCAGACTAGAAGCAAATTGCGAAAAATTGAAATCTTGACTTACATTCCTTACAACCATACCTTTGAACCAGATCCCCATGGGGCTTGATTGTTACACAGATAGATCGAGGACAAGGGGAAAAACAGGACTTGGTATTTATATAGAAAATACCACGGAACTGTTATTTCGTATGCCGGACTTTTGCACAGTTTTCCAGGCGGAAATTCGGGCAATTACGGAGTGTATTAGGGAGCTCAATGAAATGGAAAGGCCAGGATCTGTGAATATATTTACGGATAGTCAAATGGCCATTAGAGCCATCTCAGCTGAGAGGATTAAATCACGAACAGCTTGGGATTGCAAAAACGCTATTAACAGTTACTCGTCTCATGGTGAACTGCGCATCATATGGGTGCCAGGGCATGCGGAAATAACTGGAAATGAAAGAGCAAACTCACTTTCTTCTGAGCTAAAGAACTGGGCACATAGAGCCCATTTAACTCTCTGGAATAAGGAAACTGTGGGAATCAATGTAAGAATTCTAAGGAGGGATCCAGATGAAGAAAAAACGAGCGGATTGCTAAGACTTAACAAGCCCAAATTAAGTACATTGATGGGAGTTCTGACATGCCACGCTCAACTACTGGCACATCTCAACAAAATAGGAATAGCGGCTGGAGATGAATGTAGAGCATATGGGGAGGAAAGAGAGACACTAGAGCACTATTTATGCCAGTGTCCCGCCTTCTCACAAATACGATTCTGACATCTTGGAAGAGACCCCTTACCATACCTAACCCAATTACGGGGCATATGCTGAAAGAAACTAAGGAACTTTGGGAATGAGGCGGGGTGCCTATAGACTTATGAGTCAAACTGTTTACACGGAGCGCATAACAAGCCTATACTGGCTTAGGTGTATGTCACATGACACGGGCAAGCAAACCTCTCCAATCAACCTAACCTAACCTAAACCATTCTGGAATTAAATTTTTTGTATTTAATTGCCGATCTTTATTGCCGACTGTATTTGTTTCGGTGCAGTGATTTTTATTGCCTCCTATTATAACTTGTAATATTTTTTCATTTCAGAAGAATTTTTATTCACTATTTAGTTTATTTTTAGTTATGCATTCATTTTGTATGCTCTAAGCACTTTAGCTTTTTTCATAACTTTCTATTACAACTTCTCGAAAGACGAAGTGTGAAAATTGAGATGGAGGTTTCTGTGGTAATGAAGTGATTTTATAATTTTTCTTCTTCTGAAGTAAAACGGCTGCTGTTCAAAATCGATAAGAAAGCTAAACATTATTGAATAAAAAATAAAACAACAAAATGGTTTAAAAATAATCTGGGTTTATTGAGTAATAAATAAAAATTAACAAATAGTTTTAACAAAACTAAAAACAATTATAAATTAAAGTGTGTATATAAGACTATAATAAGTGCATTAATCGGTAATTATTAATTGGTAATTATGTCTATATGGCGACGACATTTCGTTGGTGCTAATCAACTCATCAGTAGACTTGAAAAATTCTTAAAAGTTTGTTTGAACTTAACTACTTATTCTTAAATTGAATTAATTTCAATTGGCTCTTAAAGCAAATAAATAATGTTCATATTTTCTTCTAATTTTTACATGTATTAAGTGTATTAGCATAAGGGGGAGTTTTTACGATGGTAGCTGTGCAAATATGCAATTTGCAAGTTTGCAATTCATTTTATGGTTAATCGTAAGGGCACCGTTTTCTTATTTTTTATGTAAATCTGCTATATTTGGGAAAACTCGAACTGGCAGTAGATCGGCGTCAAGCCGCTGCCGCTGCCGATCTTATTTTATTATTGGAAAAAGGTACCCATATAAATTGAAATTAAAACGCGATTTATTCTTTGGTTATATTAAACCAAAGGCTATCCATGTACATACATATTTATTAATAAAAAATCTTATTATTAATTCACGTGCATGTGTTTTTTATTGTATCAAAATTTTTCGTCAGCGCCGCTATTTTTTATCTACTCTGCGGAAAATAGTTAGACGGCTTCGGTATTCGGTATTTGTTACATTATTTATTTTCAACTGAGTATTTTTTAGTGCAAATGAGGAAAAATGAAGCAAATTGCGATACTAACGAGGCTATCTCTAATTACGATGACATTTCACAGCGAGTTTGTGTGCATGGAAAACATCGCTAAGCCCCAGTTCTGTTTCCTCACTAAAGGCAAAAATATTATTCGGATCACAATAATATTTCAAATAACACTCCGTGGCTTTGTTTTTTCATCTGTGAAGACCAGAAATTTTAGCTTTTAGTGAAAAATTGCTATTTTGGCTTGCCTTAACCGCATGTGTTAACATCATAAGATTGGGTGGAATTTTGTCAATTATGTATGTATATTCTCTGTAGGTAACGTTCCGATATGATAATCAAAAGTGTTTTATTGTAACCAGTTCAATGTGTATGTACATATGTATGTATTTGAAGTTATATATCATTGTGTTTTGGTGGTCAGGACTGTAGTTGTGTGCGTACTTGGTGCAGGTGTTTTCAAAAAGTTGTTAAAGTAAATAAGTATGACGTCGCAGTATACTTTCTTGATAGTGTGTATGTATGTGTGTGAACCTCCGCAAAGAACACAAAATTAATAGTAATTACTGCAAATTTAAAAATGTTTACAATTATCTAAAGCTAAATAAGAAAAAAACTTCACAAACTGCCTTCAATGAATTTGTCATTCATCTTGTTTTCATCATTGCATGAATAATAGTTTTGGATGGCTGAACTAAAAGTCTGTGGCAATATATCCCAAAATATAGCGGGATATATCCAATCATTAACCGAAGTGTTCCCCTAGAACAAAACATAGACGTATTTATCACATTGCCTGCCTGCAGTGGAAAAAAGCGATTTTCTATGATGGTATATTGACTCAATACAGAAACATGACATCAAAAGGTGCCATGGTGAGTGCCATGGAAACCTACAAATAACTTTCAAGCAGTTTGATCATGTGCGTGCAGTTGTGTTTGTTCAGTTACACGTGTAAGTAGTCGGCTTTGCTTGAAGCAAAATTGATTATGTGTTTGTCGTTTAATTTAATAATTTGATGCAGACGTACAATAAAGATCACAAACATCATCATAATTTTTGTGATGACTTGCTTCGATCTTTATTTTGCAAGTGATTACAAAGACTCGATTAATTCAACCGATATCTCTTCTCGCGTATTTTAGTATCTGTCGGCGTAGAAAGTGAGCATTCGACGGTAACGAAGTGAAACGCGCAATTTATAGTAATAGTTTTTCCAAGATAATTTTTAATTTTTCACCAAATCAACCACCAAAATAATGTAAATATACAAAACTTTATAGTGATGTATATCCAATCTCCTAGAGTAAAGAAAGCTCGTTTTTGAAATAACCGATTGGAATACTTAACAAAAAATTCTCATATTTTCTACTTTGCATTGCTATGAATGTATCAACTTTTATTGTTTAAGTAAAATGCATATTAATTTTCATTTTAAATAAAAAAAAGTGTCATTTTATATGAAAGCAATACAAGGGCACTATTAAAATACCCGAATATCTGGATGATTTAGTAATCGTGTCTTAGCATCTTTAACTATAAAGTGGGAGGAGAGAACGATGGTATTGCCAGTATTAAAATCTAACAGGTATTGAAGTATGTAACACTGCAGTTATACGATCAAGTTTTTTTCACATACTGCTTGTCAAAATTCAATAAACTTGATAGCTGTGACGTGGGCTGCACGCAATTTCATAACAATTCGTTTTCAAGATGCCGTCAAGAAGAAAATTAAAATTAAAAAAAAATTAAAGCAAAATCTCCTCTTCTATATTCTACATTAAACCCAGAAACTAATTCAGATTCTAAATCAATATTTTTTTTAAACTATTTAAATATAATCATAATATACAAATATTTTAAAATTAATAAATTTAATGGAAATCAATGTAAAAATACAAGTTAAAAATTTGTTGGTTTTGCGCGTAAATATTTTTATTTCTATTTTTAAGCTTGAATCTGTTTAATTTTTATCACTTTTAATTGCAACTTTCAAACAGAACAAAAAAATATTTGCAGACAGGACGAAAAAAAAAATTGTTGTCAGCTGTTTGGTTGATGGTGACTTGATGCTCTCTGTGGAAAGCAAAAACTGTCATCAAGCTTGCATCAATTTTCAAAATTGTGAGTGTATTAGTAAAAAAGTGGTGTGAATGTATGAAAATTTGAATAGCAAAACTTGATCGTGTAACTCCCAAGTAAAGGGTGTTTTTTTTCGATGTATAGAACTATAAGTTGGCATTACTGTCCAAGATGGCGACCGATTTAACAGCTGTCAAGTGATTTATTCTCAGTTTGGTTTGGCAATTCAGCATGAAAAAAAAAGTTTATTCGATCGTTTTTATACAATTAATATTATTTTAATATTTAGTCTGAATCAAAAATTCCTGAAACCAGAAATATCATATTAAAACTGAAAACAAGTCTCGACATGCTTGTTTTTCAATTTCAGCTTAAGGTGTTTTAATTATGCTGCAAAAGTTTCCTAGTGGGATCAACATAGGTTTGAAAGTTATGCGATTTTTTTTTTTTTTTTTTTGGTAGAGGTATACAATTGACTGCAAAATGATAGTAATAAATAATAATTATATATAATAATTATATACAAACGTTCTGATTTGTGCTACACAACCGTTTAAAAGGCAAGTAAAAAGACATGCATGGTTTTTTCACTACTGGGCCAACTTCAACCGAATTTGCTTGTTATGTACACGAAAATTAGAAGAAGGTATATTAGTATACTTTAGAAATTTTAGAGAGTGTGGATGCATGTATATTGCGCTAATTGTTATTCGTCTGAATACAATGTGCATTAGGATACTTGGAAAAAAAAATTAAGGCGGTCCTCTTCGCGGTTGCAAAATGTTGCCGTTTTAGTATGCTGGGACCAGGAATGTAAAAGTCATATTTCAATTTGATGTCGGAAAACAAACCAAATATGTAGTTACAAAGCTCTTTAAGAATAAAGGCAAAAAACTAATAGTGCTGAAAACACAAGAGGGCCAGCCACTTCAAGGGGCGCTGCAAAGAAATACAAATACATTTTTTGGGGTCGTCTTCAACGAATTCTCAACCTGCCTCAACTTTTTTCTTCGAACCACCCTAATGCACAACATATGTACCAGGGTAGCCTTTTATACTTTGGGATAAGAGAACAAAAACATATATCCATCATTGAAATTCACTCTATTATTTTTCAAAATATTTCCCATGAAGATCTCTACAATTTCAAATGCGCTTGAACCAATTGTCGAGGCACTTTTGCCACTGTGATTGACGTATCTCCAAAACATGCATTCTGAATGCAGCAAAAACATTTACCTCACAGTTTGTTTTTTACGTACGGGAATATAAGAAGCAGGCATTCGTTGTCAAGCCAGGACTATACGGCGGATGACTCATCAAATCGTTTTGGGTGCTCAAAAATTCAGTTCTTTGAGCCGATAAGTGAGGACTCGCATTTTCGTGGTTGGTTTTCCTTATATCTTGTAGGACCATTGGCAAACAAATCATTGTGTATTACTCAAAATTGACTATTCTGCCTTGTCCGACATGTTAGTTTTTCCGAATGAACAGGCAACCATTTGCTTGGAAGTGCTTCTTGCGCGAACAACTTTTGTTGGATTTTGCTCATCTTGCAACACGCATATATTCAACAGCTGTTTACTTTCGTGCTGCTTGTAGGTGTAAGTCCATGATGTCATAGACATGCTTCGAAGTACCGCGGTCATGTTTTTTTTTAGCAATTCTTTCGAACAATCGACACGAGCCTTTTTTGAGCCATTGACAAATTATGTATGTGGGATCCAACACAAACAGTCAAATCTTTGTGCTACATTGAATGTATGCTAGTCCCACTAATGCCTAAGATTGTCTCAATCTCAGCAGGTCACATGACGATCTTGCATCAATGGTTTTTGGACGACCTTAGCCAAATTCGTCTTGGAGGGAACAACGACCACGATTGCATTCACCATATCATTTTTTCATCACCAAAAATTGAATTATGTTCATCCATCCACTGAGTTGCTGAGTTAATCCACGTTGAAAATTGTAAAAAATAATTGCACGCAAATGTTCAAGATTAATTGCCATTTTTTGGTTGCCATGAACCTTTTAAGTTAATGCAAACAAGACAAAGAGTGCTCTTGTGTTAAAACGTTCTGACTACGTATCGTAAAAGGCAACCCTCGTATGCTAATATTAATTAGTGCACAGTATCTTACATATGTATCTTTTGAACAAATGCATTTTTAAAGTATACTAAAAACTATTCAAGCTAATTTTTTTTTTTTTTTTGTTAAAAAAAAAAGAAACAAAAGAATTGGACCGAAGTTGAGGAAAACTTTGGGCTTAGGAGTGCCACAACATGCATTGTGTGAGCTGTAGTTGGCGAGTGGTCCACGTTCATAGGGTGCTGGTGCAGGGTGTTCGCTACCTAGAAACAGCCGATTGTCCACCTGGCTGTAAAATCTTTTTTTTTTTTTTCGTTACTTAGCTGATATTAATAGAAAAAGTGATCAACCAAGGGTTGAACTTGACCTAGTTAAGCTTCAGATAAATGCCTGGTTATTTGCTTCTCTTTAAATTTTTAAAGTTTCAAAATATTTATCATACTTTTATCATATGTTTGACTATTTTCTACTAAAAAAGCAAATAAATCAAAAAATTGAAAAAAAGTTGGATAAATTTGGAAAATGCTCACATCGGTTCTGCAGTGCGTTATAAATGGCTATACTCAGAATACTTTTGGAAATAACTGACCCTAGTTTATTCCAGAAGTTTAAAAATTAATGAAACTGAAATTTGAAGTGGAAAACCAATAATGCGTTGCATACTTTTAAATCTCTTGGCGAGGAAAATCTAGCAGCAAAATTGAATTTGAGGTTTTCGCACACAAGAGCAGCGCGTGACTGCACTCTTCGTGATATATTGCATTTTATGCGAAACTCTCCACTACGAGGCGTCATGCTTGCGGCCCTTTTTCGATAGAAGTTGCAGTGCCAGCAGAATCACTCACTGCATATTTAATTGTATAGGACAGGTATTAGTATGTTTAAAATATTTTCTTTCAACTACATAATGCTAGGAACACAACTGGGACGAACGACGAATTTTTCGAAGTGAATATTCGCCGTCAAAAATAAAACACATTGGTGTTTATGAAAATGCACACAGTCACAGCGTCCGGCGAAATTCGTTGTAAGCGGCAAACTTGAAATAGATCTATTTCTATTTATTACGCCGGCGAACGACGAACAAATCAGTACCATGTGGCCATTTTGGTTTTAGTAAAAACAGTTAATTTTAATATTTAAAATAAAAATAAAAATTTAAAATAAAAAGCCAACATATTAGATTACAAAACATGTTTGTAGTGTTTAATTTTTTGTTTTTGGTAATTATAAATTTTTTAGCAACCAAATTTTTTTTAATATGGTCACCCCATCAGCTGTTCAACTATAAGATAAAATTAAAAAAATTGAGAATGAGATGTTTTTGTTCTTCGTCGTTATTGTGCTTCAAACCACGAATTTACACAGCGAATTTTTAGCCGGCGAAATTCCTCGTTCGTCCCAGATGTGTTCCTAGCATAACAAGAAATTGATTGGTTGCCCCAAATGTCGCACATTGGGTCACTTAATTTTACTTTATACAGTATTTATCGGATATAAGAAACTTGAAAAATGCACGAAAAAAGTTTCTTATAAGCGTTTCTTCCTTATATACAATTATTTTATATAAGAAACTTATTTCTTATATAAGTAGCTATGGCCATAAGGCATTTGTTTCTTATATGAATATACGAGCTTTTTTACCTTTTTATGTATGTATATACGTAGATGTATGTATGTAAATAGATAAATAAAACAAATCAAATTTTATTTTATTAACCCATTTAGTAAATAGATATAAAGAACTAGACAACTTCAATTTGAAAAAAAAATATATGTAGTAAATACATGTACATACACAATTCATTTTGTACTATTTATTTATTTATTTACGAGGCAAGAAACATAAACGTCTCATGAGCACTAAAAGTAAAAAAAACGTTGTTGTTGTTGTTGTAAAACTGTTAGAAAACAGAGTTGTCCATGCAAACTACATAAATTCAGTGTTGCCCTTGAAAGTTTCTTATATAAATTCTTTTTCTATACATTTTATGATTTTGGTGTTCAAGAAAAATGTTCTTTTATCAGTTTTTTTTTTCTTATAAGCGTTTTTCTTATATGAAACTTTTTTTGTTAGAAAAAACACTAAAAAGATATGGTGTTTTTGCAAATGTTTTTTATAAGCGTTTTGTTCTTATATGAGATGTTCTTATATCCGATAAATACTGTATTGTGGAATAATCTTGTAACGTTGTTCTTTGGTACAATTAACTAGTTTTAAAAAACATAAAATGTTATTTTTTTTTTTTGTTATTGTGTTTCGGTTGAAGTAGTTTTAGTGTTGTTTATATTTGTTTGGTTTTGTTTGTGTCTATAACGTGGAAGAGTACTATACACAACGAAATAGATGCCAACTCACTCGTTGCAGGGTCGACCAGCATTCTTCCAAGGTACGTTCACTAATAGCAGCAGCACTGTTAGAGCGGGATAATTGTAGCTGTTAAATAAAAAGAGAAGAAAAAAAAAACAGCTGTATATGAATATGTATGAATAATTATTGGTTTGTTAGTATATTTGCTCTGTTTCACTGTAACTTTTCATGATCTTTAAAACGAAGTAATATATGTACAAAAATATTTGACATAGTTGTTGTTCACTTCAGATAATATATATATATATATATATATATATATATATATATATATATATATATATATATTTTTTTTTTTTTTAGTACTGAATTAAATAACAGACAACGAAAAAATTTAACAAATCCAACTTATGTATAAACACAACTTTGGCATAAGATCATGTAAATTTTTCAATGAAATTCTATTTTATAATTATATTTTTTATGGTTTATTACGTAAACTTCTGGCATTAAGAAAACCAAACTCAAGCCCTGATTGATCGTGTGTCAATATAATAGAAAGGGTATAACCAATAACATTTGCAAAACAGGAAAGTGTCGTTGTTGTTAATGGGCCATAACTATGGACATCGAAAAAGTATGCTTTAAGCAATTTTAAGTCACTGCTAAATAAAAGTAAGCTTTTTGTCTACTATAGACGAGAAAAAGCCGACTTTAATCGCAAAAGTTTGCTCTAAACTTAAAACCAGCAGAAGTTGTCTTTAACTTATTTAGCAACAGCTTTGCTCAAACAAATGTCACTTTTAAATGTAAAAGTTTTTTAATATAAATTTTTTACATTAAATAATTGAATTAAAGATTTTTTAACAACTCTTATTAATCAGAATTTTCATTGAAATTTTACTTTTATCCAATTCGCGTTGATGATTTTTGTTTAGTTACTAATACAATCTTACATTTGCATATGTGTGTGCTTACATTTATACATTATTTTTGAGAGTCATCTCATTAGAGATGGGATTTTACTGAAATTTTTTAATGGTTGTATTATAAATAATTTGCCATTTTCAATAAATAATGTGGCACCCAGTTACAGCTCGTTGAACTTAAAGCATAGATGCCCAGTAGTGGCTGATATCAGCAAATTAAACTCACACGTATTATTACGCTCTTTTGTTTGATCATCAATCAACCAATAGGAAATCACCATGTTGAGTGGGAGAGACAAACTACACTTGCAGAAATTCTGTGTCTTATTATTGCGATATATTAATGATGTCAACCAAAAAGTATTTTATGTTACAAAATGCTTTTGATGACATGTCTTATTTGTCATAAAACATTTAAAAAAACTAAGAAATATAATTAAAAAAACCATTTTGAAGGTGTTCACAAAGACATGAATAAAATGAATAACAAATTGTTTTCTTCCAGTGTTTTTTCGTCACTCTCGCCAATACTACTACCATGGCCATCTATGACTTAAAGCCAACTTTAACTCTGACTGTAGTTTAAAAAAGTTAGCAACGCTTTTTAAAATTTAAGTTATTTCTTAAAAGGACCGACTTTAGCGAATGACTATAGTTAAGGCCCAACATATTTAATAATTTTTGTAAAAATTGCTGAAGATGGAATAAGTGCAAATGGTTCTAATAATGCAGCAACCGCCTCTGCTAGTTTTGTCTGTACGCTTTAATGCACAGAATAATTTTGGGTGAAATGCTGGACTCATCAACACTCGCTCGTACTTGGAAGCTCTAGACTGAGAGAAAAAGCTGCTTTCGTGGCATGATTTTCATCATTCTGTGGATGAAGCTGTTTATTAATAACGAGCTAACGAAGCATTTCATGCTGTTAATAAAGAATATTTCATTGATATGAAATTATTTGCTGACACAGAAAAAACACAAATCAAAACAAAAATTTTCTCTGTTTTTCTTCTTCTTGTTTTCCCTTCTTTAGTTTTTTCTATTTTCTTATTTTACCACCCAGTAGATTTCTTTTTCTTCTTGATTCCTCTTCTTCTTTCTTCAATTATTTTGTTTGCAGCAGCTTCTGCCAGGAGTGGAACCTGGAAAGCTCACGTTTCTTAAGTCAGTCAGTCAGTCTAGCACTTCAACCAGCGCAAAAATTTTAAATAATAGAATACCAAGCTATTTGTAAAGTTTAGTACTAAATCGATTGGTTGCTTTATGCAAAACTAATCAGTAAATAAATTAATAATAACATAGGGAATTGTGTAGGGCTTGAACTTAGTGTGGCTGAGAATTATACAAATGTATAATACTCTTAACCAGACCAAGTTTAACCCCCACATGATTCCTTATGTGAATACAAATTAAATAAATATCAGTAATATTTTCAACTAAAACGTATTTTACTTATTTGAGTGCGTTATATAATTTATTCTTGTATAATTGAGGTACATACATACATATGTCTCAAAATTTGCAAAACATGAAGTTTCATAATATCAACGTAAACTTTTTACTGAGTGCAA
The DNA here is from genome assembly GCA_963662145.1 of Sturmia bella. Lineage (NCBI taxonomy): Eukaryota > Metazoa > Arthropoda > Insecta > Diptera > Tachinidae > Sturmia > Sturmia bella. Next base: position 2,220,063 of record OY759173.1, on the reverse strand, counting down.
TGAATCAATCAATAAAATGTAATCATAATGCTGAAATGAAAAAGTTCACTTCATGAACGATATTTTTCATAGTAGAAACGAAATTCTTAATTTGTACAGTGAATGAATTTTCTCTTAGTGTAGTGGTACGTGGTACGTATTCAAGTAGCACTGAAACAACTGACGCTTGATCTCTCGTAACGTATGTATATATTCAGCATGCCGTATAATTAAACTGACCGACAAAAGAAAAAATATTTTTACACAGTATGGCAAAGAGTGCACTTCAAGTTTAATCTTAAATCAGTTACCAAAATTCCTATGAGCTGAAGATTAATAGCGATTTTCATTTTTAGTAAATGAAATCATTATTGTATTGTTTTATTTGAAAATGAATGTAATATTACACTCCAAAATAAAAAGCTAAAATCAATTTCGTCTTTGTTTTAAATTTAAACTTATAAGCGGTAGAAACGGGTAGAAAGGGTAAAATCGGTAACTCAATTTCTCTGGGCTTAGCAAATGTAGCACAAAAATCTAAAAAGGAGCTGAAAGCACACTAAACATAATTGGCTAGGTGTCTGGTACTGTTTTTGTTTTGAATTTTAAGGGGATAAAAGGGGTAAAATCCACGTTTTTGTACTTATTTTCAATTGTATTTGTGCAGGAAAGGAATGAGAACAGGGGAAAAGTAAAAACTAAATATTACTCCCCTCAAAATATGCTCTAATAATTTTCATCATGTTTTAAATTTCGACATATTTTATTTTTATTTATTAATTTAGTCTATGGAAATTAATTCCCTACAGACAATTTACAATACATAATATACAATTTTGTTACATTTAAAGACAGCGTTTAAAAAAATTAAAATATTAAAAATTTTTTATGAATTTAAAAAATGAATAACTGAGTTTTTTACTGCAGCGGGATTTAAAGAAAAGTCAAAAAATCTATAAAATTGATTAAAAGTATAACACATTCTCCTGAGAGGATCAGCATCAGCATATAAGGGATATAAGGGATAAAAGGACAAAATCGGTCATTTTGTATCTCCGGACTTAATGTAAGTAGCATAGAAATTCAAGCAGAGCATGTACGTCTATTAAAAATAATTGAACAGGTGTCTGGTACTTTTTTAAAATTTTTAATTTTAAGGGAATATAATTGTTAAAAAGGGATGCCCCCAGGGTGGGGTACTGTCCCCCCTTCTATGGTCTGTCCTAGTAGACGACCTAATTAGGATTCTAAACCGGAAAGGATACAAAACCATTGGCTACGCGGACGACATTTCCGTAATAATTAGGGGCAGTCATCCTGGATTGGTTGGCGAACTGATGCAGGATGCACTGTGCACTACGGTGGAATGGTGCAAAAGCGAGGGGCTGTCGATTAACCCCGCAAAAACAACCATTGTACCGTTTACCAAAAAAAGGGTGATAGAAATCCCCACTTTAAAGATTGACGGAATAGAGGTTGTTCCCAAGGAAGAGGTAAAATTCCTGGGTATTACTCTGGATAAGAAACTCACCTGGGAGCCACACCTCGAGTCAGTACTGGGAAAGGCAACAAGACATCTTTGGACAGCAAAACAATTATTCGGTAGATCCTGGGGTCTGAGCCCCAAGATGACGCACTGGATATATACGCAGATGGTCAGACCCATAATACTATACGGGGTACTAGTCTGGTGGGGCAAGACCAAACAAAGAACAGCCATATTAAGGCTGTGCAGACTACAAAGGCTTGCATGTATGTGCATCACAGGGGCCATGAAATCTACCCCGACAGCAGGCATGGAGGCACTTCTTAACCTGACACCACTTCATGTATGTGTACAGGAAGAAGCAGCCATGCGGGCTATCAACATCTATGGAAGAGAGGAACTGAAGGAAGGTAACCTTATTGGTCATCTAACAATCCTAAGGGGATTCAGAGACGTTTTGCATATGTCTCGGTCGAGTGATCACATAGATCCCACACTCTGCTTCGGTAGAAAGTATGGGGTCTTCTTCCCTACGAGGGAGGAGTGGTGCTCAAACCCAATATGGCTACGAGATGACTCACAAAAATGGTACACAGATGGATCCAAGTCGATCCATGGAGTGGGAGCGGGAATAGTGGGGCCTAGGGCACGCAGGGCAGTAACCCTTAGCAGGGACACCACAATTTTCCAGGCGGAATTATATGCTATACTGGGAGCTGTAGAGATACTATCCGAAAGGAGATACACAGGAGTCAAAATCAAGATACTCTCCGACAGCCAGTCGGTACTCAAGGCCCTGAGTGGCTGTTCGTTCACATCCAGGACAATACTGGAATGTCACGACAGGCTAAATGAACTGGCCACTCACAATCAGATTACTCTGATATGGGTGCCAGGTCATGAGGGGCACAAGGGTAACGAGTTGGCTGATACCTACGCAAAAAGGGGAGCCAATGGGGCTTTTATTGGACCCACTCCATCTTTTGGCTTTAATAAGCTACTCCTCAGGGGGGAGATCAGAAAATGGACAACATCCATCACAGAGAAACTGTGGAATGACACTAGGGGTCTAGAACACTCAAAGAAATTTCTTAGCTTTAATGCCAAGAGAGCGGATCTCGCTTTAAAATTAAATAGGAAGAATCTAAGGACACTGTGTGGGGCGCTAACAGGACACTATACCTGCAGGAAACATCTACACAGAATGGGACTATCCAGCACGGCAACCTGCAGATTTTGCGGAGAAGAAGAGGAGTCAATGGAACACTTGATTACTGAATGTGTGGCACTTGGCCACAGAAGATACAGGCTGTTGCAGGCCTATACATTGGGTTCACAGGACTTGCAAGGGCTTCCACTGAAGGAGCTAGTACTGTTTCTTGATGTATTAAACTCGTGAGGGAAAGGGGATGCACAATAGATCATTATTGGTCGCAGTGCAAAGGGCCATCCTGGACCAACCTAGCATAAATAATAATAATAATAATTGTTAAAAACTACATTTTGGTACTTTTTCAATTGCATTTATGTATGAGAGAGATGGAAATAGGAAAAGGTAGTTAGTCTAAGCAGCTGCATCGTTTACATACATATATCATTACTTGAAAGATTTGAGAAATTGGATAAGAAGTGGGTGTGACATAACCAAAGTACTGAAGTAGCGAATCACACCGGGTTTACGCTCATTTTCCTATCATATAACAATCCGTTTAGTATCGTAGAGTGAATCGTTTCAATACTAAGGGCACAGTTTTCAGTAAAAAATCGCTCTCTTCCTCAAGTTGCGGAGCGTTTTAACTTTATCGCATTGAACTAAAGCTTCGCCCCGATGGAAAATCAAAAAAAAAAAAATTTTTTTTTTCATTTACCTTGTAATGACCCTAAGGTATGTATGTATGTATGTTGTTATCATGAGTTTTAGCGGTTTATCAGTTGGTGCCAGAAATTTAATTGTTTTCAAAAATATTCCGTGAACAAATGCCAATTTAAAATAATTTAGAACATTATTTGTATGCATTTTAAGTACTTGTTACACAGAACTCTTTTTGAAAAGTATAGAATATTTTATAATTATTTTTTTTTTATTTGCACAATCAAACAAAAGAAAAATAAATATTTTGCATAGAAAATTAAACAAAAGAAATTAAATCGATCATTACGTGCTTTCAATTGTCGTTGCTAGTAATTGTTAGTCAGCTTTAAAATTAATGTGTTTTTAAGGCAGTTAGAAAACAACAACGTTCACAAAATTACAACACGTAATATTTTAACACATTTGAAATACATACAACGTAATAAATGAAAATGACAAATAAGACCCTAAATTATATGAAATTTTAAAAGGCGAAAAAATGGTCCCAATGTTCATATATATTGTTGAAAAGTAGTTTATCAAACATTACTGACAGGTTAGTGTATGATAAAACTTAAAAATATAAGAACGATATCGGCGTTACCGCGAACACAAGTCGCAAAATGGCTTAACGTGTGGAGAGACGTATTCTTTCGTCATTAATTAGGAAACTGTTCTTTTAGTAACGAGTTTAGCTTACACCAACATAATTTTATTCATATTTGTATTGAGACTAGGTTAGTTTATACAGATTGCAGAAAAAAAACTCTACCACTAGGGTCTTAACCGGTCTCCCACATTATATGAGATTATCAAGGACGCCACAAACTCCATAATACCTGTTTAGGATTCGAACCGGTCAGTTCAGCGAATGAAATAATTCATCCGGCACACACCACATTCTGATATGTGTGCCAACAAGCGCAGAATAGGCCGGCCTAAATACTTCGTTCCTTTATGAGACAAAGCTAGACAATGGCAAAGGAAATGCTCCACACCAGCTTCACTTCCGCTGAAGCTGTGAAATGAAAGGTTGAACGTCCAAGAATGTTCGAAGGAAGACTCTTTAAGAAAAGACAACAATCACCAAAGTTCCACTTGCGTCTGGGACCTCAGTAAATTAAGATTGCAATCACAACATTACGACTATGACGTGATTTTCTCATATATGAGCAGGTCTGCAGGTCCGAAAAAAACCGCTTCATAAATATTTCAATAAATTGATATTAATTTACTATTATTTGAGATTGAATTATTTTGTAGCTTTCCAACAAATTTGGAGACCATTTTTTCCATGCCCGCTAAACAAATTAACATATTCAAAAAAAAAATTGTCCAGAGATTAAAGAAATGTTAAAAAAGAAAACTACTTACATTTAGCCAATTCGAAAAAAAAAATACAAAAATATAACAGTGCACTGTGGAAAGGTGGAAAGGTTTGAAAAAAGTGAATTAAGTTCTTAACTTGTAAGTCCTTAATTGTAAGGAAATTTTAGGCTGCCATAGCAGACTTCTAGCAAAGATTAAATATTTAATCTGATCCGTATATATATTAAGCGAAAATTCCACGTTGCTTCAAAGCTTTTCCAGTTTCCCTCAAATTTCAATTTCCCTCCTTAACAGAGATGTGTAGTTCGATCGAACTTTTCATACGACTGAACTAAAGCGAGCCGCTCAGAACAGTGAGCTCTTTTATGCTAGAAACACAACTGGGACGAACGACGAATACGCCGGTTAAAATTCGCTGTGTTAATTCGTCGTATGAAGCACAATAACGACGAATAATAATAACATCTGTTCAATAAAGATAAATGCTTGTATGCTAAAAAACTTAATAACAGCATATTAAAAATTTTGTATGGAAATTTCCATACAAAATTTTTAACATGCTGTTATTAAATTTTTTAACATACAAGCAAAAAAAACATTAAATGAATCAAAGAATTTAAAATTTCCGTCTTTTTCTGGACATTTTTATGTCCTTTTGATCCCAGATTATATAAACATTCATGAAGTTTAACATTTTCAATTATAATTTCACTTGTAGCCATTTTCTAAGTTTTTTAATTTTATCTTATTACAGTTGAACAGCTGATGGGGTGACCATATTAAAAAAATTGGTTGCTAAAAAACAAAAAATTAAACACTACAAACATGTTTTATAATCCAATATAATGGCTTTCTATTTTAAATGCAAAAGGTCAAAGCTTAGCACTTAAAATAAAAACTATTAAAGTAAAAATTAACTATTTTCACTAAAACACTTGAAAACTAAAGCCAAAATGGCCACATGGTACTGATTTGTTCGTCGTTCAACCGCGTAAGAAATAGAAATAAATCTATTTCAAGTTCGCCGCGTACAACGAATTTCGCCGGACGCTGTGACTGTGTGCATTTTCATAAACACCAATGTGTTTTATTTTTGACGGCGAATATTCGCGGCGAAAAATTCGTCGTTCGTCCCAGTTGTGTTCCTAGCAGTAGTTCGTTAGTTAGCGATAGTTGCATGTCTACCGATTGAAAATGTACTTTGTCTTTTTCGTTTGCATTAGAAATTGACTAAAACGACTTCAAATATTTTAGCTTTACGAAAATTGAAGGGCAATAACTAACAACATATTTGTCTACTTAGATAATAAGTGTCAGCAATCAAAGTATTTATTTCGATATTATAGTTATGCATATCTCCCATCTTCTCAAACTTTAACCCACTGTGCAATGTTAGATAAAATAACACACCGCTTTTCATATTTTATAAAAATCAGCTAATTAAAGAACAAAAACCGTTCCAAACCCAGCTGATTACTGTTTTTAGGCTGAAGAACTGTCAAAATGCACAACACAAACGCGAACAGAAAATAACATGTTGTACGAGGTACCTTGAACCGATAACTACAACAAGCACAACAACAAAACACTTCATGTTGGTAGAAATCTTGAAATTCTGTCAACCATTTGTGTTGTGTATTTTGACAGTTCTTCAAGCTAAAAGCAGTAGTCAGCTGGGCTTGTAAGGCCCGAGGGACGTGGGATCAAACATGTTATAAGAGACAAACCATATCAGTGTGCGTTTTTATCTGGGTTAGTAAAACAAAAAGAAGATTTTTTTAATTTGCAAAAGAAATAAAAAATAATTCAGAATTTTGTTTTGCTTTTGAAAATAAACAATTACATCGTGTTGTTCTTCACATTCAAGAGTCATTTTATTTTCTGTTTAGCTCGCCTGGGCTTTTGGTTTTTTTTTTTTTTTTCTTATGATTTGTTATACATATATATTTTTTTGTTTGTTTTGCACTTATATAAAATTTTGAAAATTTTGTTCTTTCATTATTCCTAAAATTTTTGTAATGAAGTATTTGGGTTTTAAATTCTAATGAAAAATTACAAACTTTTCATTTATACACTTTAAGTTAAAATCAATATTATCAGGTTTAGACTTTCTTTAAGCAGACAAGGGCACATGGTAATAATTGTTTAGCTCTTTTGTTTTTATTTACACTATTTTTGTTTATTGTTTATAAAATTACTTGTGGTAACAGGTCATATATGGAGGTTGTAACATTCCTTTTTTAAATTCCTTTGCATTAAATCACAGCTTTAATTCAAGATTTATTTTTAACTATTAAAGGCTGGCCGTGTGTCTGCCTAACTGTCTAACCGCATTTCTTGTTGTTGTTTGTTTTTTGTTTTTTTAATAATATTAAGAATTTTGCGTTTACAAGTAAGTTATTGTTTGTATGTATGTATGCATGTATGTATGTATGTGCTATTATACAACTGCGTAAGCTTCAATGAATTTGTTGTGTGATGTCCTTGATTATTTATTTGGGGTAAGTATTAGGAATGCAAACATGCATCTGTACGTACATATGGATGTATGAGCGAGTGATAATAGTAAAAATAATAATTATTTCTTCTTCAATAAATTTTGTATTAATTAAATAACAAAAAAATAAAAAATAAAAACAAAATTATGTAAGTAGAAACAACCCAAATCGAAAACAAATGGCACAAAGAAAGAATTCCAAATAATTAAAGAGCTATTTGTTGTTATTGGCTAAAAGGATATATACATACATATGAATATAAATTTGTTTCGTAGACAGTTATTGATTTTGCATATACATACATATCTCTTTTTAGCAGTGCTTTGAGATTAGTTTTCCTTTTATTAAATGGTGTTTCACATGCATAGAAAAATCTCTTGGGCACTGCACATACCCTTGGTAAAGGGTATCTTACATCTGGCGCGGCCGAATAGAAGACCACTCTTACTTGCTATTTCTCTAGCTAACATAAAATGAGTAAATTATAAATTATTATTTTTCCTCCACCTGAATGCAACATCAGGCGAATGGTGTTCAGAATGTAGTTATGTATTTGAAAATGATACAAACTGTGATCATTAGCTGTTTTTGACTGGGTAGTGTATATACACTGAATACCAAAATTTCCACAATTTTCATTTCTGCTATGGTGGAAATAGTTTAAGCTGAAAAAAAGTTTATTAAAAGAAGTATTGCTTTCTAGGATAATTTACATAAATCAATCCCAGGTCGTAGAAAAGGGTGTTTTTTTTTTTCGAAGTATAGAACCTTAAGTTGGCATTACTTTTCAAGATGGCGACCGATTTAACAGCTGTCAAGTGATTTATTCTCAGTTTGGCTTAGCAATTCATCATGAATAGACTCACGCTCAACAACGCTTGCAAATAATGCAATTTTAGTGCAAAACGAGATTGCCATTGATCTCAATTTTCATAATCTAATTTTGTTTAGCGATGAAACGCACTTCTGGTTGAATGGCTACGTCAACAAACAAAACTGCCTCATTTTGAATTAAACTAATCCTCAAGTGTATGTCGAAAAATCGTTACATCCAGAAAAACTGACTTCTTGGTGCGTTTTATGGGCTGATGGAATCATTGGTCCGTCCGTACATCTTCAAAAACGATGATGGCCAGAATGTTATAGTCAATGCCATGATTACTAACTTTTTCATTCCTGAATTGAATAACCATGATGTCCAGGAGATGTGGTTTCAACAAGACGGTGCAACATGTCACACAACTCGTGCCGCAATCGATTTATTGAAAGACACGTTTGGTGACCGCCTAATTTCACGTTTTGGACCTGTGCATGGGCCTCCAAGATCTTGTGATTTAACACCGCTAGGTCTATGCGGATTAGCCACAAACGCTTGACCATTTGGAAGACAACATTCGCCGTGTTATTACCGACATACGGCCACAAATGTTGGAAAAAATTTATCGAAAATTTGCCGCTCCAGCCGTTGCGATCAAATGCCAGAAATCATATTTAAAATGTAATGCCACAAGATTATCTTTCGGATAAATAAAATTCATGTCAATCGAATAATCCATCGTTGTTTTATTGCAACTTAAAGTTATATACATCGAAAAAATACCCTTTATTTATCAGCCTAAGAAATAAAAAAATTTCCCCTCACACTAACTTGCTCCGGGCTATCCGTAAAGGGCTTAAATGTATGACCAACCTGCAAATTATGTTTTCTCCCTAATATTTTTTTTGCGAATAGATCACTTGGGATTTCTGCCATTTCGCATTGTATCTTTAAGACCTTAATAAATAATAGACATTTTTTCGCTTGATGGAATAGGAGAGCCATTTGAAAAAATAGCTTTAAGGCAGAGCTGTTAAATTTTACGATTACTATTACTAATCAATTATATTCTTTTTCAAAAAAAAAAAATAAATAAATAAAAAAATGGTAGTGATTACATTATCGTTACATTCTTTTTCAAAAAAAAAAAAAAAAAAAAAAAAAAAAAAAAAAAAACTCGCAGTGTTACATTATTCTTCTTCAGCTAATTTCTGATTAGTAATTGATTATTAAAACAAAGAATCTAAAAATAAAAGGGATTACTTTTCATTCATTGCGAAATAATCAGAAATTATCAAAAACAATGCCAATGACTCTTCGACATAAAAACGTAGGTATAGATGTAAGCCCAACATAACTTGAAATTGAAAAAAAATTACACAATGACTCGAATCTCTAGCAAGTGTCTTGTGTACAGATGCAAATAAATAACTTTCATACAAACAAGAAAATTCACTCAAAATTTGCTTGATACAAAAATTTCAAATGGTTTAGAAAATATTTCAACAGTTGCAAACATCACAACTGGACCAAAAACGCAAAAAATTTGCACTACACACAAGACTATATTCAAAATGGCTTGGAAGCGATTTAGACAGTTTGCAAACAAAGCAACTGGACAAAGTTCGCAAAAAAAAAATTTGCACAACACAAAAAATATATTCAACCGCATTCGTGCATGCGGCAACTCTTCATAAACGACTTTAAATAAAGTTTCGGATTGATTCAATCGTTTCTAAGCCATTTCGAATATTTTTTGTGTTGTGCAATTTTTTGTTTTTGCGAATTTTCGCGTTTTTGCTCCAGTTGTGTTGTTTGAGACTGTTTAAATCTTTGATAAATCTTATTTTTCGGTATGTAAGATCAAAGAAAAAAAAAAATCATTTCTTGTAAGGAATAATTTTTTAAGGTAACGCTTTCTTTGCTTTTTGATATTTTACCGACATGCGAGTAAAAAAAAAAAATTACCGGCAATCAACATCTCTTGCAAGTGAGCCTACAACTGGCAGAAGTATGATGGTATTTGTAAAAAAAGCCAATGTATTGAGCTACTTGCACTTGTACTTGCGTGTGTAAATGGAGCGATACAACTTGCAGAAATGTGATTGTGTTAGTAAGAAAATGTCAATGTATTGAGCTACTTACACTTGCACTTGTGCGTGTAAATACAAAAGATTGCAACCTTAAATATACTATATCTCATTTGAATATCCATTTTTTTGTTATCGATATTTCGCTCTTCTTCGGTTAGCTTCTCAAGGACAATTATCTTGATTTTTATATTATTTGTGAGACTTAACTATTTAATATTTGGTTTTCTTTGACTCCTTTTTTTTTAATATTATTATTTTCTTGAGCTGAAGGTCTTTTTTTTTTATTATAGGTGTTAGCGCCGCTGTCGACCAGGTGTTGCAGGGATGGATCATTTATCATTTATCGATTATTTGCTTTAAGTATTCTACAACTGATGACTGATGTGAAGTTTATATTCCTATATGCACATTTTTCCCACGAGATTATTGAATAGCGACGCATATCCGGAGATTTTTTGATTTATGAACTAAATAATTGTTTAAGAATTGTTAAAACTAGTTGAACTAAATATTAATACCTAAATAAATCAATTTAATTGGATTCCAAGTTTTTCGTTTTGTACTCGGCTTACTCACTAAAAAAGTATGTATAAACTGGGAAAAACCCCTAAACTAATTTTCTTAATAAATATTTCATAAATAGGAATTTTAACTTTAAAATAAATACACAACTGGATTCATATATTTTTGTTCTTCTATCTGGTGCAAATTGTGTATATATTTTTTATTTATTCGAGTATTCTTGTCGATATTTCGCTCTTAATTCAGCTCAAGAAAATAATAATATTAAAGACGTATAATTTTTTTTTTTATTATTTGCTAAAAATTCAACACTTAACCTAAAGTTATCACACAATTTACAGAGTTTTAGTCAGCATACAAACTACTCATCTCTAAAATAATATTTAGTTTATAAGAGGATATTTATTACGAAGAAAATATTTAAGTCCAGAGGAAAGTATTATTATAAAACCTCTGATTTGATATCTTATACAATTTGAATAAATGAAATAGGTATGTAATAATCATATACACTCATGCATACATATATAATTGTAAGTCATATATACATACATATTGAAGTATATACTCAATGCATATACGTATGTATTGTGATACAATTAAATAAATAAGTTGGTCTTCTTTGATAAAGGGCGGAAATTAGTGGGTTACTAGACATGCTACAAGAAACCTTGAAGCGTTCTGTTAAAAAATTTATTTTTTCAATAATTAATTTTATATTGTTTTTTTTTTCGTGAAGATCTTTGGTGGAGAAATGCCATGGTAAATTAAGCATCATCTTCAATAGCTTGTTTGGACAAATTTGAATTTTTTTGATGTGGGATTTTGCGCAAGCTTCCCAAACTGGGCAGGCATACAAAATTATAGATTGGAAAATTACTTTGGCCAAGATTATTTTGTTATCACGACTTAAAAATGATTTACGTCCGATTAATGGATATAACATTGCTTTTGCTAAGTTGAATTTATCAATCTGGTTTTTGATATGTAGTTCAAATATTAGTTTTTTGTCCAGTAAAACACCTAAATATTTTATATCATCACTCCGTTGTACATTAGTGCCATTGACTTTGAGTTGACTTGAGGGATAAAAACATAAATTTCTCCTGCGATTAAAAAATATTGCATTTGTCTTGCTTTCATTAATTTTGAACCTATAATAATATAATAATATTAATATAATATTAATATATTAATAATATATTAATAATATAATAATATTATTGAGCTTACTGCCCATAATAAAAAGCAAAAATGCCACAACAACACAGAAATTTAAAAAAAAATTTATTGTTCTACTAATTACTCGATTTGCCAATATTCGTATCTAGAGTCAAGTTCCTCATTACATTTGAGCGCCAAAATCAACTTTAATCCAATAAAATAACATACAAATTTTAAACGGAATCACGATTTAATTTAGAATTATATAGAATGTGTAAAGCATTTAGTTTTACAAACATTGTTTCTCTAAACGAAATACATATCAATTTATACCACGAGTAAAAATGCATACAAATTTAAGAATTTTTGTACTGAAATAATTTAAAATAAGATTGTTTACAATTTAAAACAGAAAAATTAGAATGCCTAAAATCAGTAAATGATATTTTTTCAGTCACGAGCAAAAATGCATACAAATTTAAGAATAGTTTTCAAATATAAAATTGTATGATTAAATGTATTAAAAAAAAAAAGTGTAAAATTTTAAGTGACAAATTGCTGTAGGAAATCGTTCACATTTGCTTGCTATTAACTTTTTAAATTAAAAATTAGTAAAACAAGAAAAAACTTGAATTTGCAGATTACCAAAATAAAAAAACTCGTTTTTAAAACGCAAGATTTACTTGGAATAGATTGACAGGAGAGATACGATTGAAAAATTATTATTTTGAAGCTATCAAGGTTGTGTGTATTTTTTTTTTTTTTTCAATTAATTGTTGAAGACATGTTGAACTTCAACACACGTGAAACAACTATTTTGTCAATTGGATATAGCCCAAAAGCTTTTAAGTCAGCTGAATTTATGTGGCGTTGTATTAATTTTGTATTGAGCTGAAACACAAATTATACTTATACAGTTATAGTGTGCTATTAAGACATACAAAAAGTAAAATTTTATTATTTCAAAACACAACTTCTAAAATATAGTTTTTTTTTACCAAAATTTCTTATGAACACTCATGGACAACTAAAAAACACTCATGGTACAAAAAAAATATTTTCCTCTTCTACTAAACAACTGCATTTCAAATGTTTTTTTTTTTCAAGACTAAACAAAATTGTAAGTTTTTAAAGTTTCTTTTTAAATAACAACAAAACACAGGATTCATAACGGTGCAGTGAACGCTTTACCCGCCAATCTGATAATGTCTTCTTCAGATGGCACCACTTGAGTTCATATTTTTTCAAACATTTATTGATAACAATAGGAAATGATCTTTCTATTGTATTTATTTAATAAAATTATTATATTTTAATCAGAGAGAATATTATATGTATGTTAATAAAAATGATCACATAGGTATTAGTTTTCAATTTTAACAACAACATGTCTTGCTTCTCATGTGCTGCAGACTAATTGCTTTGCATTCTTCATATCTGTGTTTTCAAGACCGCCAAAACATTATCACATCTCAAATATATTTTGCAAGCTAATTTTATAAACATATGTACATATCTATATAGAATTAAAAAAATTGTTTTCAATTTTATTTTGTAGGTATAAAGAGAAAACTGATGTCATTAGAAATTTTCCAACAGCTGTTTGTTTTAAACAAACTCCACTGTCCTTGATTATTTTCTGTTTTCTGTTTTGCTTTTTTATTTTGCTTTCTTTTAACACATTATGCATGTGTGTTCCAGTACACCTACATATATATGTATGTAAACTTTTTTTGTTTCTCTTATGCACATGTGTTTGTATTAATGGCTCGTTATGCACACATACTCATGTTTATATAGTAAGAGCAAAAACAACAAACGCTTTGCCGGCAAAAATAAATTTTGCTCGTTTGGACCAAGATACATATGTCATAATATTTTTGAGGAATTTGTTTCTACTTTTTTACAAAAGAACATTAAAAAAAGAAAACAAAAAAAAAAAAAAAGAGAAAACAAATAAATTAACCGTTTATGGTTTAAACACATTCGTTTGTACAAATGAACATGTGCATTTGTTTTAAGCACAAATTCGAATGTGAGTATGTATGTAGGTATGTAGTATGTACGTTGATGCAGGTTTGCTCGAATATGTATATGCTTTGACAAACTTTATGCGATTATCACTTGATTTCACTGATTTTTATTCTGATTTGTTAAACGATAGAGAGCAATTGTCCAAGTTATTTCTTTTTAAGTATTTTGCTTTTTTCTTTTTTTAATAGTTTATTAGTTGCTTTGGAGCGCGTATTTAAACATCTTCACTGTTTGATGTTCTTAAAACTTCTGCCGGCAATAGTCAAGTAATATTATCTTCAAACAGGACAACAAACGTCTTTGAAAAAGCTGCGTCTTCTTCTCAAGAAATTATGCGCGAAAAAAAACACACCAAAAAAAAAGGGAAAAAACTAAGCGACGTGAAGCAAAAAAAAAAAAGCAAAAAATATATAGTATGTATACAAACCTACGTACTTATGTAGATACATTTATATGGATGTATGGAAAAAAAAACAAAAGTTAAAAGAAATAGTAAGAAATATCAACGTTAACAACACGTATACATTTGTTATTCGACTAGCACTACAACTACTTTAACAACGCTTACATTAACGTAAGAAGTTGAAATGACGGTCTAAATATAAACAGGAGAAAATTATTTTGAAATGGTAACTAACACCACGATTTTTTTTCATTTTTGTAAATAAGTGTGTGTGTGTGTGTGTGTGGTTCATACTGGTTTCTAATAAGACAAATTATAATATAAGAACAAGAAACACCTCCACTGACTAACACTAACAAATACCATGTAAAACTCACATTTCTTCCCTTTAACTTGCCAACTAACTAACTTATTTCGTTAACTCAAAATGTTTTTCTAGTTTGTTTTGAGAGTTTCGAAGAAGAAGAGCAAAAGTAAAAATAATATGTAATGAAATATTGTATGTATATGCAGTCAACCAGCCCACTTGAAGATGTAAAAAAGAAGCACCCCTGCCATAAAAAATTACAGACACACATACACATACTTAGGCGCACACATACCAACGTGTTAAAATAAGAAATCCTCACCCCTTTGAAAAGCAACAAATAAGAGAAAGTATTGCGTTGAATTGTGTGTTGCCAGCTTGGGCATTTTTCATTTCCCAACTTTTGCATGAAAAATTAAGGATATTATTATGTTTTATGCCATTGGTTTAATGTTTTATTTGACATACCTACGTCCTATCACAGATTTACCTAAATATGTATTTTTTATCTTTTTAATTTTTTGTAATATTCTTTTGTTTAGCAATATTCATTTATGAGGTCATGTGTAAATGTGGGAATTTGTTTTATTATTATAAGTCTATGGAGTATGTAGCATATAAATACATACATAATTTGTATTAATACAGTGGGCTTTAGTCAATATAAATACATAAAACAGAAAATTACTTTATATATTTAAAACTGAAATTAAAGAAAATGTTTAATACTCATGAAGTGATGAGTATTCAATTCAATTCTTTATTTATAAATATCTTTCAAGGTTTTACACGTTGAATAATTTTCTTAAAGAGCTTAGGATTTTCTACTTAGATATTACATAACAAACAATTTATCTGGGCTTGAACTATTTTTAATGTAAAGAAGAAAATTTTCAAAAACCTTTAAAAATGTATTTAATTTATACCCGTTGTGCTGTGTTTATATCATTCCCCTAGCATCTAGACGATTACTCACGATAAAGATTTCAAGTTTCATGCAAAAGCGTTTTATTTCACAAATTGACCGGCCATGTATTTAGTTATGTACATGTCTGGAGGCATAATGCAAAAATCTTGTTGGTAGACTCCTCGTTGGCTTGTATATAATTTTTTGTTAGAAAAATTCAGTGCAAATCTAATACAAACTTTGCAGGCAAACAATTAATTATTTGTATATAATATAGTATTATCGCTGGCAGTGCATGGAGTATATGTATATACAAATTACTTTTCAAAGCTTTTCATTCATGTGTTCTACTTTTTTGGTGAAAATGGCAAGAAATCGAATATTTTTCCAAACAAACTCATGTTGCCATGATTTCCTATACTGCTCACGCCTAACTGGCCCTGCACAAATGATAGGTATGTCCACTTTACAAAAGTCACTTTTGGGATACCTGCTTATTTCTGTGGTGTTGAGTATTAATTAAATAATTTGTATGATTGACATCCAATGTCAATTACTGGCAACACTGCTTGTATTAGAAACTCATTTGTTTTTTAGTTCAATTCTCTTCTAAAATGAGAAAAAGCAACAAAAGACAAACTAAGCATTAAATTCAAGAGAGCCAGTTATACAACTAACGGTCTTGAGTTTTTTGTGGAGTAGCGTTATTGTTTTAATGTTTTCAACCATTTCCCCTATTTTTCTTATACAACCAACACAAACACACACATACAAGCACATAAAATATCGTTGGAAACTGCCTGGAGAACAAAACATAGAAGCAAAAAAACACAAAAGCTAAATTCCTCATTTGAAATGATAAATTAATAAAGAAAATAATAAATGAATTTCTTTAAAAGCTCAAGACGTTGAAACTTTTTCTTTTGCTTTTTTTTGGGCTCTGAGCAGAGCAGAAGATTTCTGTGATCAAGATGAGATGGGCAAAACTTTCCTCCTTTTTCGGATATCCTGGTACGTTAAGAATATTTCAGCGTTTTTGGTGACGTATGTACATACGTTTTTTTTTTTTTTTTTCATATAAAAGACATAAAAATTACATTTACATATTACAATATCTGCCATCTCTAAAAACAGAGTTAAGCAAAAATTTGTGTAAATAGAGTGAAGCGACCAAGGGTGTACACCGACAACGTTTGTTACCATGACCAACAAATAATTTTTACAATACACCTATGTATACATTTTTGTGAATAGAAGGTTACATAATAAATTCCGACGCTAGACCATGCCTCAGTGAGGTCCATGAAAAATCGGTTTCTTAAGAGGTTGGGGTTGTGGGCAAACTTAACCAAGTTTTGGTGCAAAAAACAAAAGAAGATATTGGAATAAAATATAGTTATTAAAAGCCTAAAATTAAGAGTTTTCAACATCGGTCTATATGTTGCCCACGTATATCAAAAGCCGATTTCACACGTAGTTGGACCTGCATGCCCACTTAAATAAATTTTGGTATCAAAAACTGGATGTCATAATAAAATATAGTTACTCAAACGCGAACAATAAAAAATTTGACATTTGACATTCACATATAGCGGAGATATCGCTATTTCTTCTGAAGTTAGACCCGTACATGAAAATAGAAAAAATTTTGTAGCTAAAAAGCAGATATTATTATTCCATAACCATTGTCGCAACAAGTTTTGATATCTATTTGTATACACCGCATCTGAGGGTCAGAAGTGCTGATTGGAATGGATATTTAGAATTCGGTGCAGCTTATTCAAGTTCGTACTGCAAAGTCTTCCATTTACACAAGTAGTGTGAATCCTTCAATAACCTACAACATAATCAAGTCCTTAATTCACAGTTAACGTCCCCTATTAGCCACGACGAAGACATGTCAACCAGTTCCAGTATATCGCAGGTAAAGAATGATATGCAATAATTTAAATATATGATGAAGCAACTGATTTCCCAACGGTCAAACACGATGAATATTATAATAATACTTCTAAATAAGATTGATAGACAAACAAAGTGACCTTAAAACTGTGCTATGGAACGTTAATGGCCTTATCCAACACCCATTCGAACTAAAAATATCTGTGTCTACAATAATCATCCTGACAGCACAGCTCGTAGGGAGACAGTATTCATAAAACGTAACTTCATTAAACTCACTGAAATTCAAGATTTTCGATATATACGGTCCACTTGTTCTAGCTGGTGTTTATTGCCCTCCAAAGAGTAATAACTGTCACATAAATCATTTCCTTTGTTGAACCCACCGGAAGAAGTTGGTTGTCAAATGACCGTTTGCTTGAAACAGTATGCAAATTAAGCCATAATGATATTTCTATGTATTTGTGTATGTACTAGTGCTAGAGCTTTAGGGGAAATTATTATTTAATTTAATAATTTTTCTTGAGTTGACTTGAGTTACTCTTGCATACTGGCACACATTTGAGAATGGAAGACTCGTGAGAGCAGAAACGAGTTAATACAAATTTTAAACAAGTAGAAATGTAAATGATCTTTACCTGCAATTCATTTGGCAATTTGTTGTTGTCACTGTTGAACTTGAGATCCGGTGTAGAACTGCCGGCGGATGGTGAAGTTAGAGAGGGCTGTGGTGATGAAGTGGGTGTTTGGTGATGAATCAAGGAGCTGATGCGTAAGGGACTTGTTGGAGCCAGTGCTGTAGTTGTTGCAATTTGTTGTTGATCACAGTGAACTGATTTATTGTCGATGCTGTTGGCCGGTAGCTGATGGTGCTGTGGATGCATGTTATGGAAAGGATGCTGCGGATGTTGTTGTAGTTGGTTTTCTGGTTTTTGAGTTTCGTTGCCGTTTAGTGGCTTTCCAGGTTCTTTTGAGTGTTTTTGCTGTTGATGAATTTGTTGTTGTAGCTGGTGTTGGAGGGCCTTAAGTGGCAGTGATCCAGGACTAGGCGGTTGCTGCTCAAATTTTAGTGAATGTTGTTGTAGATGTGAGGACGACTGTTGGTGTTGCTGATCGCATACAACTTGCTGTGAAGGGGTGTGATTACATTTGGAATTTGTTGTTGCATTTGGGCAAATATACACACCTAAGCCGTTACTGTTATTAGTGGCAGTAAGCGGTTCTTGCTTTGCTATTGTTGCACTTTGTTCAATATGATCATTATTATTGTTGTTGTTACTACTACTGCTATTGCTGTTGCTCACAACCTTCCCGTCATCCTCAGCAGCCGTGATATCAGATAATTCGTTTGATTTTACTACTCCGCTAAGGTGAGCGGCAGCAGCTGCTGCTGCTGCGGCATTAAAAAGTATATGATGACTTTGTTCGTTACCCAACTGCGTTATATGTGAGTGTTGAGTATGGTGATGTTGCAGCTGGTGCTGTTCGTCGAGAAGGTGATGATGCTGAAGGTTTTGTTGTTGATGTTGATGATGTATGTGATGATGATGCTGCTGCTGATGCTGCTGCTGCTGCAGTTGAGGATGATGTTGCTGGTGCGTTAAGGCGGAAGTGTCGCCCTGCGGAATTGACGTGACATTACGATTCACATGATCCTGCGTTGGTGTCGTTTGTTCTGTTAAATGGTGGGATGACGGTGGGGGCTGTTGTTGATGATGTTGTAGATGAGAGGCTTGTGCATGATGTGGAATACTGTTTGGCGCTAGTGAATTATGCAGGTTAAATGGTGCTCCACGAGCTTGTTGCCAAAAATCCGCATCCATTTCGACGGAGCTAATGAAACGTTGGTGAGTATCTAGCGATTTCTGATGTTGCGTTTGAAAATTGCAAATTTGTGTAGCTGGATGCGAAGATGTATGCAATTGCTGGATATTCGTATCTGTTGCTTGCGTTGAGTGATGTTGCTGTTCGCAGTTCGTTGTTATCATAGAAACGTTAAGATTTCGGTCATTGTAGGAATCTGAACTTGATTTTGAAATATCTAGATGTATCGATGTGGTTGGATGTGCCAGTTTGGGTATAATTATGGTGGCACCATTTGTAGCAACCTCAAGGCCCGGCAGTTTCGGTGTTGGTATGTGTAACGTAGTTATTGATGGTTTGAAGCCACCAATACTACTGCTGTTGTAATTTATTGCTGGAGCTCTTGCGGATGTTAAATGAAAATTGTTTAGGTTTGCTTTAAAGTTTTGCAAGAGCCACTGGTCCACTTTGTTATGAGCACTTATCAACTCGCAAGTGTCTTCTGTTCTCTGCAGATTTTCGGATGCTTCTTTCTGCTCCTGCTCTTTTCTTTCGTCCCTACGAGCTGTATAGTGCTGATGCTTCTTGCGCTGCTGCACTGGAAGCTGCTGCTGTTGTTGTTGACCCAGTGTGCTATTTTTTTCTTAATTATTTCCGATTGAGTATTTAAATTTTTTCTTACTTAAGTTGTTTATTTTTAGCACGCTTAAAAGAAAAACATTTTTTAATTAGATTCGTTTTTCAATGAAAATGAAACAATAAGTAAACTTTTTTATTTTACATTTATTCTTTAAAGTGAAATTATTTTTTCACTGGGAGGACCTCTCTAAATTTTAAATCGTAATTACTTTCATAATTTAAGTTTTTTTTATACATTTATATTAAATTACTTTTTCAGGCTTAAGTTCAACCCTTGGTTTGTCACTACTTTTAATTAATATCAATTAAGTAAAGAAAAGTAAAGTTTTTATAGCTAGTTGGACAATCGGCTGTTTCTGGGTAGCAAACACCCTTCATCAGCACCCTATGAACTTTGGACGTGTCAAATTTCACAATTTTGGCACAGCCGCTTTAACCACTCGGCAACCAAAGCTCACGCAATTTTACTTTCTGTTTGTATACTTAATTAATTATACTTAATTATGTTTTTTTTTTGCTAGTTTTAGTCATGGTTCTTAGGGTTACGTGCTCGTAGAGTGATGATGGAGCTTTAATACTGAGAATTCGCTGTCCGTCCCAAAGCACAGTGTACAATTTTGCCGATTTATCTGAACAAGAATATATATTTACACAAATTTTTTTTTTTGAGTTTGGTAGTTAAACATTAGAGAGTGTTCTACTGAGTACAAAAATATAAAAATTCATAAAACTGTTTTTTAAAGCTTTTGGTCTTTTATTTTTCTTTATTAATTTTTCGATATTTCGCTAACAATTTGTTTTTATTTTGTATTATTTTGTATAAAAATTTTTGAACAACAAAATTCTACAAATACATACGAACATACCTACATACATATATTCCATGTTTACGGTGAGTGATCGTAAGTTTCATAGAAAGAATATAGTGAAAATTAGGAGTGTCTTACGTGATAATAGTTTTCCGGAATATTTGATTGATAGATTGTTGGATAAATTTAGGAATAGTACAACACAGAGGGTATCGAATGACAGGGAACCAAAGATTTATAAGTCAATGACATATACATATACCGGGGCTTACGGAACGGTTATCTAGATCAGACATTTACGATAATGGGAAGTAGCGCATGGCATACAAGAGCTATAGTATATTGAATAGATTATTCAGTAAGACTAAGGACAGAATGAGTAAATGGGAAATGTCAAATGTAGTGTATAGGATACCTTGCCAGGGTAATAGTACAGAGAGTTGTGATAAAATATACATACATAGGTAGGACAGGGAATAAATTGAAGACAACAATAGCTGGACATAAGTCTGATCAGACATATAGTAACATTAATTATCGAAAAACAGCTTTATCTTGTCACTGTTTTACATCAAATCGTAACCCTCACTTTGAGAATGTTTCAATATTAACAACGGAAAACAATTATAATAGGCGTTTTATAGTAGAAATGTTAGAAATTATTAAAACACCTCCATCACAAAGAATGAATTTTAAATTGGACATCGTCAGGAATCATGAGGTGGTATAAATAGTGAGGAGATCGGATGAAGTGGAGTATGTCTTGCACCTCTTCAAAAAACCGAAGCACTTAAATGCTTAGTTTGCAATGTAAAGAATGTGTTCAGGCCAGCGGACATTACACTGAATCTTCATTCAAAAACAAAAACTAAATCTTTAGTTATAACTATGAATATTGCTTTTTCAAAACCTATGTAACTTTTTGGTTTAACTATAAACATGACATTAAGGTCAACAAGCATGAATTGCAAAGAGGAAATGAAAAGCTCGAAGAGCAAACCATCATATGTGTATATGATGCATATGAGGAGATTTCTTGCTTAAATTTACTATAAGCACAACACAAAGCTCAGAACTAAGGATTTCCCAACGGTAACTTTATACAACGTAACCGTACCGCAGAAGCTGACTGCAGCTTCAATATGTTGACAAGCCACATTTTTGTTTACAAACTGCATAAATGCAAAGTACTTGGAAACGGAATATAGAATGCTGCTGCCAACAAAATTCATAAAGTATTTGTTCATGTGGTACTTGTGAGGGTTCCGTACTCATACAGTGAAAACGTAACCCTTTTACTGAGACTTCGTGTCACAGGCCATATTCTCCCAAATGGTAAGAGCTAGTAAGCTGAGATTTCTGCAGGGCATGTGGTTACTAAAAACAACAAAAAGTTAAAAGTCAAACGGGGTCCATTATCAAGAAACTGTGACAATTAACTGAAACTCTTGAACCAGAAGAAATAGAGGCTTCAAATTTACACTAGACCATGTGGTTACACAGGATATGAGTAACCGTGATAGTTTAAAAAGTTTGCATTTTTTATGAAATTGAAAAAAAAAAACTTTTTCAAGGTGAAAATACTAATAACATTTTTTGCAGGATCATTGAATGATCCTGAGATATAGTGAAACCCAATGTTTTTATATAGTTCGGCCTTAACACAAAGTGAAACAATTCCTGGTGTCAAAAATTAAAAAAAAAATTGCTGTCATTATTATATATATAGCTGAGATATAGCGAAAACCGACTGCTCATGAACTCCGGCCTGTACGCAAACTTAAGCAACCTTTGGTGCCAAATTGCAGATGATAATATTCGACTATAATATTTTGTGCTAGGAAGTTGTTGCAATAATGAAATAGCTGTGATAATGACACAACACAAAGAGTTCTAACATCGATTCATATACATCGGATCTGAGGTTCAGAAGAAGAAGCCCAGCGGAATATAGCACTCTTACTTGTTTTTCAATAACATCAAAATAAAGGGGAAAATTTTGCGTTTGTAAAAAAGTAAGCTCCTTCTTTTGCTGATAGGCTCTTTTTTTAATGGTTTATGTTCTTTTTACGTCTCCAGAATCTGGCCCAGGATTCTTCTTTATTTTTTATTTCAGTCATATGCAGTACTTGCACAATTACTTACATAAGGATACACAGAGAAAAAAGCACCTAATAAAGTAGAACAAAATCAATAAGATATCTCTATGGTTTTTTTTCAAGAAGGATTCCTTATTATTTTAAATGGGAAAACCTTATTGAAAAAACAACAATTAATGAAATTGAAAAGAGGATTTACGTGTGTTTATATAGGAAACTAATAAAACCAATAGGGAAAAATTAATAGGATAACCTAATAAAATCAATAAGAAATCTTAATTGTATACAATTTACAAGAAAACCTAATAGAATCAATAAGTTCTTCTCTATAGAATTTTTTTTGTGGTACCATGCAAATCGGAAACTGAGTAAAAACAAACGTGAGTAACAAGTTTTCTTCTTGGTTTTATGTGTTTTTCTTGTTGAGACAATTAATAAGATTTGCAACATGGAAATAATAAGAAATACCCATAGAAAAATCTTCTTTTCTCTCTGCTGGGATACCCCTCAGCCTAAAAACGTTTCAAAGAGAAAATCTTATTGGGTCTATTAGGAAGTTTTCGCTCTGTGTATTCTTGGACTTACGCTAGGAACACAACTGGGACGAACGACGAATTCTTCGCCGAGAATATTCGCCGTCAAAAATAAAACACATTGGTGTATGTGAAAAAGTCACAGCGTCCGGTGAAATTCGTTGTACGCTGCGAACTTGAAATAGATTTATTTATATTTCTTACGCCGGCAAACGACGAACATATGAGTAGCATGTATCCATTTTGGTTTTAGTTTTCAAGTGTTTTAGTAAAAAAAAAAGAAATGCGGTCGGGGGACCCCCGCTAGGAACGAAGTTCCTTACGTTTTTTTTCCATCTTTGAATGTAATACAAGGTGAAATCTGTATGTTTTATTTTGTGTTGTTTTTAAAATTTTGAAATTTTATGATTCCTTAAATTTTTGGAACGTTTTCCAACTAATTAATATTTATTTGTATGTGTCTCCGCTGCTGTCAGTGGAGACACTGCCAATCATACAAAATTGCTTTTCGATAGTACACCAATACATATAAAGAGCTCACACGCTTTCGTGACGATTTCTACTAATTTCCACTACCAGCAAGCCGCGTTAAGGAACTTCGTTCCAACAGTTAATTTTTACTTTAATAGTTTTTATTTTAAGTGCTAAGCTTTGACTTTTTACATTTAAAATAAAAAGCAAACATATTAGATTATAAAACATGCAAAATTATTGAGCAACCAATTTTTTTTTTTTAATATGGTCACCCCATCACCTGTTCAACTATAATAAGATAAAATTAAAAAACTGAGTAAATGGATACAAGAGAAATTATAATGGAAAACGTTAATCTTCATGAATGTTTATATAATCTGGGGGAGCATGTTCATTATTTTAATTTTTTTTTTACAAAATTTGAAATTTTCTGATTCATTTAATTTTTATTATGTTTGATGTTTTTGTTTTTCGTGGTTATTGTGCTTCATACGACGAATTTACACAGCGAATTTTAACCAGCGTATTCGTCGTGTTGGGCGAAATTCGTCGTTCGTCCCAGTTGTGTTCCTAACATTATACATATGTATATGTACAATTATTATGCAGAAAAGAAGCAATTAAAAAATAATAAAGTAAATAGTAGGGACCGTAACTCTTATGACCTTTATCAAAAAAATCAAGAAATAAGAGTTGTTAAAACGTCGAGAAATAAAAAATAAGCGTATTTTTCAGCTTGTACTACAGCTAAAATCTGTAAATTTAATTTATTAAATTTTGTTTAAATACAGATAATTCAATACATACACTTGTGCTTAAGAAAGTAGTTTTTCTCAAATTCTCAACTTTTTTAACAAGGTTTAAAAACGTGGTGTTTCAATCAGCAGATTAAAGAAAAAGGGAAGTAAAATGTATGTCAAATATTTAATAGGTGACAGAGATGAATAATGACAGATAAGTGCCGACAGAGATGAATAAGTCATCGTAATTACCAATTAAAATAAACTGTTAAATTTGAATAAATAAGATTGATGGTATGCGGCAACAAGAGTTATTTTTGTTTTTATATTTTTAGATAGAAAATAAGAGTTATTTTTGATTTATTTATTTTTTTAAATGAAAAATAAGAGTTATGTTTGATTTTTATATTTTTTTAAATGAAAAATAAAAGTTATTTTCGATTTTTATATTTTTATATCAATAATAAAAGTTATTTTTGATTTTATACTTTTATATCAATATAATAAAAATCAATTCGAAATTCGTGACATAGGTAATATGTCTGCAAAGCTTATTTGGAAATAGACAATAGGCAATATTGGGAGAGCAAAAAATTTGTGTCTCCATGGCTTCGAAAAGTAGCTTTAATTGTTCATTCTGTACCTGCCACTCAAGTCAGTTTAGAAAGGTAATTTTCAGCACTCAGATTAATATTGGGAGATTTGAGAGATAATTCATCTGAGGAACATTTAAAATCAATTATGATGGTAAAATTGAACACCTGAAAACGACCTCTCCTAACACTGACTTGAATGGCAGCCAAAACTTATAAGCTATTTCTATGCATTCATGTTTTTATAGCTGATAATGGATAAGTCGCATAATATATTATATTCATATAGAAATTTGAATGAGGTAGCATATTACATAGCATAATACATACGGCATCAACAAATAAATAAGAGTTTTGAGTTGATTTTTATTATTGATAGAAAAATATAAAAATCAAAAATAACTTTTATTTTTCATTTAAAAATATAAAAATCAAAAATTACTCTTATTTTTGATTGTTAAATTAAAAGTTAAAAATTTAAAAATCATGCAATGCATGTTGGATGCATTTCGCCTAAAAATCTTGAAGGTGTAATTAAAAGTTTTCTACGATGTTCATTTATGTATAATGTATTTCTGCAAAAATTGTAAAATAACTCTTATTTCCAATCTCTGGTAAATAGACAAATATGATACTTACTTTTGTTTTGTAGTTGTATTGCTCGTTTCTATGCACATAATCTTGTAGAATACTGGAAATGCATATACGAGATATAAATACTGCAATTCAAGTTAAAGGATTCAATTGCAAGTAAAAAGTTGTAGGTGAGTTATTAGTCTCAAGTTGACATACTTTCTTTATTTGAGTTATACACACATACACGCATACATGCACACATACATATTAATGGATACAAATACGCGCCAACACTGCAGAAGGAAATGGTAATTGTTTGTTTGCGAACAATTATATCACCTATGATTTGGTTTTATATTGTAGTCACTGGTCATGTAATTAGTTTTTATTTCAAATTCACATATTGTGTTATTTTTTCACATACTCTGGAATTTTTCATTTATTTACTTTACTTTTTGTTTTCACCCAGGCAAGCTCAAGATAAAATTTGTTGATGCATTGAATTTTTATGAATGTTGCACTTATACTATAAGTTTTGGTTTTTTACTTTGTAAGGGTAACACATATTTGGCGCCTAAATATGTTCGTAAAACGACAGTAATGTGAGCAACAACTTAACACGTTGCTGAAGAGCAACTCACACACACACACACACACACACACACACACACACACACGTGAGTAGCCACACTCGATATCATTCATGTATTCAAAATAAAAATTTTAGTTGGCTTAGCCGCATATATGTATGTAAGTATTAACAACAATTTTATCTTAATATGAATAACAATTTTCTTATTTCAAAAATGTATTTGCTGGCTTTGGTGAATTTGATATGAAAATGTTGTCTGCCAATACGTTTAATTTCATACGCGTATATTATTCTGATCTCTAGCGTTATTGCGAATATTTAACATATTGCAATTTTCAGATACTTCTGCGAAAGTTGTCAACAAACTAATTTAGTTTCTTTTGAGTCTAAAGTATAAATATTATATGAAGGTCTTTTGTTTTAGCAAGAAGAAACGCTTAGTTTCACTACCACCGCCAACATGCTCACCATTTACAATGTATCATGATTGTCTTCAAGTCATAATTATAATTAAAGTAAATCGTAGTTATCATAATGATTACAAACATAATGAATATTTGGTGCAAACTTTAGTAAGCAGCAAGCGAAATTTTATTTATTTCGTGAAAAAACAAACAAACAACAAAAAAAAAAAAAATTATATACGTCCTGCTTGGCTCCTTACAAGACTGACTTTCTTGTGCATTTTCTTCGTGCTTTTGCAAACTGCATGAGTAAGAATGTTTTTGCACGTGTATACAACATGTATGTATGTGTTAAGCTACACACAAACACATGCACTAGAATATTAGGTACATACCTAAGCAAGAACATACATACATATTTAATACAGGTTTTGTTCGCAGAATACATACATGTGTACATAAATACTTTCTTAGAAGAGCTTGCATATACATATGTAAATAAGCTCTGTGTGTGTGCAGTTGTGTATATGGATATGCATAAGGGTCGGTCGATTTCGCAATAGCTATAGATAAGGACAAATAAAGTTAGATTACAACATATCAAAACAATTATTTAAGAGGCATTAGATTTTTTTTTTTCGTATGGGTACCCTCCTAACAAGGAGTGGTGGGGTTGATGATGCATTTGACTTCTCCATGGACACCATGTGCGCCTAGAGAATAAAATGTGCCCACCTTTACACTAGCTTTTCCTAAGGTGTCCGTGTAGGAGTCAAATGGTATGATCAATCCCCAATAATATTCCTCCAAAGGCGGCTTCCGTTATAAAAATACCCAGAAAAAATGAAAAACCGAAGCCTCGAAAATGACATTTTTGATGTTTCTTAATGCCAAAAGTTATCGCAAATTCAGTGTCACAATATCGAAAATTTTTTGCCCACACAAATCCACCCGACCTAATGTACATACTGACTAGAATTGTATCAAACACTAACTGGTATGTATATTTACTTTGTGCACATTTTGACTGCCAATGTACTACTTGTCCCTGTGAACAAATGAAGAAATTTTGTGTAGGATTTTTTGTTGTTTGGTTTTCTTTTTCTACAAGAAAGGCTTTGCTGCATTCGTTCGGCAGTTAACTCACAGCTCTTAACAGTTTATGTGCTAAGTTAATACATCGTCGTGGTTGTTATCTGTCTGAAACATGGTTAAGGATGTTTTTTTTTTTTTTTTTTTTTGCATTAAGTACGAAAAGCGGAATTAATAAAGTGAAAAATTGGTAAAATACCGTCGCTTAGTTAAATTTAGATTTCTAGATACAAATAGATATTTTTAGATACAAATGGTTTACAATATTTTTCAAAGTGTTTTTTTTAAGGTGGTAAAATTATAAGCAGTTAAAATAAAACATTGCATTATCAAGTTTTGCTTACGTTTTAAAGTCAGTGCGTTTAAATTTTTAAATTGTTGCCTTCAATCGTAATGGATTCAAGACTCAGTTCAGTTAAAATTTCGAGAATCGAAGTATAGATAAGCTAAAATAGAAATGAAGTAACAAACTTGAAAACTAAAACATCAGTTGTCTTTAATTCTTCAAGAAAATCGATTCACGCTGATACAATTGAAAATCTTGTGTTGCACAAGACTGCACAGAGAAAAAAGCACCTACTAAAGTAGAACAAAATCAATAAGATATTTCTATGGTTTTTTTTCAAGAAGGATTCCTTATTATTTTAAATGGGAAAACCTTATTGAAAAAACAACAATTAATGAAATTAAAAAGATGATTTACGTGTGTTTATATAGGAAACTAATAAAACCAATAGGGAAAAATTAATAGGACAACCTAATAAAATCAATAAGAAATCCTTATTGTATACAATTTACAAGAAAACCTAATAGAATCAATAAGTTTTTCTCTATAGAATTTTTTGGTACCATGCAAATCGAAAACTTGGTTTTATGTGGTTTTCTTGTTGATACAATTAATAAGATTTGCAACATGGAAATAATAAGAAATACCCATAGAAAAATCTTCTTTTCTCTCTGCTGGGATACCCCTCAGCCTAAAAACGTTTCAAAGAGAAAATCTTATTGAATCTATTAGGAAGTTTTCGCTCTGTGTGGTAACTTTCGTGAAAGTAGTAAATTTATACATATGTCACTGCTGTCGACCAAAATCTCTTTTTTTGGGGATGTGTGTGAGTAGCATATGCTACGTTTGCACAGTCTATCAGCAAAAGGATTTTAAGCGTGTTACAGAAAAACATGTTTATAAACTGTAGGGAAATAGCAAATTTAAGAATATTCTCCTCTATGATATAGCCAAAATTACAGTTTTATACCAATATAACACATATTTCACTACTCTTTCATTTTCACCAAGAAAATAAATCATGAATTTAAATAAGAAAAAGCAGGGCTGGAAATTGAATACTCTTCACAAAAGTAACTTTCACATATACATAAGTATTTATGTGTATAGATTCTATTTTGCTGGTGTGGGCTATGACTTAGTATTTTTGTTTTACCAGCTTTTTTTAATACCACTTCATGTACTTCCTCAGAATAGAGAAATATTAATTTGGTATAACATTAAATTGTAGTGATCAACATTTTGTAAAGAAGACCAAAATAAATTCAGTCAAGTACGAGGCTGGCTCGCACACTTAGGGTTCCACACATACATATGTATAATGTACGTATAGAATGGCATATGTGAATACATATGGGTGTTTCCATGGTTACGCACGTGACATTTGTACACGTTTAATTGTTTTGAATATTATAAAAATATAAATGGGTTGGAATTTTTGAATGGAATTTTGCCATTGTTACATTTAATGTGATGAGTTCCTTCCAAAAAGTATATATATTGGAAAATTGAGCACTGGCTACCCAAGTTCCATGCGATCAAAGTTGACTTACGCACGTGACAAAAAACGTAATTGCCTTTTATAGCAGCATGAAATATTGCAAAAGTAGGCGAGTTGTAGAAGATTTTTATTTCGGAAAAAATGTTTTTATAAAGGTTATTAATGGACCTTTAAAATCATGGTTTGTTCAAAAACAAGTGTGCATGGGTTGGCTAAGAAAAAAAATTTTTTTTGATTATGCACGTTACATTACGCACGTGACAACACTTTTTACCTTCATACATATTTTTGTAATTTAACATATATTTTCAGAAGTTTTTACCATCATTTAAAATTATTATAAGTTAAATTAAAATTCATAATAAAATGTCAATAGTTTTTTTTTTTAATTTTCTATGCTTAAAAAAATTGTGCGAGCGTTTTGATTTTTTAACTAACGGTGGACCATTTCATGGAAATACCCATATATTATATAAAGTTCATCTCTCTGTCTCTTACAGCTTGAGAGTTACGTTTAATTGTTACTTTAAGTTGTATGGGCATACTTAGTAGTTTTCGACTTGTTGTTGTTCTTGTTGTCATTTACTGTTGTAAGGCATCTGGGAATACATACACTGTGCGAATTTCGGCTCTCTCTATATCTTACGGTTCGAGAGTTACAGCTGTTACTCTACGTTGTAAAGGGACACCTGGTAGTTTTACAGTTGTTGTTGTGGAGCAGATGTGAATACATATATTGTGCAAATTTCATCCTTCTGTCTCTCACGCTTCGAGAGTAACGGCTAATTGTTACTTTACGTTGTATAGGGACACCTGGTAGTTTTCGACTTGTTGTTGTTTTTAGCACTTGTTATTGTAGGCCATATGTGAGTTTATAAATTGTGCAGAGTTCATCTCTCTGTCACTTACAGTTTGGGAGTTACGGCTAATTTTTACTTTACGTTGTATAGGGACACCTGGTCGATTTCGACATGTTGTTGTTTTTAGCATTTGTTGTTGTAGGGCATATGTAAATACATATATTGTGCGAATTTCAGCTCTCTTTCTTTTAGAGTTTAGCAGCTACGGCTAATTGTTACTTTAGGTTGTATGGGGACACCTGGTAGTTTTCGACTTGTTGTGGTTTTTAGTATTTGTTGTTGTAGCAGCAAGATACAACAACATCCTGTGAAAATTTCAGCTCTCTAGCTCTTACCGTTTCGGAGAATGGACGCTGTGACGGACGGACGGACGGACGTACATGTCTCGGTAATAGGGTTCCGTTTCCCTCTGAAGATTACGGAACCCTAAAAATGATAGATATCTTTTTCAAAGACAAAATATTAACAAATTTAGGTGGCTAAGTAAATAAGCACTGATTTCTTGCTTTCACTCTATTGTTTTTACCTTTAATTTACCTTTTTTAAATCAAAATATTAAAGTGATGTTTTTAACAAAAATTGTTCATTACAGAAAAATAAACATATTCTTCATTTGAAGTATAAAATCCAAACAAAAAAAAAAAACATTATTATAGAAAACTTAATATTGTTCTTATTTTACTTGAGAGCTCTGAAAGTTACTGTGTGTATTTGTAAATATTAACTATTGTTTATTCTAGTTTTTATTAAATTTTCTAATTTTGCATATTAATAAACGAAAAAAACAAACCTTATATTTCTTGATAACATTTTACAGTTTTTGAGCTCAAAATTTAAATTTTTCGGATTTATTTGTTAGTCGTACGATCTGTTAAAAACTACAAAAAGTGTGATAGTCTGGACTAAAAGTGTATGTGTAAGAAAGACTTTTTGACAATTCTGTCCGATTTTTTAATTCTTTAAAAATTTTCAAAAACTATCTTTTTCTATGCGATCAGAGTTGCCTTTTCGAAGTTGTTTACAAAAGTATAACAGTGTGGCCATTTTGATGCGACTTTTTAAAAGAGGACAGAATTCTATCAGATTTAGCTAGCAATTTTCAGTGAATGAATCTTACGATTGAGTAGAATAGTGCAACATGGCCTTAACAATGTACGTCACTATCGGTAAGAAAAATTTCACTTTAAAAAGTATATATTTTTTTATATTAGGCTGGGACAAAAAGAATTTTCTTCAAATTAACTGCTAATAGCAAAGAAAAGCTGTCTTACTTCGTCAATAACAAACATGTAAAATATCGCACAATTATTTCTATAGTGACAGCCCGCGCATTGACCTCAGAGTTTAACACACAATAATAGTAACATTATTCTTCAACTATTTGGTTTTTTTCGACCCCTGTTTTTACATTTTATATATTTATGTATTTTCTTGGTCTTTTTTGTTAAAAGTATTTAATTATTTTTGTCGATATTTCGCTCTCCTTCGGAGATTATTATTGGCTTGAAGAAGCTATCCGAAGGAGAGCGAAATATCTACAAAAATAATAAAATATTTTTAGCAAAAAAAAAATACCTCTAGCTCAAGAAAATAAATATATAAAATTATTCTTCTACACTCATTACTTGGGCTGTAAAGACGTTTTTCTTTTTGTATTGATCGCAACATAATAGTACAGTTATTTCCGCTTAAGTGAGTTCCTAAAAACGCACGATTTTTGACGCAATTAAACGGGAACTCAATTAGGCAATACTCGCTTAATTGAATCGCCGATGCAATTAAACGAAAATCGCTTAATTGACCAATGTGTGCAATACAGCGCAACAACCATGAGTAGATGAAAAACAAAACTTATTTCTTTTGTTACATACATATTAAGTTAAAAAATTGTTTAGGTTTATTAAAACAAAATGAAAATCCGGTACGTTCATTGAGCAATGTTTATGAAGAAACAGAACCATGACCATTTTGCAGCAAAATAATTTTTTTTACGTTTGTGGAGCAAAAAAAAAGTTAAGTAAGCGGAAATAACAGTAACTGTCTCCTAACGACTTTTTAAGTTCTCTAGAACTTTCAGGATTCAAAGAAAGTTAGTCTAGTTTTGTCAATCAGAACGTGAACCTAATTAAATCTTTTAAACGATTATCTACTTAGCAGAAAAGTGATTTCCCACAGTGTAGCAGAATTCTTTTCACACAAACAACCAATTACTCAAACACACTCACAAAAATCCACACCAAACCCATTAAACAGTCTACAAATATTAGCTGAACATTGCGTTACAGTTTACGCTCCAGTCTGTTTCCAAATGAAAACAAATCCAGCTTGCAAAAACGGGTCTGAAAATTTTTGAAAATTTGTTAAAAGTTCTCGTTACCTGTATGCAGAATATAAATAAAATAATAGACCCCGTCATTCAACGCAACACCTATTTTGCCCATTCCGAAAATTTGCTCCTGTTGTATGTTGTCGGACGAAAATAAAAAGTGAGAGAGCTCGCAGCAAACTAAATTCTAGAAGCTCGAATCTCGCCATGTGCTGGAAAGTAACTAAAAATATATGCGATTCGAATGACTATACTGACCTCATAAATTGTCAGTTTTCTGATCCTCCAATTTTTTAGAAACGTCACTAGTGAAGAAATAAACGTATTTGTTGAAACTCCGGATAGAGAAAACTACTGTGTCATACGAAAGCTGTAGAATGCACTGTAAAAATAGTGACAGATGCATCCAGGTCCTCATGTGATAGCAAGTCAAGAGAGGGCCTAATACAAGCAAATCTCGAATCTAGAAGAATTATGCCCAGGTTCGAGAGCAAAAGGGACTTTATGGCCCAACAGTAACTTAATTACATACTTTAAGACTTTAATAATTTTCTTAAATAAAACTGTAGTGTATCAAAATTTTATTTAACTGCATTTATTTTTAATAACAAAATAATAAAATTAAATATTAAAGTTCGAAAAAAAAGTGCTTTTAATGAAAATTCCAGAAATTTTAAGCCGCATGCGCGGCATTTTGCCATTTTAAGTCTAAGGCAACAAAATATATTACTAAGTTTCTTAATTAATTTTTATTTTTTCCCATACACAAGCCAAGACCCACTCTAATGTATTTGTATGTTTGAAATCTTTCCTTTCCTCCACAGATTTAAGAATGCACACTTTTGGTGACTTCAGCCTTTTGGTGTATGCGAAAATAGCTTTATTTGGCATGGAGGACATGGAACTGAAACTTTCCCAAAAACTTTAAACATTGCTGATATCCTTAGATTGGAGAAGGACACCAACACAATATTTTTCAAAATATGATACTATTCTTATTAAAGTTGATAAAAATTTGACAAATAAAGTTATGAATTGAAATTACGCAGACGATAATTTGATGCATACAGAAGCTGTATGTATATACATACATACAGAAACAATAACAGATTTCATTTTAATATTTTTAAATGAAGATAATAAATTGGTACAAGTACGGTTCAAAAGTGTACCCCTGATGTGAGGTAACCCCTAATTTTTAACTTTTTATGGTTTTCAGTATTTGCTGTTTTAGCGGTCAGACAACTATTATATGCGCCATGCAAATTTTAGGCCTCTAAGCTCACGGTTCACTAAAGGGTGTTCCCGTGTATGAATAACAATTATGTTTTAACTTTTTGGTATTTGCAAGTTCCTGTCTTTCACGGTTCAAAAACTAAAGTTATGCTAGGAACACAACTGGGACGAACGACGAATTTCGCCCAACCGACGGTTAAAATTCGCTGTGTAAATTCGTCGCATGAAGCACAATAACGACGAAAAACAAAAACATCTGTCATAATTGATAAAATTGTTTATTGTTTGTTCAAAGATAAAAAATATTAAATGAATCACAGAATTTAAAATTTTGTAAAAATCATTAAAATAATCAACATGATCCCAGACTATATAAACATTCATGAAGTTGTAACATTTTCAATTATAATTTCACTTGTATCTATTTTCTCAGTTTTATAATTTTATCTTATTATAGTTGAACAGCTGATGGGGTGACCGTATTAAAAAAAATTAACATATCCAAAAACAAAAAATTAAACACTACAAACATGTTTTATAATCTAATATAATGGTTGTTTATTTTAAATGCAAAAAGCCAAGGCTGAGCAATTAAAATAAAAATTAACTGTCTTTGCTAAGACCAAAATGGCCACATGCTACTCATTTGTTCGTCGTTTGCCGGCGTAAGAAATAGAAATAAATCTATTTCAAGTTCGCCGCATACAACGAATTTCGAGCGACGCTGTGACTGTGTGCATATTCATATACACTAATGTGTTTTAGTTTTGACGGCGAATATTCGCGGCGAAAAATTCGTCGTTCGTTCCAGTTGTGTTCCTAGCATTAGGCTTTTTCTCTCCTTTGTCAATGGCTGCAAAAATTTGTTGGTTTTGTAACACCGACAGGGTTTCGTGCGTTGCGAAATTTTTCTTTATTATTCACGTAACAAACTGATCTTAAGAAAATCAACACATACGCAAGCAAAAGCAAAACCTCAAGCAAAAAAAAAAAAAAAAAATGCAGTCGGGGAGCCCCCGAAGTTCCTTACGTTTTTTTTTCATCTTTGAATGTAATACAAGGTGAAATCTGTATGTTTTTTTTTCTGTGACATACTTTTTGTTGTGACATACTTTACTTTAGCGACATCTAGCAGCTGATAGTGTCCGTTTTCACAACTAATTAATATTTATTGGTAGGTGTCTCCGCTGCTGTCAGTGGAGACACCACCCCTCATACACAATTGTTTGTACACCAATACATATAAACAGCTCACACGCTTTCGTGACGATTTCTACTAATTTGCACTACCAGCAAGCCGCGTTAAGGAACTTCGTTCCAAAAAAAAAAAAAAAAAAGCAGCGGTAAAGCGAATTATAAGTGGTTATTAGCAAACAATTACGATTTATAAGTGGTAGAGATATTTTATTTGGAAAAAAATATTAAGAATTAGCGAGGGGGCTTACGAATTAACGAGATTTGTTCACGGGGAACGCCAGGTTATTGCGAACTATCGGGAATTACGATTTATCGGGGTACGAACTAGCTTCAAAAAGTACACAGAGATGAAACGCGACCAGAACGAGGTAGCAAGTCAGCGCAAAGCTCTGTACGTCTCGTTTTCACAATCGCTCGAGAACTTGTACTCAAAACGAAACAAAAAGCATTTTCTACAGAAAAAGTGGTGATTTTTTTTATTATAAATTTATGAATGTTTAAAAAGTATATTAAATGGCTTTTTATAATGTAAAACTTTATAGTATTCACTGTTTATAATGTGCTAAACAATATTTAATTATGTTTTATTTCGTAACTTTAAGGACAGTGTTTTAATTTTACTTTGTAGTGGTGGTTTTGTGAGGAAAAAATACATGCTCTTCGTAATCAATTTCCAAACACTCAAATATGTATTATCTAATCCATGATACAATTAACAAGGTAACCTTTTCCCTACAATAAGAACAACTTCAATAAAAATAACATGCATTTTGTTTTTGTACAACTTCTGTAAACTGTCAAAAAGTCGCCGCTTCTACATTTATAAAAGAGATATGAACAGAGGTTACATTGATTTGCTCCTTTTGGCTGCCTTTCATCTCTGCATTCTTTTGACAACCTAAAGTAGTCAGATGATTAACGGTTTAGCTGATAAGGCTACCTTGTTATTTGTATCATGATCTAATCCTAAGTCAAAGAGGCTTTTTAGTTGACCACTTTTTACCAATTTTTTACTTTTAATTTACTTTAAATTATTATATTTTTGCTGTTTCGGTGGTGGTTGTTCATAAAAACGTGCTATTTTTTGTTTTGTTTACATTTGTTTTTCGCAAAAAATGCATACTATAGCCTATCTCTTTACACAATCTGTCTAGAAGTTGATTTGAGCGATTTTCAAATGTCACTTTTAACATCTCTGTGTACTCTGTGCTAGCTTGATATGACTGTATATGCAGGCAGGCTGCACCTCACAGAACATGAGGAAGCTTACCACTACCAGGCGCGGATCCAGTGGGCGAAATTTTATACAGTATTTTTCGGTTAATTGCACATCAAAATTTGCACAATTTTTTGTTCAATTAACCGGGGAACCAATTATCCGATACTCGTTTAATTGAACAACTCGTTCAATTACAAGAACCCTATTTAATTGAACAGTTTGTTCTAGTACAGAAATCACGCATAATTGAAACTATGTACTAATGAATTAAAAGAAATCGCATTTGTGCACTTTAAGTTTTTCAAAATAATTCTTTTTTACCTTAAACAAAAAAAAAATGCAAGTAACAGCAAAAAATGGACATATGTATATGTGTATAGTAGAGAGATGCCACCCAGTGTTTTTCACAAATGATGTCAAATATGTATGTGCAAAAATGCCAGATTATTTTTCAATGCAATTAACCGGGTAAAAGTAAGAGGAAATTTATTTTTGATGACATGAATTTTGAACGAATTAAGCGGGAAAATCGATTAACCGGGTTCAATTATCCGAGGAAATTCACATGGTGTTCGTATGCAATATTTTTTTGCCCGATCATGTGGTTCAATTAAGCGTGGAAACCAATTAACCGTAGGGTCAATTAACCGAAAAATACTGTATTACAAAAATGATAAATATATTTATTTCGCTAATAAGCCATTTACCAATAATAAGACTTTATTTTATGCCATACAAATTCTTTAGCCCCCAAAAGCTTTAGCTGGATCCGCGCCTGACCACTACGTATAATAATATTGTCCGCTATGTAATTGGTGTAAAAAAAAATTTGATGGATTAACTTCATATTCGTACCCCTTACTTCATCTACCTATTAGCAAATTGCTTTAATTAAAAATACAGTATTTATCGGATATAAGAACATCTCATATAAGAACAAAACGCTTATAAGAAACATTTGCAAAAACACCACATCTTTTTAGTGATTTTTCTAACAAAAAAAGTTTCATATAAGAAAAACGCTTATAAGAAAAAAAACTGATAAAAGAACATTTTTCTTGAACACCAAACCAACAAAATGTATGGAAGAAGAATTTATATAAGAAACTTTCAAGGACAACACTGAATTTATGTAGTTTGCATGGAAAACTCTGTTTTCTGACAGTTTTACAAAAACAACAACGTTTTTTTTTTTTACTTTTAGTGCTCGTGAGAAGTTTTTGTTTCTTGCCTCGTAAATAAATAAATAAATAGTACAAAATGAATTATGTATGTACATGTATTTACTACATATAATTTTTTTTTTTTTTTCAAATTGAAGTTGTCTAGTTTTTTATATCTATTTACTAAAGGGGTTAATAAAATAAAATTTGATTTGTTTTATTTTTCTATTTACATACATACATCTACGTATATACATAAAAAGGTAAAAAAGCTCGTATATTCATAAGAAACAAATGCCTTATGGCCACAGCTACTTATATAAGAAATAAGTTTCTTATATAAAATAATTGTATATAAGGAAGAAACGCTTATAAGAAACTTTTTTCGTGGATTTTTCAAGTTTCTTATATCCGATAAATACTGTACATTTATATTAAATTACTTTTTCAGGCTTAAGTTCAACCCTTGGGTTTTCACTACTTTTTAATCAATATCAATTAAGTAAAGAAAAGTAAAATTTATTTGCTAGGTGGACAACCGGCTGTTTCTGGGTAGCAAACACCCAGTAAAATGTTTAATTAAAAATGTAATTTTCCTACACAAAATAATAACGATGACAGAAACGAAGTATCTCTAGAGAACAAATCATTTTTTAACGGTCCTTCGCCGTAGCCACACATTAAAATTTCGAGCGAAAATTGGTTGAATTGTTCTTAATTGCTAAAAAAAAAAAAAAAAAATAAATATCACTTGCAAATTTCTCCTGAGAAAATACTTGGAGTCTTATTCATATTAAATATTTTAGGTTTATTAAACTCTTCTTATTTGACAAATTTGTCCGTACAAATATGTCAAATAAGAGCCTGATATATTTTTTGATATTAAGGGTGTTGGAATCTAAATGGTTCCAGGCGCACTAGTTGAAAGGTCTTACATCAAATAAAACAATATATATTTAATTTAAAAATAATATTTACCTTCACTTGAAGCGGCTGTAATCTCCTTGTAATCCTTGTTTAAGAATTTTTGGTACATTTTTCGAGAGTTTTTTCATTTTGTCAATTCATATATATTTATAAGTTATTTATTTTATAAGTTATTATTTTATTTTAATCCATAAGGTCAATTTAAGGCACAAATTTCGTTTGTTTTTCATTTGCTCTGTATTTTCTAATTTTTACTCGTGACTTTATTTTTTTTTTTCAATTAATTTATTTCACAAAAGAAGATTTCAACAAGTATTTTTAGCACAGTTTCTTCGATATTTACAAAAACTTGAAATAATTTCCAGATATTTCTCTTTAATTTTGTTTTTAAAATCACATTTAGTTACCCGACTAATAAAAGTTACATAAAGTTTAGGCCAAAAATATCACTTTTCTCATTTAAATTTTTAAGCTATTCCTGCAACTATTTTTGTTTTTTTTTTTTTTTTACTACGAGTATTTTGCCAAAGTACGGAGGGACAGCAGTCTTACTTTTTGGAAAATCACTTAGTGGACTTTGAATTTGAATTCGAGTTAGTATTGTTTATTTTCGTTAATAGAATATTTGGTTATAATTTTATATTCACATAATTTATTATACATGTATTTTCTCCTTATGCTACAAATTATCTTAAAAAACTAGGTCTAGAAAGTTGCGAATGTTTTATTGTAATCGGAATGTTTTTGTTGAAAACTAATTTTCAAATCAACATTTAAATCTAATTAAATATATATCTAGATATGTACTATTGGAAAGATCGGTTATATAAATATGAATGTGTTTTGTTGCTTTTGTATATATATATATGTATATATGTATATGCTTATTACTGTTTTTGGGTTTTAGTTTTTGTGGTTGTGGTTGTAGTTGTAGTAATATTTTCTTTAAATGCTAGCTGTATGGCAAATGGTACTGAAAGCTGTATGTGCCGGTGTCAGTGTAGTTTATTTGCTCTACAAACGACTTTATATTGTCAATTGTGTTTGCAACAATTTTCTTTAAAAGCTTTAGTCAGTAGTTCTTATCTGCTATGGCTTTTAAAGTTTTTCGGACCTTAGTCAATTTCTGGAACTTTCTTTTTATTGACTATAGATGTATGTATGTATGTATGTATGTATTGTCCAGGGTGTGTCTTTTGCGTTACCAAATCCTTAGGGGCTTCCGCTTTTACGGGTGTAACTTCGAAAGGTGTATATTTTTTTTGCTATATGTGTTAATAAAATCAGTTTAGATGATCTGTAACTGCAGTTTATATAGTACATACGTAGGAAGCTTTTCAGATGAATGCTAGCAATCGCGATAATCTATGGGTTTTTTTACTTTTAGAGTTAAAAATGGCAATTGTGTAAATTTGTCCTATCATAAATGGCTGGCTGCATGGCTTCCCTAAGCGAATGTTGTTTAAATTTGATGTTGCCTTTCTGAGTTATCATGTTCTTAATACTTTTGTTATCTTAAATGCAAAGCAAGATACTTTTTATATGATAACCATTCTCTTAAACCCTGGCTGTTATGTGTTAAGTGTGTCTGTGGTATAGGAAGTTTTTGTGAGTAATAAATTAAATTTATTGCTTAAGGACAAAATTTATATCTTAAAAAAGTATACACTAAAAAAGTAATCAAATATTTTATTGCTAAGAAAAGTAATAATAATGTATCGAAATACTCTTTGTTGCAATTCTGTCTATCCGAAATTGCCATAAAAGTTTTTAATTTATAATACAAAGATAATATGTTTGCTCAATTCCAATTTAATAAATTAAATTCTATAAACAACTACCTTTTTAATTTTGATTGATTTGTATATCAATATTTATGATTTTGTTTATTTATTTATTTATTATTTAATACTTTTTAATTATTTTTAAGGGTTAAAATCCTTGTTGATTTAATTTTCTTTAATTCTTGTTATAATAAAATATAATTTTTTGTACTTTTTGTTACCGAATGTTTTACTACGTTTTAATTTCTTCTTTTAATATTTTTTCTTTTTTATTTAACAGAAATTATATTCAATTTACATATAAAATAAATTTTAAATTAATTTCGTTTTGTTTGCTTGTTTCGAAAGTTGTCGTTTTGTAATTTTTTTAAGCCTGAATTGCCGTTTAAAATTGTATTATTTATTTTTTTTTTGTATGGATTTGTAACCGTTCTATTGGGAAATAAACATAAAAGTGGTTGGTTTTTGAGAGGGGTATTCTATTGTTTTTTATAGTAAAATTTGGTTTTAAAATTTATCTGGTCTATTGCGTTGAGTTTAAATAATGATGACCTAGAAGCAGAAAAGAACAAAATGTTTATTAGCGAGCCGTATTTGTTTGATATAAACATCAATAATCTCAAGTGGTATTTTTTTTAAAGCCCATATTTTATTACACCTATCAACAAATTGACAATAAGTAGTTAAATGTACTTAATTGGGGTGTTAATTATCTTAAATCAATACTTAAGATAATTTATATCATATGTTAATAAAATGTGATATAGTGGTATTCAAAAACGAAAAAGTTTTAAAATTTTTTTTTTTTTTTCTTATATCAAAACGGGGTAAGCGAATTTATACATGAATATAAGAATTCTTTTGGAAGCTCTGTCAATGCAACTATACATAAACGTTGTTTCAAATCAAATTACCAAATTAGTACGGAAAATCAAAATATTAAAAAAATCATTGTAATGGCAACGCTGAAAGCTATAAAAGTGGTTAGCTCCATCAGCCATTTCTTACTTTGAAAACGTATCCTGTTTTGATTTAGTTTTTCCGGTTACTTGTGCATAACGAGCAGAGATGCCCAATTTAGTGGAATTGTACTTGACTCTTTAAAAGTAAAAAATAC
The DNA here is from genome assembly GCA_963662145.1 of Sturmia bella. NCBI lineage: Eukaryota > Metazoa > Arthropoda > Insecta > Diptera > Tachinidae > Sturmia > Sturmia bella. The sequence continues at coordinate 2,178,800 of OY759173.1, read as the reverse complement.
AATAACATCACGGTAATTCAATTGCCACCGTAGCTGGTCAGCTTGAATACAATTATACGAAATATTGAATAAAATTAAGTTCTAGGCAGGGCAACTTCATTACAGGTGCCCGCATCCTAATTCGCTTCAGCATTTTTCCACGATTGCTATCTTCTGAGTTGGCAAGGCTGATAGCAAATGACAGCTCGAGAGAAAATGTTGATGCGAATTGAATTGCGACAATCTGAACATGATCTCAAAGTGAGAAGAAATTAGCAAACATATACCAGCTACATCTCACCTATGTATGTATGTATGTATGTATGTATATAGAAAAGAAAATTTGTTATTGTTTTCTTCTTATTTATTATTTTCTTCTTCTAGAGTGAAATTTTGCAATTTAAAATACTCACATATTGTTCACCTCAGTGAACAATGTAATGCATTTTCCATCCCTGTGTTATTTCATTAATGCCCCAACTGCTTTGACATTTTTGGTAATCCCGCTTGAGTATGAAACAGAATAAAACGTGAATTCAACATATCAAGAAGTTTAGCAATTCAAATATTTAACTGTGAAATCCATTATTAATTTCAAGTTATAATTATATAATTTAATATAAATGTATTACAATACAGAAGTTCGATAAAATTAAAAAATTTACAGTAAAATTATATAATTATAAAATAACTTTAATGAATTATTTATAAAGATTGATTTATTATAAAATATAAATTTTATAACGTGTTCGGCAATCCAAGATTTTTATTAATTGCTACTCCTAACCGTTCCCTTAAACACGCAAAGCGGTAGATACATATGTATATTCTCTTATATGGCCTTATAAAATATGAGTAAACATTTGTTAAATTTTATTTAACGCAACATTGTTAATAGATAACTAGAAATCGGTGTAAAAACTGTTTGCAATAATTTGAGTTCACTCTGAATCAATAAATTTTTACAATTTTAGATGGTTTGTTTTTAATGAAAACCCGTCATCGATATTTTGCCAATAATTTTTTAACTTCATCAGGAAAATTACCACGAAATATTAATCATAATATTGGAAGTAAGTAAATATTTATTGATTTTTTAACCAAACGATCTGATGTAAAATAATGAAGCTATTTAAAGCCAAAATCATATAAAATATAAATTGAAGTTAACTAAATAGTAGCGAATGTATTTACAAAATTCATGTTGTTTTTACATTTATATTAAATTACTTTTTCAGGCTAAAGTTCACTTTTTAATCAATATCAATTAAGTAAAGAAAAGTAAAGTAAATTTTTTATAGCTAGTTGGACAACCGGCTGTTTCTGGGTAGCAAACACCCTTCATCAGCACCCTATGAACTTTGGACGTGTCAAATTTCACAATTTTGGCACAGCCGCTTTAACCACTCGGATGTGCGAAAGCTCACTCCATTTTACTTTCTTTTTATATACTTAATTAACATTAACCATAGTAATGATATGTTTGCAGTCTTGGACGATATTTGTCATCTCAGAAGACTGTTTATATGAAAGCTTTTTTCTACATGTTCTGGTTTTGCATCATTGAGATGTAGAGGCTGATTTTATTGATACAACTTGAACATTTTCGCCCTGCCTTGCGCTATTTGTTAACATGTTGTTTTTTTATTTGCAATTCAAGCCTCCCGGAGTAGTATTGCTGTACTCAGGCGTGCCGAATCTTATATGTGCATCCTTTACCAAGCTACGTATCATCATTACTACTATTTTCTTACAACTGTGAATTGATGATTAACTACAAAAATTACTTCATTATGACATGGGCATATTTTGATGTACACACACAAACATATTCTTATATGGCAACACTTCAATTTAATATGCATATTATCTTGGAAAACTAGGAATATTTTCAATAAACTTGGTTGTCAAAATATTAAAAATTTTTCAATCTTAAAACAACGAAATGCACTAGAAACTCTGGCAACACTGACTACAATATATGTAAATGAAACGTCTGTGAAGTGCCCACAACATGTGCAATAAACTCGTCACTCACTTAATTTCGTACGTGCGATCGGCCTTGTTTGAAGTAAAAATCAAATGTTTTTGATATTTTTGTTGAAGCAATTTTTTTCGTATGTCTCTACTATTACGAGGCAGCAAACACCTCACTTTGCTTAAAATTTCGTGGTGAATAGATGTGTACATAAACGTGCGGATGTAAAAACAGAAACAAAGTGCGTAATTTTTGCTTCTCTGTATTTCTGTATGTATTCATAGTGATATATGTGCAAACATATGAAGTTGTTTTGTATCCTGCAGGAGATGTGACTGCATTAAAATATGCTTGAGTCAATTGTACTGCTGGAAATTCCTGAAAATACTATTTACAATAAAAATTTTATTATTTTTATTCTTATTATGTGTTATTGAATATTGACAATTAACGTTGTAATAACAAAAATATAGATTCATTGTTTCATGGACTATTCATTACAATATTCTTTCCTTTCTTCAGTTTGCTACAGGGGAACTCAAGTTCTAAAAGTATACATGTGGGAAAGGGACGTTTGATTAGAAGCGGCAACACGTACTAAATACGACACTGTAGGACATAACGAACGAACGAACGAACGAAGACAATATGATATAAACTAGTGATAGGTTAGTTTTTAAGTATTCATACTACAGGCAAGGGCACCCATCAGGGCACATCGAGCTTAGAATTTATAAGTTTTGAATAAATAATTAAAATGCATAACTACATACATATACATGAAAAAACTGCTTTCTAGGATGCAAAGTCAATCGAGAACTATCCTTGCCCTGGCTTTGATTGAAGCAAAATCAAATATTTTAATGTTTGTGTGTATACTTTAAGCCTTCATGATGAAAAGAGGTCATTTGGTACACAATTGCCGAAGTGATGGAAAAGTGATGCGGTTTATTGAAAACTATCTTTGTGCGAGACAAAACAACACAAGGCAAAAATAACTCACCACCTGACTTTAGAAAGTCAGAAAAATTATAATGTTTGCAACTTTTATTGCATGTCTGCAGCACATTATAACGATTAAACAACACGCACACAATCAAACGTGAGTGACGACTGTATTGCACATGTCCTGTCCGTAGTCATTGTCATAGGGTTACCTTAGAGTACCTTCTGTCCAATATTTTTTCGAACACCAAACACATACTACATCTTCCGAGGGGGATTACCATATAAAAATAAAAAAAAATTTAATTCGGACGCCTCGAAAATGATTTATTTTTTATATATTACATTAAAATTTATGGCATAATATCGAAAAAAGCCAAATATGAACTTAATTATTTATTTGCTTTAAGAGCCAAGTGGAATGTATTAATTCAGGTCCAAAAATAGACCTATCAAATGTTTCCTGTCTTTTTCAGCTGTCTATTTGATAGGTCTATTTTTGGACCTGAATTAATACATATAGAAAAATGTTTGGTCTTTAAAATCGACCTACATATGTACATCTTGGGGCAAGATTTTCCGCCAGCTATGCAAATGTATATCAAAATGAATTACATATGTTACAAATGCACTTAATGAATGTAATGATGTGTGTGATGATATCATAATGATATTATATCGTTGGTAGTTTTGATATACGACGCCCATAATTTCCCAATACCCACATGTGTTTTCAGAGTCCTCCCTCAAGAAGTTCTCTCTTATCATAGCTGTGGAAAAAGCTAACTTTAAAATCGGTAGTAGCCATATATACCCACAACATATTATTTTTTTGAATCGTTTTTAGACTCCAAGTAGTTTTAGTCGATTTTTTTACTCCCTCGTAATTTTTAGAAGCAATGATTTTTTTCGCTTCTAATGCTCTATTAAAAAGTCCTTGTCTAAACGCACGTATGAATGTAGTAATGGGCCTTCATATGCATATGAGCAAGCATAGACTTTAATGCACGCATACATATGTATGTATGTATGTATGGGCTTATATATGTATGTAGACGTGGATACTTGACTGCATCTGTGCAACACGCACATTTGTGTCTGCGTATGCTTTTTCTCATGCCATTGCAAAATAATATATTTTTACATACGTATAATTATTTCGTTTACTTATGTATATATCAAATAATTTAAAAGTACAGGTTTGACAAAAGCCGCCATTGGTAGGTTGGTATCTACGAGTAGCAAAAATAAAAACGAGTGGAAGGCCGTTAATTTGTTTAACTATGGATATATGTATGTATATACATACATATGTATGTATATTATTTTATTTAATTTTCACTTTTTTTCAATTTCGTTTTAATAACACTTGAGATTACTTTGATATCAAATAATTTTAAAACTGGAATTTATTTTGAAGACATTATAATTTCATTTAAATAATATTTAAAGACTCTTTTTTTTAACTTAGTATTTGCTTTATAATTTCTCTTGTAATAATTATTTTTAAAACTTGCTTTGTTAAACTGCATGCAACTGAAAGTTGTGTTCACATGGTTTCCACAATTTTCTTTGTATATTTTTTGGTAAAAAAAATATTTATTCTTTTAACAATTTATTGTATCATCGGTGTTCTTATTTCAATGACGTCAATAAATCTTAGAAATATTGTGTGTGTTGAATTTCGTTGCCAAGTTGTGAACAAATTTTGGTTTCTTTTCATTTATTAATTTTTATTATTTTTTTTTTTTTTTGCAATTGTTGCTTCATTAATTATTTTGCATTTTAATTAAACTATTGCTTTTTATATTGTTATTGTATGGTAAAAAATTGGAAAAAAATCTTTGCCGGAAAAATTTGATGTTGTATGTGCTGTAGAATCCAGCAAAAGGCTTATTATGAGTTAAAAAATGTTCGTGAACTCAACAAAAACTTGATAAAAGTTTTATTATTATTATTTTTTTTTTTAAATTTTGCCAATGCACCAACGCAACGTTGCGATGCAAATTTTTGTGGGGCTGATGTTGGGGTATGAGGAGCAATAGTTGGCAGCACTAAAAGTGAACAGGGTTTTTGAACGCTACACAGCGCGAGCAAAAACAGCGACAACGCGCCAGCCAGCCAGCTAACAATTCAACCAGCTAGCCAGTCATCCAGCCGGCAGCATGAGTCAGGATATAAATGCATTATTTGCAACAGCAGCATAATCATCAGCGTCATTACATATTGTCACTGCACATATTTAAGGACGTTGTATTGAAAATCTACTTGCGTATATTTCACATACGAACATATACATAAGCATATACATATACATACATTTATAAAAACGTACACGCATACAATGCATTTTTATATGCTGTCTGTGTTATGTCTGTCCACAGAATTGCATACAGAAATGCATTATGGTTGTTGTTATGTGTGCTGGTCATGTTTTTTTTTTATTTAAATTCGTTGCAAATGAAGTTTTGGCTAACGCCAACGTTTCTTTTCAATAGCCATGGCTTCATAGATGCATTACAATGTTAGTTTGACTGCGTAGCATGCAACGCAGACTCCCTATTTGGATAAAAAAAAACAGATATATATCTATATCTATATATATATATATATATATATATATATATATATATATATATACATGTATATGTATATATATATATATATATATATATATATATATATATATATATATATATATATATATATATATATATATATATATATATATATATATATATATATATATATATATATATATATATATATATATATATATATATATATATACATGTATATGAATATATATATATATATATATATATATACATGTATATGAATATATATATATATATATATATATATATATATATATATATATATATTGATTCACATTCATATATATATATATATATATATATATATATATATATATATATATATATATATATATATATATATATATATATATATATATATATATATATATATATATACATATATATACATATATATATATATATATATATATATATATATATATATATATATATATATATATATATATATATATATATATATATATATATATATATATATATATATATATATATATATATATATATATATATATATATATATATACATATATAAATATATGTATGTATACATATATAAATATATGTATATATACATATATATATATATATATATATATATATATATATATATATATATATATATATATATATATATATATATATATATATATATATATATATATATATATATATATATATATATATATATATATATATATATATATATATATATATATATATATATATATATATATATATATATATATATATATATATATATATATATATGTGTATATGTATATATATATAATATTAATTTTTTGCGTTATATATAATATTAATTTTTTGTTTTATATCATGTTGTATTAGATATGCCTATATAACCCAATAATAAAAATATATATAAAGCAAAAAATAAAAATAATACTTTAAATTGTATATATATATATATATATAATATATATAATATTAATTTTTTGTTTTATATCATGTTGTATTATAACATCTTAAATCAAAATACGATAAAAGATATATATGAGTTTCTATATACTTACATATGTACATTAAAAATATGTTCATGCTGTTTGTGTATTAGTAACCGCTTCATTCATGTAGATGCGCAAAATGAAACTGCAGGATGCACTTTGAATTGCAATTAACAACCTTCTCTTATTAAACAGTGGATTTTGTTTGTTTAATATTCCTGAAAACGGTTCAGGTTAAAAATACATATGTGTAGTTTTTAGTAATGATTTGAAATGTATATTTTTTATATGGCTGGACAGAACAATAATTAGAACGAACTGGTTGTTGTGTCTTATTATTAATTCCTTACAAACTTACAACTGTTCCATATGGTACTCATTCATATGGGCATATTGATTCACATTCATTTTGCTGATGACGATACAATTTACTGCCTGTTCCTCAATGTCGCAGGAAAATATAAGCGATCGAAAAGCTAGTTGCTCGATTTTGAATCAAATTGGATTGCTCGATTTCGACAGCTTGACGGTCTTGCATGATCTTACGTCGATAAATTTTTTCTAGCAAATTCATGGGTATACCAGATTGAAAAATCACAAGTTTTAGTTGGTTTTCCATTATAATATTAAGAAAACTATTATGCAAACACAACCTAGAGTAAAGCTGATCATCTGTATATGATAAATCAAAGCAATTAAAGAAGTGCAAAATAAAAGTAAGCAAACATTGTTAAATTTACTAAATAGCTTTTATGGCAATAATAAATTATAGTTTTATCCATTGCCGTGCATTTCTTGCAAACCGAGTAGCAAGTTAGTGAAACTATACAGAGGTATTCCGCTGTGAAACTCAGGAGTTTCTTCTGTGTATCAAACAAGTGCCAGAAACTATTCCATTGTAGACTTTTCAAACTAAATGCGAAACTGTTACAGAAAACTACACACATTTGACAACTGTTTAATGTATGTATATATTTATGTATATATGTATGTTCATATGTATGTATATATTTATTTTGCTATGGGAACATTTTTGGGTTTTTAGTTTTTATTTTATTTCTCAACAAATACATAGCTGCGAAATATTTACATACATCCAAAAATCCAATTCGATAGCAAAACAACATGTGATTGATGTTGACATTTGTATTCGCATTTCTCAGTGATGCGAATGATCGAAATACTTATAAGAATCGGAAAAACATCATAATTCAATTTAATAAAATATATTAGCGGAACTCACCCTTCATTGCAAATTACCCTTGCAGACCTTGCAGATATTGCAACCGTAGCATATGTGCCATAGTCTGCAACACTACAAAAACAAAATAGCGGTACTCAACGTTTGGTGCGTTTTTGGTTGCGACTATTTGCATTTGCGATTTAATTGCAACTAATATTGAGCACCCTTTTTAACAACTTTGCAAATTTTATTGCACTCCAAATAACAGCTGATAAATTAATACACAATTTTTAATTTTTCACGTTTTATTTTTTTGATAATTGCTGCTGGCTTCATCTCTACAATTTTTTGTTTGCTTTGTTTTAAAATGTCAGCTGTTCGAGTGTCAGTGTTGCAAACGCAATACTCATGCGAAAAAAGCAACACGTAATTAGCGGTGCGTAAATGCAAAAATAGTGCGAGTGCAACCTTGTATATTTTGTTGTTGGGTTGCAAAGAAAAAGCAACGATTTCTTGCATTCGCATTTACACAAGACATTTGCACCAAATAATGAACTGCGCTAATGTATGAAACTGAGATTTGCATCACTTAAGCAAATATGCATAACTAAAAGCCTTTGCAGATTCGTATTTGCAAATGTTGCTAAATACTAAAACAGCTGCTTGTTTTTCTACATTTCAACACGTAAACTCCTGCGCTCAAAAAACTGTATGACGGCAAGGCCGCCACAAAACATGCCTGTGCTGGAATTAAATTAATGCTAATGTTGCTCAAAGAAGCATTTACAAAATAGTCAAAAGTGAATATTATTCCTATTATTATGCATCATTTTTGATAAATTTTATAAAATAAGCAAAAAATCGGGCAGTTGCTTCACGTGTAAATTTTATCGACGGCGTTGCTTTTCAAATATTGGCTGCGGCTTAGCTTATCTCATGCGGCAAACTCACTTTATTAAATTTTGTAAACAAATAAATAAAACAGGAAAGAAAATGAATACGGAAAAAAGTAAAAATAAAATTAAGGCAACGAAAAGATGAATAATGAAATTTTTGCAATTTGTTTTCTAAACTTCCTTCTCAATTTGCAAAACAAAAATATTTATATTTTCCGTTACTCTAAAATCAGCTGATATAATTATTTTGCTAAACACTTGAAAAAGACACTCACTTCGCTTTGTAGCAAAAAATCATGCGCTATCTGCTAAAATTGCAGATGTGCAACCAAGGGTGATTTGCGCTATTTTCTAATATTTGCTAGGAAAAATAAGTTTAATTAATTGCATTTCTCCTATGGAAAACATTGAAAAAATAATTAATTGAACATATGTATGGGATTGGAAGACCAAAGTTTATTAAATTATTTTTAATGAGGATATTAGTGCTACCAAATACGAGTGTATCCAGTTATTATTCCTTTAATTTCACTGTACTGCACATTAACTGGCCGCTCGCTGCAGCAGAATTCAACGTCCAGAAGCTGCAAGATTTTCAATCTCTGCCAACACTATTGAGAATGGAAAATGCATTTTATAACGATGCAAACAAGTTTTGCATATGCACGCATGTGAAAGGTTTTTTATATTTAAATATGTATTCTTATATGAGTATGTTCTTGCTCATGCATCTGTACATAAGCCTGTGTAATTGTATGTTTATTTCCCACACACACACACACATCCATCAACAGTAAATGAAGTGGCCATTTTTGGATTTTGCAGATTACTTAATAGCTTCTTCCAAAAGTTGTTTGTTATCAAATTTGAATAGCAATCTGGAAATTTTTGATCATTTAATTTCCACGATTAGAACAATAATATTATAATACAGATAGTTTTTGTAGCATTGTGAAATATGCAAATTTATGTATGTATGTGTTTTTGAGATTCAAAACAGTTTATTGGGCCGGCCTTTACTCCAAAAGCAGTGTACAAGCATATAAGAAAAATAAAATCCAACAGTTGAAAATTCGTTTAAAGTTTGAAAAGAGAGCACCGATTCTATCACAACTTCAATTTAATCCAAGTGGCCGAAACTTTTTAAGCAGGTAAAGAAGTTGTGGAAGCCACCTTTTCTTAAAACTCCTAAAAACCAGTCATATTTAAAATAGAAAACAAAACTTCATTGGCCTAGATAGCTGATTATTAATTGCTTTTGTTTTTAGACTGGGACCAGTACTCAGGGGATGACCTCTATATACATATGCATTGCATTGTACTGGCACTGGGAAAATAGGCAAGAGATATTTGTGGGTGAAAGAACGAAAATGGGGAGTGTGTACGGACATTTGATAAGGCAAAAAAATTATAACATAAAAACTACATTTATTTTTGCAAAGCTGATTAAGTCAGGATTGGCTGTTGCTAATTTGTCTGTTCAGTGTCCAGTGTACCTTCGACACTATCCAGTTAACAACATTTTACGAAACCTCTTCAGTATTACAAAGCGTTGAATATACAAAAAAAAAAAAAAAAAAAAAAAAACTTTAAAATAACCACGATTACACCTATTACGAATTTATACTTTGTCGGACTTATATGTAAAAATATATCATGTTTATTAAAAGATCTCATTTGGTATATAATTTGCCAAATAAACGTTTCATAGACATGGAATATTTTTTTCAAGTTAATGAAATAAATTCAGTCAAGTACGAGGCTGGCTCGCACACTTCGGGTTCCGTACGTATGTGTAATGTACGTATGTAATGGCATATGTGAATACATACATATGTATATTGTATAAATTTCATCTCTCTGTCTCTTACAGCTTGAGAGTTACGTTTAATTGTTACTTTATGTTGGATGGGCACACCTAGTAGTTTTCGACTTGTTGTTGTTGTTGTTGTCATTTGCTGTAGTAAGTCATCTCGGTATACATACACTGTGCGAATTTCGGCTCGCTATATCTTACGGTTCGAGAGTTACAGCTGTTACTCTACGTTGTAAAGGGACACCTGGTAGTTTTACAGTTCTTGTTGTTTTTAGCATTTGTTATTATGGAGCATATGTGAATACATATATTATGCAAATTTCATCCCTCTGTCTCTCACGGTTCGAGATTAACGGTTAATTGTTATTTTACGTTGTATGGGGACACCTGGTAGTTTTACAGTTGTTTTCTTTAGCATTTGTTGTTGTAGAACATCCATAAATACATTTACTGTGCGAATTTCAGATTTCTATCTTTTACGGCTCGAGAGTTATAGTTAATTGTAACTTTTCGTTGTATGGGGACACCTGGTAGTTTTCGCTTTATTGTTGTTTTTAGTATTTTTTGTTGTAGCGGCAGGGTACGACAACATCCTGTGAAAATTTCGGCTCTTTAGCTCTTACCGTTTCGGAGAATGGAAGCTGTGACGGACGGACGGACGTAGTTGTCTCGGTAATAGCGTTCCGTTTCACTCTGATGAGTACGGAACAGCGTCCATTCTCCGAAACGCTAAGAGCTAGAGAGCTTACATTTCCACAGGATATTGTTGTACCTTGCCGCTACAACAAGAAATACTAAAAACGACAACAATTCGAAAACTACCAGGTGTCCCAATACAACGAAATGCTGCAATTAGCTATAACTCTCGAACCGTAAAAGATAGAAAGCTGAAATTTGCGCAGTGTATGTATTTATAGATGCTTTACAACAACAAATGCTAAAGACAACAACAAGTTGAAATCTACCAGGTGTCCCTAAACAACCTAAAGTAACAATTAGCCGTAGCTGCTAAACTATAAAATACAGAGAGCTGAAATTCGCACAATATATGTATTTACATATGCGCTACAACAACAAATGCTAAAAACAACAACAGGTCGAAAACTACCAGGTGTCCCTATAGAACGTAAAGTAACAACTAGATATTACTCTCGAACCGTGAGAGACAGAGTGATGAAATTTGCACAATATGTGTATTCACATATGCTCCACAACAACACTTGCTAAAAACAACAACAACAAACTGTAAAAGTACCAGGTGTCCCTTTACAACGTAGAGTAATAGCTATAACTCTCGAACCGTAAGAGATAGAGAGCCGAAATTCGCACAGTGTATGTATTCCCAGATGCCTTACAACAGCAAATTACAACAAGTGGAAAATTACTAGGTGTCCACATACAACATAAAGTAGCTGTAAAAACAGAGAGATGAAATTTATACAATATACATATGTATTCACATACGCCATTCCATACATACATTACACATACCTACGTACGGAACCCTAAGTGTGCGAGCCAGCCTCGTACTTGACTTAATTTATTTAATGCATAAAGTGAAAGCTTCATGGACCAACACATACATACATACATATGTATAAGTGGCTGAAAACTTTTCTAGTGTTTTGTCTGTTTAGTACCAATAGAACAGATCAGTCCTCAGTTTACTTCTCGTAGATGTATTTGGTTCCGTATTGATTTTGTAAGGCATGTATTTGAATAATGTTGTTGCTGTCTGCGATTGTAAGTAACATCTTTCACATTATTGTGGGCACGCATGAATTGATAAACTCAAAATTGATTACCTTTATTATGACCTGCTTAATATCAACGTGTAGAATAATACATCTAAGTTTTTAACTATGTATGTATTAATATTGGTTAGCAAATTAAACTGAAATTTTCTCAATTTAATTTATTTATTTTAAAATGCATGTTTGACAAATTGAAGTCTCGAAAAAATTCAGCTTTTCTGGACGTTAAACTTCGGGGCTAGCTTCATTCTTTATAATTGTTATGATTGATGCAAGTGCACAAAAACTTTAGCTGAGGGCCAACTTAATGTTTCGAAGCCACCACACTTTTTGTTACCACTCATTCTATAAACTTAATACAAAATAAATTTAAATTAAACATGTCGCATAATTAAAAACTTTACTAATTTAATATTTTGGCACATAATTTAATTCTCTGGAATAACGAAACCGTGGGAATCAATGCAAGATTTCTATGGGGGGATCCAGATGAGGAAAAGACAGGGGGACTGCTAAGACTTAGTAAGGCCGAATTAAGTAGACTAATGGGAGTCATTACAGGCCACTCTCAACTACTGGCACATCTTAACCGCATGGGAATAGCGGGAGGAGATGAATGAAGAGCATGTGGGGAGGAGAGCGAGACTCTAGAGCACTATTTATGCCAGTGCCTCGCCTTCTCACAAATACGATCCCGACATCTTGGGAGAGACACCTTACCAGACATAACACAATTACGGGGCATATGCTGGAGGAAATTAAGGAACTTTGTGAATGACACGGAGTTCCTATAGACCTATGGGTCAAAGTGTATCACAGTTAAATCCACGGAGCGCACAACAAGCCTATACTGGCTTAGGTGTATGTCGCAAGACATGGGCAAGAAAACCCCTCCAATCAACCTAGCCTAACCTAATATTTTGGCAACTCTCTTCGGGTTGGCTTGAAAAAGTGTGCTGCCAGATGCTTACGGTATTGGTTATACCATGGAGTAGAAAATCCCTTAGCAAGGAACAAATTTTGCATACCTATGAAAAAATTTATTGAATTAAATGAAAAAAAAAATAGGATTTTGGATGATTGCAACCGTTTATGAATTCGCGATTTTATGTTCTGTGTAAAAAACTTTCCTCTGGCAACACTGTTTCACCAACATATTCATATTTTCTTAGGAAATTCCTCAACTTCAAAGTCGAATTATTAATAAACTAAAAGCCTCCGGCAGACTATGAATTCAGTTTTAGGAGGTCCACGCCACCCTCTACAAGTCTATAAAACTCATTTCTGTCAAAGCCCGGCTCCTTATTCTGAAGTTTCCCCCTCTCTTCTTCAAAAATACCGAAAAAAAAATTATATTAAACATACCGCGATCAATGAAATTTTCGACTTGCAAAGAAACATCATATTCATTTATGCCTCAGAGAAGAAAATACTTAAGAAAATTCAAACAAACATGGGGTTTCTAATGCATCGGTTTTTGGAATTCTGACATGTGTGAAATATCTGGCAAAGGAAATTTCCTATATGAGCTGCAAAAATATGTAACAAATAAAATCTGTGCCAAATTTCAAATGTTCATAAAAAGTGCTTTGAATTCAATTTTGCATTAAGAAAATGTAAACCTTTTGTACTTTTTGTTATTTTGGAAGATACAGTTAAACCTCGATTAACCGGCTCGCGCGGGACCGGGACTAGCACGGATAATCGAAATACACGGTTAATAGAGGTTTTATTAAAACGTATAAAATTTAATTTTTTTTAAGTTGTTTTTATTCAAGAATTCAATTTATATATTTATAGATTTAAAAATACAACATATTTTAATTTAAAACATACAACTATTCGTTTATTTAAAATATTTTTTTATATTAGTTTGTTTCATTGTTTTTAATTGTTCCTTAAATGAATGGTTTTGAATACGATACATCTGAAGTTTACTGTTTCTGATTTAGCTGGAGAATTTTCTACGAACTTTAACAAAACATTACAGGCCTCTATTGCCTGTGATAAAGTTGGAGTTTCAATTTCAGTCTCTTCATCTTCGGAATTTGAGCTATGATCACTGTCCTGAGCTTGATTGACCATGTTAATGATTTCATTGTCTGATAAAATAGCAAACGGCATAACATAAGTTACATAAGCAAGTAGTACAATTGTGTCCACACATTAAAAAGGGGAATCACCGGATTCAAATTAACATAATAAAAAATCATATGAATGCTGCACGGATAATAGAGGTAAAGCACGGTTAATAGAGGTAAAAAACCACAGCACGGATAATAGAGGTAAAAGCACGGATAGTAGAGGTAAAAAATCAAAAAGATCTGCATGCCGGTTAATAGATGTAGCCGGTTAATAGAGGCTCGGTTAATAGAGGTTTAACTGTATTTATAAAAATAACATTGGTATGTACAGTATTTTTCGGTTAATTGACCCTTCGGTTAATTGGTTTCCACGCTTAATTGAACCACATGATCGGGGAAAAAGAATATTGCATACGAATACCATGTGAATTTCCTCGGATAATTGAACCCGGTTAATTGATTTTCCCGCTTTCCCGTATTCGTTCAAAATTCATGTCATCAAAAATAAATTTCCTCTTACTTTTACACGGTTAATTGCATTGAAAATTAATCTGGCATTTTTGCACATACATATTTGACATCATTTGTGAAAAACACTGGGTGGCATCTCTACTATACACATATATGTACATTTTTTGCTGTTACTTGCATTTTTTTTTTCGTTTAAGGTAAAAAAAAATTATTTTGAAAAACTTAAAGTGCACATATGCAATTTCTTTTAATTCATTAGTACATATTTCAATTATGCGTGATTTCTGTAATTGAACAAACTGTTCAATTAAATAGGGTTCTCGTAATTGAACGAATCGCTCAATTAAACGGGTATCGGCTAATTGGTTCCCCGGTTAATTGAACAAAAAATTGTGCAAATTTTGATGTGCAATTAACCGAAAAATACTGTCGTATATCGACCAGTTGGCCAGATTGTGCGTTGCTGTGGCTATTGTAATAGTTTTAGTAATGTTTTTTTTGTACAGATTTCTAAAAACGAAATCATATGCCCATCATATACTGTTAAATTATTTCCGAAAGCAAGAGGAAATTTCAAAATCGCCTTATATGTGTATGACCGAGCTATTTAATAACAAATTTTTTCACAGTTGTTAACAATTTTAACGGGCTTGAGTTCGATTTTTACTTCTTCCTTAAGGTTAAGAAAGATTTTTTGTGATAAAATTGGAGTGAGCAGTATTTTCAAAGTAGACGAGAGAAGTAAAGTTGAAGACTTATCGACTCATCAGCAACCAAATTTGCTTCGAACCCAGGTCATGACTAATTGTATACTGTTTTTAACAGCGCATAGTCATTCTACCATCTGAGCTCTACATTATTTACTGTTTATTTGTAATCATATTGTTGAACTTTCCATTTTATCACTGTTTTTCTGTTGGTTGGAACCCTGCCAGAAATGGCTGATGGAAACTAACACAGTAACAGCTTATTTACTAAGACATGCAAAGCAATTTTATAGCTTTCAGCGTTGCCAGTACAATGATTTTTTTAATATTTTGATTTTCCCGTATTAGTTTGGTAATTTCATTTGGAACTACGTTTATGCATTATTGTTTTTATAGATTCATTTGTTTCTTTTCTTTGAAAAAAAAAATAGTGCTGTGCATGTTTTTCCATATGATTCAGTTTTCTATTGTAAAAACTGCTACTGACTACTGTATTTCTCTTAATTTTATCTAAAAATGTCTAAAATAATTTATTCTGCTCTCTTTGTATAGTTTTTTTTTTAATTTTTCGCAAAAAATCTTTTTTTCTAATTAGTAATAAAGAAACAAATAGCGTTGCATGTAATTTTGTGGGCATTTTGAAAAATAGATTTCGAATGATCGCTTTGCTGAGGTGGTAACGCTGGCTAAAAAAATAACTCACACGTACACGAATGTTTACATCAGTTTTTTCATTTTGCCCTTAAGAAAATGATAGAAACCCTGATGTATGAATCCATCAGCAGTGTCGGTCATATGATGGATCATATGACCGACACTGTTCTTGCAGGGAATGTATTTTATATTCTCGCACCAACATCCAATTAGTTTTCGTGTTTGTTGCTATTGTAGCAGTGAAGTAGCAGTTTCAAACTTCTATAAATAAATAAAATAAAAAAATTCTAGACCATACAAAATAAAATAAAAATAAATAAAAAAAACATGTAGACAGGCAGTAATGAAGAGCTCAGATGGTGGGATGGCTATGCGCTGCTGCTTAAAAACTGTAGTCATGGTGAGCGAAGTGGTGGTTGTTAAACAGTCATGGTATGTACCCCAGCCAGTAAGTATTCAACTTTACTTGTCTTGTCTTCTTTTCAAATGTTGATCACTCCAATTTGATCACAAAAAAAAACTTTCTCCAATAAAATTATTAACAATTGTAAATCATAAAGCTCGACTATAAACTTAAAATTAATGCTTATAAAACTTTTTTTGCGCTTCTTATGACTGCGCCAAACAATACTACCAACTTTGGAGCAAGTAAAAATTATTAACAATTTTATGAAAAGATTCTCATTTCTAGCCTCTCGAAGCCTGGATTTTACTGAATTTCATTAGTAAGTACATACAATACGTGCATTCAAAAAAATTTTCCTGAGACAAGTGATGTTTGTAGAAGCAATGTTTCAACAGCCTACAGACGACGCACATCGATAATCGACTTTTGTATTACACAGTACGACATGTTTCAGGTGATTGATTCGGGACTCAATTCTGAAGAAGAAGAACTTCTGCATCATTCGTTTGGTCTTGGTACCTTAAATAATAACTTCAAAATTAATTTGAAGCTAGTAAGTATCGTGTAGGGGAGTTTGTCAAGTTTTAGTCTCTTTCGTTTGTTATAACTCGAGAACCACTAGTCCGAATCAGCTAAAATAAATTTTAAACAAGTAAGAGTGTTATATTCGGCTGGGCCGAATCTTAAATACCCTTCACAATGGTACATACATTCTGATTGATTTTTGGTGCGAAAAGTTGTTTTATTTGGCTTTTAAATGGGCCGATTTTTTCTAAATTTCAATATCAGATCCACTACCGGGACTTAACACAGGCTGCAAAACTTTTATTTAAATAATTCTTAATATGCTCAAGTTCAACCACTGGGTGACACCAATTCTTTTTAATATCAATGAAATAAAGAAAAGCAAAATGTATTTCTTAATTATTTATCAGTTAACGTTATAGTAAAATTTATTTCACAAAAAATTGCATATACATAATTGCATTATTTTTGAATTATAATGCTAAACATTGCCATTAAGTGTGATTTTCTTTTTCAATTTACTTACGTATGTGGGTACATGCATACGTATGTATGTATGTACCTATAATAGAAAACTCTAAAATAAATTCTTTGTTATTGAATATTTTCAGTGTGTTCCATAAAACAATGATTATATACATATGTACATACATATATATATATACATACATATTTACATTGCTTGCTTTTAAAAATTGATTTTTAACAACGTGCACAAGAAACGTTGTTGATGATCTGTTGCGTATCATCATACACATGTATGTGTGTATGTATGTAAGTATGTACGTACCCACCAAACCTGAGATCCATTTTAAGCGAATGCTCGCTAATAACAATCGTTTGTAGCATCAAAAACGAATAAAATGCGGAAGAAATTGTGAGAGTGACAAATAAAGAACATTAGTTTCTCTTCTTCCATTAATTATTCATAAATAATATCGTTTTCGTACTATAAACGGACAAAAAACGGCAAAAATTTTTTGTATGTAGCTATTTTGCTTTATTTTGAAAAAAAAAATGTATACAGGAATAGCGGAAGATGAAATATTTTTAAAGCAAGAATGATTAGTCGTAGTTTGAATTAGAGCTGTACAACTATTAGAGCTGTACAACTATTTTACAAAAACCAGCAGTTAATCTTTTTGAATGAGGCCTTTAATTTATTCCTTTTTATATTGAAATAAGCAATTTTGATTTATTTTTTTCAATAAATTTATAATTAACCAAAGTGAGTCGTTGTAATTACTTGAAATGAAATGGAAATGAAAAACATATATTTATAAACATAATTTTTACTATTGCTAAAGATTTGTTTTCGATATTCGAAACGGATCATTTATGACATTAGTAACGAACAACTACTGCCCACTCTTGGTATCTTGAGTGAACCTTTCACGGTATTAAAAATAGATCATTTGCTAGTCAGCTAAATCTCCGTCTTTAATATCGCAAGAGGTCCGCAAAAGTATCGTTTCCGAGCCATCGCTTACGAGTGTTTTGCTGCCACAAACTGAGCGACGAGTGAGCTCTATTAGCTCGTTTTACTTTCGTTTACGATAGCCATTTATGATAGTTTTGTCCGCAAAATGTTCGCATAACGTCGAAAACGATATTATTCGCAAATGTTGAGGTTTGGTGGGTATGGATACACAAAATGATTTTTGTGTGAATGAATTTGAAGACGCAATTGTTTAAAAGAATTTCATTGCGTACTCTTTTTTCAACAATTCTTTCCATGACTTTCATTTTCAAGCTCGTGTATACATACATATGTACATACATACACATTTTTACACCAAAGCAAAAAAATTGTTTATGCTAACCTACTTGCATGCATACATACATGCATACAAACGTATATACACATACATACAAACGTATATGTGTATACATATACGTTTGTATACATATACGGTTGAACATACATGCATGCATACATACAAACATACATACATACATACATACATACATACATACATACATACATACATACATACATACATACATACATACATATATACATACATATGTACATACATACATACATACATACATACATACATACATACATACATACAAAAGTTGTTTTATTTGGCTTTTAATGGCGACTTCTGGAGAAATCGTGAAGAGCGTTATCTGGGGTGCATATGGGCTGATGTCCAAAAATGTTCTAATTTTGCCTCTGAACAGCCTATATGTACTATTCCGACAAATTTTTAGTGCAAAAAACTGTTTCGTTTAGCTTCCAGGGCCGACTTCTTGAGATATCGGGAGGCGCTATATCTCGAACATATATGGGCCGATAACAAAAAAATTTCCAGTTTTGCTTCTGACTAACCTATATGTATCGTTCTGATTGATTTTTAGTGCCAAAACTTGCTTTATTTGGCTTAAAAAGCGGATTTTTTGAAAAATCGGGAGTCGCTATATCTCAGATATACATATATGGACCGATTTGAAAAATTTTCCAATTTTGCTTTTAAACACCTTATATGTACTATTCGGATCGATTTTTGGTACCAAAAGTTGTTTTATTTGACTTTTAGAGCCGACTTCTTGAGAAAACGGGAGGCGCCGATGTGGAAAAGTTTTCCACTTTTGCCTCTAAATAGCCTATTTGTACCATTCTGATTGATCTTCGGTGCCAAAAGTTGTTTTATTTGGCTTATAAAGCCGATTTCTTTAAAAATCGGGAGACGCTATATCTCGGATATATATGGGCCGATTTCAAAAATTCCTTAATTTCTAGGATTTAATGGGCACTAAAAATGATATGGCTTAGTTTTTAAGAAAAAATTTTTTTTCAAAACTCTGAATAAAAAAATTGCAAAAAATACCCCTCAAAACCCGGTTTTTTGAATATATCTCGGCTATCCGTGGACCTATCTTGCTGAATTTCAATAGCAGACCCACTACCGAGGTTTAACACGTTTTAGCGAAAGAATGAGGTTTCTATCTCAAACCGTTTTCTCAGAAACGGTATTTCAACGACTACAGACGGACAGACGGACATCGCTCAATCGTAATCGCTATTGATACTGATCCAGAATATATATATACTTTATGGGGTCTTAGATGGATATTTCAATGCGTTACAAACGGAATCACAAACTTATATGTATATACCCTTACACATTTATGTGAAGGGTATAAAAATTAAGAACTACATATAATTCCTTTAATCTGTTAATGCAACGTTTTGCTACATAAGCAAAAGTTTCGCAGTTATAAATAAATTTATGAAGAAAAAAAATATTTTTTACTTAAAAAATTGGATTTTTAAAATTTTTAATTCATAAAAATTCCAAAACGGTAAGAAAGTGTCAAGGTCTATTACCTTCAGGTAAAGTCGCATAACCTATGAACAAAATGAGACATAAATCATAAAAATCAAATCACGCGTTTCGCTTTTGTTCACAATTAAGTAAAGGTATGAATTTCAAAAATTTGCTCGAGATATGCACAAAATTCGTTGACTTTTTTTATGACTCTCAGAATTAACTAGTATGCAGTCTGTTATATTTAGGTATCTGATTTATCGAAAAGAAATGTGCGTGAATTAAATTCTTGGAATAGTTAAAATTTGTCACAGTATGCTGTGATACACATACCGCTTAGATATTTAGCTAAAAAGAATTTAATTATTTTTTTTTTTTTTTTTTGCTATGACGGCCAATTGGAATGTAATACTCTGATTAACTGTTTTCTGTCTATTTTAGTCGCCTACTGACGACCTGAGTAGCTTCAATGAAATTTCGCCGGCATATAGACAGCTGAGAAAGTCAGAAAAGACAGAAAACATTTAACACGGTATATCTTTAGACCTAAAGTACGATGATGTTTAGCTAACAAGTTTTTATTTTCTGTTGAATGGAAAAGCAAATCGCACAATTACATTGAATACAAAAAACTTTTAAAAAGAAAATAAATTTAAGTTATTTGATTTGTTATTAAAATATCAATATCATCTGTCATATGTTGGATTGAGCGAGGCTCCATTGTACGTGTGGTAAATTCATTTTCTTTAGAGCCATAAAGTTTTATAAGGGTGGTTTGTTAAATTTCTTTTTGCAGGGCATTCAAATGCATTCTTTAATCAGATTTTAAAATTGCAGTTACACCAAATGCAGTTACGGTCGCAAATGCATTCGCTGTTTGTGTGGGATTCAGTGTTCCCAGGTCAATGTATTTCTTCATCCCAAAAAAAAAATTTTAAAAGCCCCCAAAATTCAATGTTTTTCTACAAAATGTCCCTAAAAATTTTTGGTAAACATTCTGCTTTAGTTTTCGAATCAGCAATATTAATGCATTGACAATGCGGAAAATGCATAAAATTGTTAAACTTTTCCCAATTAAAAAGATTATATGTATTTTTCAGTGCATATGTTATGATTACAGGCGTATGTACATATATTTATTATTAACTTTCGATTTATTTGTATTCAAATATTTTGAGATCTAAGTACATACATATTTATAGGCAGCTGGAAACTATTATCTGCGCATCTAGAAAAAATTAAGTTTCTCCAAAAATATTAAGAGTTTTAAGTCTTTAAGTTCTTTTGACATTTTTATACAGAAAAAAGTTTAAATTTTATCAATATTTTAATTTTCCCAATTCTTAAGAAACAGAAAAATTCAATGAAATGATCCATAAGAAAAAATTGATTCAACTCAACAAAAAAAGTACTTAAAATTACCAGTTGCAAAATTCTGTACTGAAGCTACCAGATGAACATAAAATATCTCATTTAATTTTACTTCAAAAATCGTTAGTCTTCAAATTTATCAGTTGAAAAATCTTCTAACTCCTGCCATTTTACCGTTCAACCAAACACAGAAATCCCCTAAAAATACACCAAAAATAAATTGTTTCCCCCGAAAATATTTAAAGCGCCAAATTCACCACTAAATCTTGGGGGAACCCCCCTAAACTGGCAACACTGGTGGCGTTACTCTCCTTCAGTGCCCATTTCTTTTAATTTACATTTACATAGTTATGTATGTAAGTGTGGGGTTGATATGCCTATCTTGTATGTCGCAAATAAAATGCATTTAAATATTTTTTTACTTTCCTGTCTATGACATACATATATACATACATAGATACATATGTATCTATACACTCGAACATATTTTCGCATGTAACACACAGCCAGGATTAGATAAAATGCACTCCTTGTTGTATTTCAAATACAGTACACAATATAATGGGTCCGCCATCTAACGCTTTTTTTCAAATAGTGGTAACTTAGCTCATGTCTGATTTGACAAACAATTAGTTTTATCCGTACGCTAAACGAATACGCTTGAACATCGCTTCGCTAAGTGGGCCTGCGATCGACTTACAGAAGATGCTGATTTTGCCAAAAAAAAAAAATAAAAATAAAATCATATATTCAGATGAAGCTCATTTTGATCTTGGCGGGTGCGGATTTTTGTCCAGAGGCAAATTCTTCGAAAAAGAGTAGGGAGTGGCCGTTATCGGGCCATGTTGAACGAATTTTTGTTCACACAAATTGATGTAGAGGATATTGGAGACATTTGGTTTCAACAAGACGGCGATACGTGCCACACAGCCGAAGCTACACTGTTTTGCGCCCTCTTTGAAAAAAAAAGTTATTTGGCGGACCCAAAGTAGTGTATTTGGCAGTCAAAATATGACTATAAAATACAGACTTTTATGTGGTTCTGTCTCAAAATATATATTCAAATGCAATATAACTAATTGTCAATCATACGACTGATATATATATATATATATATATATATATATATATATAT
This sequence comes from Sturmia bella, assembly GCA_963662145.1. Lineage (NCBI taxonomy): Eukaryota > Metazoa > Arthropoda > Insecta > Diptera > Tachinidae > Sturmia > Sturmia bella. Next base: position 2,156,032 of record OY759173.1, on the reverse strand, counting down.
ATATATATATATATATATATATATATATATATATATATATATATATATATATATATATATATATATATCAGCAAAACTCGGTGTACCTCGCTACCCCAGTACTTTGATTATCTCACACACACTTCTTATCCAATTTCGCAAATCTTGCGAAAGTAAGATTTATTTAGTGATGGCACCAAAAAAATCGAAAGATGTAAGATGAAACAAAATGAGAAAGGATCATCTTCTGCTGATGTAGAAACATGTAGAATTTTCGCCCTGTATAATTCTTATGGGAAGATGTAAACATCTTTGCAAATTGATGATAAATGTAAGATGTGGGTCAGTGTAAAAAGGCTATAAGGGTGAATAAAGAGAAATGACACGATTTTCTAAATAATTTGTGGTTTATTTAAAATTAACATCGGCCCTTAAAACTTATTCACCCTTTAATAGGCCTTCTTGTAAATAGCATACAATAAGGATTTCTTATTGATTATTTATTCTTACTGTTACCTTGCTAGCCCCCGGGGGCACAATATGCATCTTGCTGATCGTAACCAGCTTGGTGTTGTGTCAACGGGGTAGAAGGGGTGCAGGATACCTCGGCTGGCTTGGTGGCTAAAAATCTTAGGCATTTCCTGAAGGAGGGCGGCGACTCCTGAGGGACTTGCTGAAACCCCTCACCGAGGGGTAATTCGGCAGTACGGGGACCGGAGCCCCGGGATGACTCTTCGGAGTCATCTCGCCGGTCATAGGTTGAGGAGCCTTCCTTGGCTGAAACGTACTGGTTGTGGTTGCTACCATAAGTTCGCATGGGAGGGAACGTTGGTAGCCATACTGTTCATAGACCCTCGGGTCTGTGTTCGGTCGCCCAAATGGGCCCGTAGTGCTGTTGCTAAGCAACAGACGCTGCTTTGTAAGGAACCAGATTGGTGGGAGCATTAGCGTTGGTTCAAGAACTGATGATCTTAGAAACTTCGGGCTACCACGGTAGTCGTGTATCCTTAGCCGTCTGGGGAATTGCAATGCAGCAGAGGTTAGATAGCTCAACTCCTGAGCAATGGGTTTTGTTATGGCCAAGTAACGTAGCAAATAAATTGCCACCCGAGCAATTGTTCCGGCTGCTCGGGGGCGGTGGTGTAACGTCTTGATTACACCACGTGGTTTGACCACCGTGAGGTTGGGCCCTAGTGGCAGGTACTCACGTAAATCATTTCACATCTGTTACCTTGCTAGCGTTTTTCGAAACGGTATCGCTAATAATCATACATATATAAATCATTTACTAATTTTTTAAATTTTCTTTAAGTGTCTTGATAGTTGAATTGTTTGAATGGCCGGCCCAACAGAAAACGCAAGGTTGTGGGTTCAAATCCATCAAGAATAAGAATTTTTAATAAACCCATAATAACACCTAACGGTAATTATAAATTTCCACCTTGGTTTTGTTTTAAATAAGTTTTTCCTTATTAAAACAATAAGACTTCCTTCTTGCGCAAAAAAAATTAGAGATATATTTTTAACTTTGTTCTAATTCGGCAGGTACTGTTTTCGTTGAATAGAAATCGCAGTAACCAGCGATTGCTAGTTGTATGAAAGTTGTTAAGAAAAAATGAATAAAATGCAAAAAATATTTAAATTGTTTTGTGTATAAAAGATTTACATAAATACTTTACATGTGAATTGTCATTATTTCCCCAAAAGTAATAGAATAAGTGTAAGGTTCAAGACAAAGTCTTTCAAAGCTTTTGGAAACGAAAATTTGGCCACATAAAGACGGCTGAAGATATGGACAAAAAATAACACAAGATGTATTTTTAAGCCTTATACATACATACATACATACACAAAATAAATTGCAAATGATTCTCACAGCAAATATTAAATTCGTTTTTGTGTTGTTTTTAAAGTAACCAGTTCGATTAACTATCATACGAACTCATTTTTATAATAAGTACCTAACTGTACTTTTGTTATAACATTAAAACAAACAAAATAACAAAAAAAAAAAAAAAACACTTGTATGTGGCTGACCATTCGTCGTATGTCGTATATAATCCAGCAATACATTTGCATGTGCATGCATATTTGCACTTCAGGTCTTCACACATGGGATATATGTATTACATAATATACATAATAATAAATAGCAATATGTAAATTAATTATTTACTAAATGTATATAATTAAAAAAATTTAATTTTGTATTGAAAAATGTTGTGCAAATCTGCACGCACTTGAATTATTTTATTATTTCAGTTCAGTGCCGTAGTCGGCGATACTGTCTCTTGGGACGTCTGGGGTGTTTAAGGCTGTGCAGACCTTTTTCATAATAATTTTGTGTTTTTTGTGTGTGTGAGAGCAGCTGCAAATATTTTGGTAAGGATTCTGCCGCTGTTGCAGCTAACGATGTACATCGATGTCTGAAGCCAACGTTATTATAATTGCTATAATATTTTTTTGCCAACGTGTTTTTGGTTAAACGCAGCAACTGCACTTTCGGTTGCACTTGGCTGTTCTGCGCAAGCTTTTAAAAATATTCAAAAGTCATTGTCTGTCACCCACATATAAACGGTTATTTAATTTATAGAAATTTAGATTAGTTTTTATTATTAGAATAGTACATGTTAAATGAATCCTTGGGAGCTGTGGTGCTGGTCCACAGACCGTAACTGTAGCAATTTCTACTATTTATAAAACAAACATCATTAGCGTGTTTACTTTATGTTGCTTACTGCTGAATTTTACACTTAGCTGTGCGATCTTTTGCTAGTATTTCTAAGTTACTATCTATCAGTTACTAGAATTTTTTAGAAGCCATTCCATCTAACTTGAACGATCTAACTTAAGCAATTTGTGGTGGTGTGCAAGCCTGGTAGTACAGTAAATTTCGCACATCAACATATTTGCTAACTCGAGTTTTCTTTTCCAAATTAAACAACGAGAAGCCTATTAGTTTTCGTTACAGAAAGATATTTTGCCATATAATCAAATTTGAATTATGTTTTTATTGATATATTTGACTTTGAACAAAATTTTACATTCGAATAAGTGCACAACTAGTTCAATCCCCAAAATATAATTTCCCATAAACGGGATGACGGGCAGCAAAAAAGTATACTAGTTTAATCAAATATGAACTTAATTATTTATTTGCTTTAGGAGCCAATTGAAATGCATTAATGCAGGTCCAAAATTCTTACTATACGACTGACAAATGTGGACTGTCAAGACCAATGTTTAGAAAAATGCCAGCAAGATAAAGTAGTATAAATGCAGATCCAAAAATAGACCTTTTCAAATGGTTTCTGTCTTTTCAGCTGTCTAATCAACTCATCAGTAGGCTTGAAAAATTCTTAAAAGTTTGTTTGAAACTTAACTACTTATGCCATAATTCTCATGAACAAAATGAGAATCAGAAATGTTCAAACAAACCTTTAACGCAGTAAACATTTTTTTTTTTCGTTTTGCAACTATTTTACTTTTCTTTGCAACCTTCTATACAAAGAGTTACCATCGGTTACTATGATTTGTATTTTTTTTATTATTATTATTTTATTAAGTAGTATTTGTAATATACTTTATAAATACAAAAAGTTATTTATATCATGTTATGAGCTCTGCTCTAAATTAGTACTTCTAATAAATTTGACAAGATTTTTTCTAAAAACAACATTATTATTATCAGTCTTTAATTGATTTGGCATGGTATTATACAAATGTAATCCTTTATAGAATAGTGATTTCTGCATCGCACTAGTATTTGTTTTCTGAAGTCTAAAATCTGAAGTATTCCTCAGCCTGTATGGTTGGACTTCTCCTACATACTGCAATTGTTCAGTCAAATATTCTGGCGCCTCTCCTTTCTTCATTTTTTGGATAAAGTTTATAGTATTAAGCTCTAATCTTTGATTAATGTTTAGCGAGCATAGAGTATTTAACATTAGATTTATTGATGTGAATCGGTTGCATTTTTGAAAGTATCAGAAAGTAAAACTTTTTTGAAACATAAAAATACGAACTTAATTATTAATTTGCTTTAAGAGCCAATTGAAATAAAGCAAAATAAATAATTGAGTTCATATTTGAATATTCAAAAAAGCACCAGCGAAATATCGTCGGCATATAGACAGCTGAAAAGACAGAAAACATTTGAAAAGCTATATTTTTGGACATTGGTCTTGACAGTCCACATTTGTCAGTTGTAAAGTAAAGACGTGGCCAATTTATTGTGAAACATATAAGAGTGTTATAATCGACTGTGCCGAATCTTATATACCCTTTACGAAAGTGTAATTCAAAGCTTTTCTATATATAAATGTGTAATATTAGATCATATATGGACTTTAATAGCTCCAAGTTTATTTGAGAAACAGCCACATATGTACATTAAAATAATGAATTTTCACCAAGCACTAGCAAAAATCGGAGACTATAAATACATTCTTTACACAAAATAAATAATAATCTGTTTTTAAATTACTTAAAAGAACAATCTATTTTTAGTAGCTAATGTTTGTAGCATGCTCGCGAAAACTTCACTTACAATTTATATAGCAAGTGCTTATTGCCTGCATTACATTGCAACTATATTTTTATATCTGCCATTTTTTTTTTTTTTTGCATTACATTACAACGCATTATTATTATTATCTTTTTTTTGTGTATTATATCAGTCATTATTATACTTTTTTCATTATTGTCCTGAAGAAACTATCCGAAGGAGAGCGAAATATCGACAAAAATAATTTTAATAAAAGACCTTTAGCTCAAGAATATTAATATATGTATGTATATAAAATATTTTTCAGAAAAAAAACAAATCTATGGGTTTTATTTCAATTACAAATTTGAAAAGCGTAATGCATTACTTTTTGGACCTTGTGAACAAAAATGTATACTTCTGTAATCAGAAATGTAAGTACACAGAGCAAAAACTTCCTAATAGATTCAATAAGATTTTCTCTTTGAAACGTTTTTAGGCTGAGGGGTATCCCAGCAGAGAGAAAAGAAGATTTTTCTATGGGTATTTCTTATTATTTCCATGTTGCAAATCTTATTAATTGTCTCAACAAGAAAAACACATAAAACCAAGAAGAAAACTTGTTACTCACGTTTGTTTTTACTCAGTTTCCGATTTGCATGGTACCAAAAAAAATTCTTTAGAGAAGAACTTATTGATTCTATTAGGTTTTCTTGTAAATTGTATACAATAAGGATTTCTTATTGATTTTATTAGGTTGTCCTATTAATTTTTCCCTATTGGTTTTATTAGTTTCCTATATAAACACACGTAAATCATCTTTTTAATTTCATTAATTGTAATTTTTTCAATAAGGTTTTCCTATTTAAAATAATAAGGAATCCTTCTTGAAAAAAAAACCATAGAGATATCTTATTGATTTTGTTCTACTTTATTAGGTGCTTTTTTCTCTGTGTATTTGCTGTTACGTTTTTTGATCACTAAGCACCTCATTAGGAACGCGAAGTTTTTGGTGGAATACGTATCAAATAATAAAAATTGCACAAAAATATGTATTTTGTACTTTAGGGCCACCTATTTTAATTAAATTTTGTACTTTATTTTTTATTTCATATATAGAGGTGATTGGGTACATATCTTTAGGTGATTTGACATTATGCTAAATCGTAAAATAATTTTGGCCATTTATTCGTACAGCCTTAGCCGAAATAGTGGCCATACAGCTGTGATTCGACACCGTTGCACTATTTTGGGTGGAGAACCGCTAGAGACAACTCTTATGTCGAAAAACAAGAAACAATTAACCACTCGAAGGCCAACATTTGTGATGCAATTACAGCCATACGACCTCATACACTCGAAAAAGTAAGCGCAAATTGGTGTCGGACAAATGGGGTACTGTGCAGTCGGCCGCGGCAACCAAATGAATAAAGTAATAAAAAATAAATAAATAAATTTGCAAAAAAAAAAAAAATTCTAACTTTTTCTGTCTTACTTCATTTTTAGGGTTCCGTACTCATCATAGTGAAACGAGACTACGTCCGTCCGTCCGTCACAGCTGAAATTTTCACAGGTTGTTGTCGTACCTTGCCGCTACAACAACAAATACTAAAAACAACAACAAAGCAAAAACTAACAGGCTTCCCCATACAACGAAAAGTTACATTTAGCTATAACTCTCGAACCGTAAAAGATGGAGAGCTGAAATTCGCACAATATATGTATTTGCATATGCCATACAACAACAAATGCTAAAAACAACAACAAGTCCAAAACTAGCAGGTGTCTCTACACAACGTAAAGTAAAAATTAGCCGTAACTCCCAAACTGTAAGAGACAGAGAGATGAAACAACAACAACAAGTCGAAAACTACCAGGTGTCCCTATACAACGTAAAATAACAATTAGACGTTAATCTCGAACCGTGAGAGACAGAGTGATGAAATTTGCATAATATACATATGTATTCACATATGCTCCACAGCAACAAATGCTAAAAACAACAACAACTGTAAAACTACCAGTTGTCCCTTTACAACGTAGAGTAACAGCAGAGTAACTCTTGAACCGTAAGAGATAGAGAGCCGGAATTCGGACAGTGTATGTATTCACAGATGTCTTACAACAGCAAATGACAACAACAACAACAAGTCGAAAACTACTAGGTGTCCCCATACAAGATAAAGTAACAATTAAACGTAACTCTCAGGCTGTAAGAGACAGAGAGATGAAATTTATACAATATACATATGTATTCACATATGCCATTCCATACGTACATTACGAATACATTTATTATTTTATTGAATAATATTATTTTAATATTTGAGATTACCCACCCGATGTTATCAAATAAGTGATAGAAAATGCAAAGTAAATAACTGGAAAACGCGTAATGCTAGTTTGAAAATTTTATAGTCAAGTCTGGAAAAACGTAATACCCTGTGCTAAATTTAACTGCAAAAATGCGAAACTAAGCACGCTGGTTGCCAATAAACAGAAAAAAAAGTATTTTTAACACTTTTTTAAGTAACGAATGAATGAATGACACTTGTACACATTTGTATGAGTGTGTTTTATTTTTTGTTTCGTTTTGTACTTAAATTATACACTTCAATAACTAAATGGTTCACAGATGATCTCTTTTATTTCAGCCTTCGAAGTTTTGTTGCTTTTCCTTGTTTCTCAATTTACAGTTTGCCCTGTTAGTTAGCCAAGTTCGAAGGCAAACAAAAAAAAAAAAAAAAAAAGGATTTCTTTCTGACACGCTTACACATCTGTACAAGTAGTTGGGTCAGTGGAACAACATCTGCTGAGGCCTGGACATTTAGTTTCTTTCTCTTCTTATTGTTTAGTGAGTACATGTAAGTATGCATATACATACATACATACATGTTGTATATTTAAAGTACTTAAGAAATCGACTCGCAAACAAACTTTTTACTTATCCGCACATTGAGGGCATCCGTTGCAAAATTGAGTTTTCTATTAAATGTTTTCATAATAAATTTTATGGTGAGCATTTTTAAAGCAGGGTTTCTTCAGTTGGTTGCTGGGTTCAATAATATACAGTTGTTGTAATCGCAATTGCGATCGCGTCTCAAATGGCGTTTTCGTTCAAAACAGCATATGCCGCAACTCAAAACAAAAAATGTATTTTCATATAAGTACATGTACATACATGTAACATACATGCATGTATGTAACTGCAGCTGTATTACTTACTCTGGCATTCCTTGTTTCCGTTAATGTCAAACGGACGTTAATAAATATTTAACGTTTTGTAAACAATGTGGGGAATTGTAATTGATGTAAATAATGTTCAAGATAACATCAATGAGAAGTAATAAGAGTAGCGAAAGAATTGTTTTATTTCCAAATAAATGCTTTCCTTTAAACATGGACAGTAAAATAAGACTAGTTACTGATCATTTCGAAATCGTGGTGAAGCTCAGTCAGTCCATAGGAAAAGGATATTCGGGATTACTGCAGATTGTGTGAGGATGGTACAAGCCTGACTTCTTGAGAAATTGGTTTTTGTTATGTCACAAACTTTGTGGCGCTAAAACTTGTTGCAGCTAGCGTATAGGTCGAATTTCTTGAGAGAATGCTTCTTGTTATATTTCGGATACATTTGGACTGATGATGGATTTTTTGTTTACCTTTTTGGCTTATAATGACCAGCCAAATATTAGAGATTGTAGCAGCCCACATATGTATATCCAATAAGTATTATTTCTTACATTATTTTATATTATTTAAACTTAACATTAAATACAACATTGCATCTTTACAACTCTGCTTTTGGTTCAGAGTGCAACTCTTTATGATACTTTTGTATACACTTGTTATGATACATCATTTTACAACCGCGTGAATGCAAACGTTTAGAATTAGTATAAAAGAAGCAGCATTTGTATGGAGAAGTCAATTAGAATTTTGAATTCAATCTTTCAAGACATTATCCAGGCTTCTAAATTTCCGCGATATGCTTAAAGGTTGAGAATAAGAAATACCTGATAAAGTATTATTCTATTATTCTAATGAATACATACATATAATCTTAGTGTTGTAGTTACTCCTGCAGCCTCTAATTGCTACAGGAAACAACTACAAGTGATAGTGACTGGGGCTATCCCTGTAACCTCTAATTGCTACAGGAATAGCTTCTATCACTAAGTGGTTTTGTTTGTTTTTGGTCGAGGCACGAATGCCGCAGTGACGACCAGCTTGGAATGGCAAAGAGTGCCGCAGTTATACCAAGCTTGGAGTAAAATAAAATCAATCAACCTTTTGGTTTCAGTAAATTATTTTTTCTCCACTTTATTGTATTTTGTTAGAGCTTATATACTAAAATTATTCCTAATACCGATCAGCGGTTCCCACGATTTTTCTGCAGCTTACTGCGGCATACCTGCTGACGGCTGCACTGCTTTAGTTCCCACAATATTCGCTGACGTCTATTTTTTTTTACTATTGCAGTTTCCAGATTTTTGGTTCCCATCAAATTTTCATTTGGTTTTTTATTTCCACTTGTTGTGACACATTCCATAATTTTAATTCCCACCAGAATTTTTTTTTAGGTTTTCTTGCAATCTCAACTTGCAATATTTTTTAAAACATCAAGTGCAACCGGAGACGATTTAGTTTGCTGGTCTCCAGCGCTTTTGATATTTCTATACCTTAACATTAGAAATAAGATTATTTCAAGATGGTATTTTAATCTTAGAGCAAAAAAGTATTTGTCACAATTTTCACATAAAAAATGCAAATATCTCGGTTTTTCAAGAGCCAATTTTGTTGAGTTTCAATGGCAAACACGAAACGCTGCACAAAACATTTGTTTTAAGGAATTCAGATGCATTTACTAAGGGAACAAAATTTTCAAAGCTCCATACAAGAAATTGTGGAAAATAGCAGTAATTTTCCAACCGCAAGATTTGAATTTTCGCAGGTTATGAACTCCCTCTCCGCTACAACACAAAAAAAAAAAGTTTTGCTATCAAGTTTTTTTCACCTACTGCTTGTCAAAATTCAATAAAATTGATAGCTGTGACGTAGGTTGCACGCAATTTCATAACAATTCGTTTTCAAGATGCCGTCAAGAAGAAAATTAAAATTAAAAAAAAAATTAAAGCAAAACCTCCTCTTCTATATTCTACATTAAACCCAGAAACTAATTCAGATTCTAAATCAATATTTTTTTTTTTTTAATTATTTAAATATAATCATAATATACAAATATCTCTTTTTAAAATTAATAAATTTAATGGAAATCAATGTAAAAATAAAAGTAAAAAATTTGTTGGTTTTGCACGTAAACTTTTAATTGCAACTTTCAAACAAAACAAAAAATTATTTGCAGACAGAACGAAAAAGAGATTGTTGTCAGCTGTTTTGTTGATTGTGACTTGATGCTCTCTATGGAAAGAAAAAATTGTCATCAAGTTTGCATCAATATGCAAAATTGTGAGAGTATTAGTAAAACTTGAAAGGCAAAACCTGATCGTGCAACCCCCAAGTAAAGGAAGAATAAAAAATCCCGTTACGAATGTAGCCTTCAAAGCCTACTGAAATGGCAAAAAATCTAATCTTAAAATAGTTCATATGAATAACAACAGTTGGTAATTTTTAATATTCTTAAGCGAATGTGATACGCAGATTTTTGAGTTTTATTTCGTTTGGTAAATTGAACTTCATAAAATAAAAAAATTTTAAAATGGGACGAAGAAAGCCATTAACATTAGAAGAAATAGGAAAAATTGAAGCCTATTTTGAACAAAAGTTGTCTTTTAGAAAAATTGGAGAGAAAATCGGAAGATGTGCTCGTGTTCAATTACATAAAAAAATCGAGATTCCTATGGGAAAGGAAGACCACCAAGCGTTCAGTTTTAAGAATTGCGTCAAATTCTTGTGATTCCGTACCAAAAATTAAGGCGAAAGCCGGAGTTTCGGCTAGCATTTCGACTGTTCGGCGCTTGATTGTGAATTCTAAGCATATCCAGAGAAAGAAACTTAAGAAAAAACCTGCATTAAAAGCCATTCACCATTCGGAAGTTCACATGACGTGGAAGACAGAATAGCATATGGTTTGTCTTTTCAAACGAAAAAAAAAAAAAAAAATTTATCTTGATGGTCCTGTCGTTTACAACTTTTATTACCATGACCTGAGAAAGAAAAAAATCATACTAAGCCAATCGAAACAGTCGCATTGGTGGAATTATGGTATGGAGCGCAATAACAGACTACGGTTGGATTAAACTGCAATTTAAAAGTACAAAACTGAACGCAGAACCATAATAAAAATATTCTAGAAAAAGCTTTTGAGAAATTCAGCAACATTTTTGGACCTTTGCGTTGGATTTTCCCACAGGATAACGCTCCGCCTGGATAAGTGCCCAAAATGTGACGCTAATGGAATGGCCACCTTACTCACAAGACTTAAACATAGTGGAAAATGTTTGGGGATGGTTTTTGCGGAAGGTTTATGAAGGAGGTAAAGACAGATATGAAGACATAATTTTGTATATATTTTTTATGTGTTCCAAATTTATTTTTTGCGTTGTTATTCAAATGAACTAGTTTGTTTTTCAAAATTAATTAATTACTTGTAATTACAAAAACTTTTAAAAATTGTCAAAAATAATAATAAATTTTTTTATTAAAAATCCGCAGTAACATACAAATTGTTTGCTGTTGTTATTTAAATGAACTGCAGCGTATATGTACGTACATACATATGTATGAATAATTGATTTTTTGAGAGTAGAACAAACATACACATACATACATATATTTGAATGTTATTTAAAATTAAGAACAAACGCAAAAGCAGTCTACTTTTGGTACGCCTTAGTATTTATTTGCTTGCTTTTTAGAAGTGGGAATTCATTTCAAGATTCGGCTAAAAATTTCACTTAAATTTTATTATTTGAACGTATTTTGATACAAAGATGCGTTATTTTACCAACGCCTGGTCTTGCTTGCTTTAAGGGTTGTTCTAATAAACAAAGAGGTTAAAAAATATTGCCATCGAAAATGTGAACACATTCAAGAAAGTTCACATTATCGCGAGTTCACTGTAAATATTTTTTCCTTTACGTTTTTTGCCTGTTGTAGGTTTGACATTCATTACTATTTTTCGTGTTCATAAACATTGGGTAGAATAATATTTGCAAGCTTTACTTTTTCTAACAGTTAAATTTATTTTATTAGATACCTACATTTGCGTCCAAGCACTAAATAAAGTGGCGAGAAGAACAACAGCACAAAAAAAAATTAAAATAAACAAATGGTAGACAGACGGACGGACGGACGGTCCAACATCCATATGTATGTACATACCTACATGCAAACAACGCACACGTGTTCGGAACAAACTAAACAAGGGCAGTTTAATTTCTGGTGAACAGGTAAGCAGGACGCATTTGAATTTGATTTTTATTTACGCATTGTTCCCTGAACGATGACTATGATCGCATCCAGTTTGGCATCGCATAACGATAATAATTCGCGCGCTCTTCTAAGCAACAACAAATACCTACCTACTCTATTCATTATCCTTTCGTCCATCCATCCATCGAATTCCAATTTCATTCAGACATCATTTTTACTCTATTCCTTCCAAAACACGTACGATTATGTATTCACAAAAATTCAAACAGCACACCAAATAGGTACATATGTATTGTCTTTTAAGTGAAAGCCAACAGAAAATAAAACTAGTAGTGAACATGCATACATACATATGTGAATAGGTAAAAGGGTTGTTATGCACACACATACATATGTACATATTTTTGTATTACAAAAAAACTAAGTTGTGTGACCGGCCGAACGGTATACTTCCAGTGATGTCAGCAAGTGCGTGTGTATGTGTATAACATATGTATGAATACCCGTGCTTACTATTTACATATGTATAAGGCTACTTTTAAAAGTTTTGTACATATGTATGTATGTATGTATGTCTGTATGTCTGTATGTATTTGTTACTGTACACATTTTTGTATCCTTGCGGCTGACATGCTTTTGTTTCTTATTTCATCATATGACGGACTCTAATAATTCGGCTACTGCAACGGTCTGCTGTGTTATGAGTGATCTCCGACTGAATGCTACTGCTCATTAGCATAATTTTCGTAACCGTTGTCAAAAGCCTTGTACTGCTTGTATAAGAATTCTCTTATTATGGTGATGAGGAAGATTATCATGTTAAAAAGTAAACATTTTTTCCCCACTTTTATTTCAGTTCTCAAATCACAGCCAAATAACCACCTGGTTTATTTTTTTTTTTTTTGTGTCATTGTATAGGAAATTTAATTAAAAATATAATTCTAAATGTATGAGCACGTCTAATATGGTCTTGATCATGTATGAATGAATGTGTGAAGAAAATTACCTATCTGACATATGAACAAGTAAGCTGGGCAGCATTTTAAATGCTCTTCATAATCAACACTGCTGACCCTTAAGGTGAAGTTACATAGCCCGCTTTGGACGCGTCGACGCTTTTCATGCTTTTTATGCGTTCGATGCGTTTCACACTAAATATTTTTCACATACAAAACAAATTTTAACAAAACGGAAAGTGAAATTGAAATTTTAAAAGAATTAATGAAATTCATAGAGTTTGGAAACATTAATTATTTGATTTTTTCGACCGCTGTTTTTATATTTTATATGTATATTTATTTTCTTGGGCTAAAGGTCTTTTTTTGTTAAAAATATTTAATTATTTTTGTCGATATTTCGCTCTCCATCGGATGGCTTCTTCAGGACAATAATAATGAAAATTATTATTATTGTTCTGAAGAAGCTATCCGAAGGAGAGCGAAATATCGACAAAAATAATTAAATATATTTAACAAAAAAAAAAAAAAAAAAAAAGACATTTAGCTCAAGAAAGTAAATATGTATATAAAAAAAAGTTTGTGAACATTGTTATTTGTGCGATAAGGGCTTATGAAAAGCTCCAAAATAAAACTGATGCGTCCCTTGTATTTGGAACGGGAAGTGAGTGGTTTCTTTGCAGCAATTTATAAAAAATTAAAAAACATAGACCATGAGCAGTTTCGTGTTGCAACGAGAATGTCTCTTCCATATCACTTGTTTTAATAAATTGAAAATATTTGTAAACATAACAGTGATGATACTCAGTACGCAAACGCAATCGATAAATCGAAGCCAAGTTTTATTTATGAAAAAAGTGTTGCAAAAAACAATTACAATTTGTTTAATTCGTGATAATGTTTATAAAATTTGTAACAAAACTTTTCTTTTTTATTAAAAAGGTTTTTTTTTTTGCAAAAGATTTTATAAATTATTTTACGATATAAAAGGTATTTATCGATAACATTGAGAGTAGGCACATCATTGGTTATTAAAAACAGCTGACATTTTCTCATGACGCGTATAAAAGTAGTTCTACTTTATGCGTTCTACGCTTTGTGCTCTGTAACTTGTCACATACAAATGCACTGATCCTTCTTTTTTAACAACCGCGTGAAACGCGTCGACGCGTAGAAAGCGTACTATGCAACTTCAGCTTTAGATCCGATGTACATATGTATATAAATAATTGCTAAATGTTTTTTTGTGTTTTGTACAGTTGTTTTATCAATGCCAAAAGTTTACGACACCAAAGATTGTAATAAGATAACATCTGTTTTTTTTTTGCACCAAAGCTTGTTTAAATTCTTGAGAAATCGGTTTTGGCCTTATCTCGGCTATGTATTATCCGATAACTATCTGTTATTATGGCATCTAGCTCTTTGCAGTAAAACTTGACCAGGTTCGCGTACAAGTACAAGTTCTTGAGAAACTGGTTTTCCTATACCTCGGATATATATGTATGTATGTATAAACCGATGTCGAAAATTCAACCTTTTTCTTTTGCAATAAATATGAATATATTATAACAACAGCTACTTTTTACCACCAAATTTAAGTTCCCTCACGCCCAGCTTCTTCTTTCTTAGCCGATGTCGAAAAACTTATAAAAGTTATTAACATTTTGCACCATAGAATTGATGTCACAGCAGTCTTCACATTGATGACACTCAATTTATGCCGAAATTCTCTATTGACTTTTGTCATCAGGTTAATATCAGGTTTTACATCTTTGATGTCGTTTGGCATAATATTAATGTTAAAATTTTTATGATACGCTGTCATCAGTATGAAAATACACTTTTCCATGAGTGTAGATATAGACCGATGTAAGTATTTTCATTTTTTTGTATTAAGCAAGCTTATTTTGTTATAGCCAAAATTTTTTTCAGCCGCCACTTAGGCCTAAACACATTCACTTTTTGATATCGAAATTAATTTAGCTCGTTTCTAGGTGAAATTTCGTAAGGAATCCGGATTTCGTTATTTATCAGCTTATTGGAAAAATCCTTTGCATAAAAACATGTTTGATGTTGAACTGTTTACACATCGATTCATGTACTTGCTACTGGAAGCCAGCAAAATCGGGTCATGAATAAACGAGCTGTAGATCAACCAAACCGCGAATGATCAAAAAAAAATTGTATTTATTGCACGAAACTATTTGAAAATATGTTTGCCCAATAATTGCATGGTTATTAGAAGGCAAAAAACAAAAACTCCCGAACATCGGTCCATACAGCAAAAACTGATATCTGAAGAAGGTGGGGCTGCGCGTGAGCTGAAAAAATTCTTTGAGTTAAAATTTTGATTTCATAATAAAATAAGTTTATACAAAGGATAATATTATCCGACATGGGTTCTTACTTAGCCGATAAAAACCGATTATATATGAATTTACTCACTTGGGTCCTAGAAACGTCCCGTTGTGTTACCCGAAATAGGCTGTAGGGAGATATCCCTACACATGCCCCGCTGGTTCCGCCCTAAAACCAGCCCTGTGAACGGATGAAGGAGTCCACCCTATCCAATCCACATTCCGACACTTCCGGTAATCCATTTAGTGTTGGTCTGCCCAAGTAATTTGATCTCTTGTTACAGAGAGATGGGCATCGACAGAGAAAGTTTTCGACACTCTCCTCCTCTTCCTCATCTCTACAACCTCTGCAGAAATCATTATATGGAAGATTTAAACTTCTCGCATGTACTCCCATGTGACAATGTCCCGTTAGAACAGCCACAAGTGTATGGAGCCTATGCCTCGGACAAACCAACAAGGCCACTGTTGACGGTAGTAGTCCGCGATGGCCCTTTGAATAACAACACAGGTTTAGTCAAATTCAATTTTTTATTAATTAATTCAAATGACCTAGTGTTTTAATTCTTTTTGGTTTTAGGACCATCAGTTTTTTTTATGTTCAAAATCATTTTTTTTACATGTCATCTTCTCGGCTCTCACACGTGGATTCTGACATGACTTTTTTCTTTTTTCTGTATAATAAAATTCATTTATATGTGTATAATAAATCAAGCTTTTCGATAACAGCCACAGCTGCATTTCTTGGTGTCCAGCAAGAGTGGCGATTACAGCCACAGTCCTCCTATACTCATACCTGGGTCATGTGAGCCCCGATATTCGACAGGTGATCTCGTTTGACCACCTTTCCTACGCAGTTCTTAGCAGATGTCGTTGTATTAGCTGCTTGCAGCTATTTAGGGGAACACCGACGAATTCGTTTATATCCTCCTGCTGAAGGCGAGTTCATCTGCTATTTCATTTCCGGACACACCGTTGTGTCCAGCTGAATTTACTACCTTAAACATAAAATATACTAAACACAGGTTATCTGCAACTAGTATTAAGTCCCTGAAGCAGTGCCATAGTGTCCCTTTAAAAAAGTATAGTTCGAATACAAGAAGATGAACTGGATTTTTTGCAGAATTTAAATATAAAGTTTTTATTTTTTCTATTGCAGTGGCATCTTTCCCATGGAATTCATTGATCGCCGCATATTTTACGTTTACTAATCAACAGCACTACCTTCCAGCTACAGAAATATGCAGACATTCTTAACTACAAATCGATGTCAGATCGCTTATAATTTTGTGATAATTTGTCAGTGCATTTTAATAAAATCCCGAGTTCTGATCGTAACCGATCATTCTAAAAACTGAATTCGCGTCTAATTAAGCATGAAAACAAAATCGTTGAATTATTAAATATATAATATTTATTTGATATTTTTAATTATTTGAAAAACTATTTTATGCAACTTCAGATCGTTTTTATATAAAAATTTTATTAACAATATTACTCAATATTTCGATAACAAATTGTTATCGATATATTGAGTAATATTGTTAATAAAAATTTTTATATAAAAACGATCTGAAGCTGTATAAAATAGTTTTTCAAATCGTTGAATTATTGTTGTTAGTAAAACATGCCAACTTACCAATTGTGATTTACTTACTTACGTTTCTCATTTTGCTTTTAAAAAATAACAATTCTGTTTTAGTTTGAACTAAAATTTTTTATTTCTTTATTTTTTTTTGTATAGTGCTGTATTTAATCGCATATACATATGCGAAATACCGGAACAAACAAATTTTGTTTAGCTGTTTTTGGCGTTTATGACTCAGTTATTATTTAGCAAATCAATCCCGGATCCTCTTAAAAAAACTCGCGTTAAAGTCAGCTTAAACGGGTTAAGACACTTGTTTTTCTAAAATTAAAACAAGATATAAGAGTTAAATTTGATAAATGTGTGTGATAAGAGTATCATAATGATCTCAGCAAATTTTGTATAAACAATTCAGTTAGATTTTATTAATTCTTTTGCTTTTAATTTTGTCTTATTTTATACCTTACTAGCTGACCCGGTCCGCGTTGCTGACCACCCTTTAATTAAAATTTTTTTTTGTTGTTCTAGATATTTGTTATTGTAGAGCAGTGGTGCCCAAAATCTTCTTATGGAAGCGTAAACACCAATACGTATACACTTTATTGACGCACACAAAGAAAAACAGAAATATTTCATTAGGTACACTGGGAAAAAAATTAAATTTCATTTTCACAATATGTATGTACTGTATTAAAATGCCTTTCCAAATCATATTTACTAATCGTCTTGATTATTTGAAAGCAAATCATACATTGTGCTCGTTTTTCAAAATTTTTAGCGAACAAAAGTCGGTTTCCCACGTAGGATTCATTCTACAAAATAAACTGTACAGTTGAAACTAATGACACAAAATTATTTCTTCAAGTGTTTCATACTCACGAAATCATAAAAAAAAACAAAATCATGAAAACAAAAAAACAAAAAACAACAAAATTCACGCTTGGCACAAATGTGTGCCAACAAAGCCTGCGTTCGTATTGCTGTGCATATGAAAGTGTTGTTGCTTTGAACTTGGGGTATGTGTGTATGTGTGTATTTCATACAAAGAGTTGTGTATACATATTAGAATGCTCAGCCAATTCTCCGCGGTTTTACAAAAACAAAAGCGTCCAAGCGTATAGGCCGTGGGCATCCCTGTTGTAGAGCATGTGTAAAAACATATCCTGTGCAAATTTCAGCTCTCTAGCTCTTATTGTTCAAAAGTTACAGCTAAGTTTTACTTTTCAATGTACAGGGTGTTTTCTTTAGCGTCGGGTTTTTGTTGCTTTTAGTGTTTGTTGTTATAAAGCATGTGTAAAGAAATATCCTGTGCAAATTTTAGCTCTCTAGCTCTTATCGTTCAAAAGTTACAGCTATGTATATGTATTTTGCTTTTTAATGTACAGGGGTTCCTTTGCATTTTGCCACGCCCTTCGGCCCCCTGAGCGAAAATCGAAATTCAGACTTCACAGTGTCACCCGCCATAATATTCTGAAGACTCCCTAAAAATTTCATCAAAATCGGCCCAGCCGTTTTGGAGTCTATACTTTACATACACACAAAGGATTTTATATATATACATAGATACAATGTACGACATACACGGAACGTTTGCATGGCTCAGCATCAACTATTCGATACTTTTCCAGAAAATCGTACGTTTCTCAGTTTTGTTTTTCTTTTCATTGCTATATTAACCAAAAATAAATTTCGATCTTAATATTATGCGATCTTAATATTATGCAAGGGTTCCCTACTACCACCCAAGGCATAAGCAAAGGGGCTACTCCTGGTACAGGATACACTTTGGCTCTTAACTTTTTTACTTTTCTTCATATTTGCGGTTGTAGAGATCAGACAACTACTTCATACTCCGTGTAGATTTTAGCCTCCATCTCTTGCGGCTCAAAAACTGTAATTGATTTTCAACCTAAAAGGTGTGCCCATGTTTCATACACCAATTAAATCTTAGCTTTTTGCCATTTGTTGTTGTAGAGGCCTGCGACCTACATATACTGCTTAAATCTCTAGGTCTTGCGGTTCAAAAACTAGAGTCAATTTTCATATTAAAGGGTGTCCCCATGTAAAGAGCAACATTTACATTTTCACTTTTTGCTATCTCTGGTAATTGTTGTTGTGCAGGCCTTATAACTACATAGCTGATGTAAATTTCAAGTCTCTTTTTATTACTGTTCAAAAGGGGAGCACCCTTTAGTTTTGGGTATTTGTTGCTGTAGAGTCTATATAACCACATATCCTGTGCAAATTTCAAGTCCCTCTCTCTCTCTCTTATGATTCAAAGGTTTCTTGTATGGGAACCCCGTTCAGTTCTTAAGTTTTTGTTGTTTTTATTGTTTGTTGTTGTAGGAGCCGGATAACCACATGCCCTGTGCGAATTTCAAGTCTCTATCTCTTATGATTCGAAGGTTACAGCTATTGTTGCTAATTTTCACAGTTTCTTGTATGGGAACCCCCTTCAGTTCTTAACTTTTTGTTGTTTTTATTGTTTATTGTTGTAGGAGCCGGGTAACCACATGCCCTGTGTAAATTTCAGCTCTCTAGATCCAACTATTTGGGAGGATCGGGCCGGTGATAGACGAATGGCTGAACAGCGTAGTCTCATAAAAGGGTTCCCCTTGCAGTCTATGAGCGCGGAACCCTAGCAGGATTGCAGTTTCCCGGTTAGGGGACCTCCTTACCGTTTTATATTATTGTTATATTTAGTATTTGTAGTTGGAGGGACCTGGCATTTATATTTGCATACTGTGAGAGTTCCAAATCTCTATCTGTTACGTTTTAAAAGTTATAGCTGATTTTCATATTAAAGTGCGTCCCCATGTAAGGGACAACATTTAAATTTTTTACTTTTTGATATTTACTGCTGTGCAAGCCTGTGAACTACATATGCTGTGCAAATTTCTAGTCTCTATCTCTTACTATTCAGAAGTTACAGCTAATTTCAGTTTCTAGTGTATGAGCACCCTTTAGTTCGTAACATTTTGTTGTTTTATCTAATTTTCAGAGTTTCTTGTAAGGGGATCCCCGTTAGTTTTTAGCTTTATGTTGGTTTTAGTATTTGTTGTTGTAGCAGCCACATGTATTGCTCTTACCGCTTGGGAGAATGAGGTCTGTGAAGGACGGACGGACGTAGAAGTATCCGTAATAGGGTTCCGTTTTGACGAGTACGGAACCCTAAAAATGAATAAGGTCTTCTGCTGAGCTTTAGGTACCACGTCTACCCAGTTTGAGTGAAATCCGTGGAATAAAAAATATCGTTTAAGGCCTTGATTCACTATCCTATTGAATCGTACGATCTGTAAAAAAATGGCATGTGTGTCCAAAAAGTGTGATAATAGTCTGAACTAAAAGTGTATGTGTGTGAAAGACTTTTTGACAAGTCTGCCCGATTTGCTAATCTTTTGAAAATTTTCAAAAACTTATCTTACTCTATGGGATCAGGGTTGCCTTTTTGAAGTTGTTTACAAAAGTATAACAGTGTGGCCATTTTGATGCGACTTTTTAAAGTAGGACAGAATTCTATCAGATTTAGCTAGCAATTTTCAGTGAATGAATCGTACTATTGAGTACGGAATTTAGTATTCAATCGGCGCAAATGTAGGAATGGCTGATGAACAAACAAAAAAATATAAAAACTAAATATTTCTTCTCTCAGAATAGAAATTATGTGAACCAATCTGCAAGACAGCCAGTGCACACAGAAAAAAATCTCAATGTAAAATTAACATGAAATAAACTTGATTAGAAATCAGGTTAAATTTACACAAGAATAATATCCTAATACAAAATTATCTTTGATTCATGTTGATTTGAAAACAAAACATTTCAATTTTACTTTAAATGTAATTGATTCGACATTTTCAGAGTAAAATTTACATTGAAATTAAATCAATCTTGAACTTGCTTGAAATCAAGTTTTTTTCTTAGCATTTGTTCTCGTATACATATGTACATACATATGTATGTTTGTATGTACATGGCTGTTCTTAAAATCGTGCCGAAGACGCAAAAGCAAAATATGAAGAATTGTTTGTGTTTTCCATACAAAAATTGCAAAAAGAAGACTTCTTAAAAAAGTGTCTCTATTTTGCTTTAGCAAAAGAAAACAAATGTATACATACCTACATGCATATTTATATGAATGTTGAGTGTTGTACGAACATAAAAAATGCCGTTAACTTTCAGCAGCAAAATAAAACATACATACATATGTAAGTGATTATTTTAGTTTAGTTTTGGCAAGTGTCGCGTGTGGTTAGTTTAATTGATGGACGAATTATTAAAACAATTGGATTTGGCAGAAATTAAACCCTACCTAGAAAGTAAGTTTATACATGCATGCCTATGTACATATGTATATGAGTACGTTTTTTTTATTAATTTATATTGTTATAGAAGCCGAGATAAAGTTTGAAAGCCTCAAATATTTAACGAAAGGAGACATCAAGGAGGCTGTACCACCAATCGGTCTGCGCGCGTGCTTTAGGGAAAAGTTGTTTGGTTGGAGAAAGCGTGAGGTAAGAATAAAATACTACCTATTACTTTTGTATGTTTTTTTTATTAATAAAACAATTATGCCGACAGCTGGGTATCGATGACGACACTTTATCTGAACCCACTGCCTCAAAAGTTGATTCATGGTTACAAAATAGTTCTATTGGTACAACATCTACACCAACGTCATCTATTTCTAAACCTTTTGGAAAATCTAAGCTGTCAAAGGTAACAAAAATCTTATATACATACATACATATGTATGTATATGTACATACATATGTACATACGTATGTTTATGTATATATAAATAATGGAATGCTACTTAATAGGTACATACATATTTATTTGTTTTACTTTTAGAATCTTAAACTTGTTTTACAAGACAGCCTAAAAGGGAAATTCATAATTTCCTATTATGAAAAAAATCGCAGCTTGACAGAATTCCTCCGTACAGATTTAATCAGTATTATTATAGAAGATGTATTTTACCATGATGTAAAAATGTCACCAAGAGATTTTCCAGCTATTGTTGATGAAATAATAAAAAACTTTTCTAACGAAAGCAGAGTAAGTGTTTTATATTTAAAAATCGTGATTTTGATAAAAATCAGAAAGCGTTTACTAAATTATAAATTATGATTTGTAATATACATACATATTTTAAATATAAATTTAAAAATATACAATTAAATTGTTTTTTCTTCCGGTTTAATCCATAAAGGCTGTCGTTTTAAAATAAATGATCATAACACGTAAGTTCAAAATAACTTTTTTACTATATGTATTAAAATCATATATAATCAACACTAAAATTATGGTAAATGAACATCAAAATCATATTGAATCAACATTAAAATAATATTTAAACAACAAAAAAGTCATACATAATCGAGCTTTAAATCGTGTTTAATCTGCATTAAAATCATGTTGTTTTAACAATAGGATTATTTTAATTTTAAACCGATTTCATATTGTATAAAAATTCAAGTCATCTCAATTTAACATGTACTTCATGTTATTTCAACTTGAATTGACTTAATTCATCATGATTTAAAAAGTTATTTTAAATAAAATTACATTTTAATTTCACTTTAATGCAATGTTGAATCAATAGGAGTTAAAGTTGTTTCAACTGTAAGAAATATTGATTTGAAGTTGTTATAAAATCATTTTGAATCAATATGAAAACCGCATGGTGCAAAATCAGCAACGAAAAACATGAAATCAACCTTGTTTTTTACATTTTTAACTTGTTTTTTTTCTGTGTGTGCTGTGAATATGAAATGAAAAAGGTTTTGCAGTTCTGATAAGTGGCCAAGAAAGGCATCGCCAGTTCATTTCCTTAACAACAATTTTATAAAAAAAAAAACGTTAATTTTTCCAGATTTTTTTCCTTGCCAAAAAACATTTGTGGTTGGTATGAGTGTGTTGTGAGCAATATGCACACAAATACATACATATGTACATATCTGTATTTACCAGGCGTACTTCCTTGCTATGCAACGGAAGTGACGAAAGAAAAGAGGAAAGAGTTCAAAAATTAAAACACATTAAAAAAGTGCCAACCGTATTAAAAGCAACATTTTAAAATTTAATTTAGACGAAGTACGGTAAGTAGTAAAATCAACAAAAATATATATTTTTTTTTTTTAAATAAATAAAATCAAAAGAACAACAATGTTACTTACTGCAGCAGCAAATGTAAGGGACAGCGAAATTACAAAAAAAAAAAAAAAATCTATTGTATAAAAAGCAAACAAAACTTTCTTTTTATTAATAAGAAGTTGAATGGGGCTATTTGTTGCTTGTTTAATTGTGCGAAAATTAAATAGAAATATTCAGCTATTGTGTAAGAGAGAAAAAGAAGAAATACATTCTTATTTCAAGTGTTCAAAAATGTGTTTTTCTTTTTTTTTTTTGTAAAACACTAAATAAGCAAAGCAGAGAAACAACGTTGACTGCAAAACTTAGCACACACATACATACATATGTACGTAATTTACATACAAAAATACATCCATAGCCATAGTCAAACAAGCACAATACAAACACACACACATTTTTGTCTTAAAAAATAAATAACCCTTTTTTACAAAGATGAAATTTGGTTTTTTACATTTTCCGTTCTTACTTGTGATTAGGTCATCGTGACACATTCTCCAGCCTTGGCCACCCAAAAAACTTTAAAAGGAAAATTTGTTTCTGTTTTTAAAAAGGAAATATTTTCATTAAGTGCTTAGTTAATCTGCAAGATGTGGCATTTCTTAATCTCAGTATTATACCTAGTAGGTATACAAAAACCTTATTCGACAGCCTTATAAATCTGATCAGTTACCAATATTTTTCACTTTCGATTTTGATTTTTAAAAATTTTCGGTCAAATAATTTTAGCACCTTAAACATTTACATATATTCTAAAATCTTTAAGGGGGCTGGAAATCAAAATGTAAGGACTTTCGTTGTGAAGGGTATAATACATACAAATAAATACAGTTATTTCCGCTTAATTGAGTTTCCCGCTTTATTGCCCTAAAATCACGGAACGAACTCATTCAGTATACCTGGCTATGTTAAAATATCCGTTTAATTGCGTCAGCCGCTTAATTAGTTCGCTAATTGAGACCGCATTGTGAGAAACAAGAGTAATTGTTTCGTTTAATTGATTCCGTCTACTTATTTTTTTTTTTTTTTTTCTTTTTGCTCCACAAACGTAAAATAAAATTTATTGCGGCAAAGAGGTCATGGTTCTGTTCCTTTATAAATATTGCACGATGAACGTACATACCTGAATTTTATTTTGATTATTTTTATTATAATCAACCAAAACAATTTTTCAGTAACACATTATACTAAAGAAATGAGTTTTATTTTCCATCTACCCATCGATGTTTCGCTTTATTGCACATATTGCTTAATTAAGCGATTTTCGTTTAAATGCGTAGGCAAGTCAATTAGCCGAGTATTGCTTAATTGAGTTCGCGTTTAATTGCGTCAAAAAATGTGCATTTTTAGAAACTCAATTAAGCGAAAAAAACTGTATTTAGAATTCAATATCACTTTCTTAAAAAGTTACCGCATTTGCAGATGCACCTTAAATTAAAACAGCAACAAATTATTATTAATATTATTTATTTATTTTAATATCCCCGAACTAAAAATGTAGCATATGCACCAAATGAAAGCACTTAAATTTTTTACAATGCATATGTATGTACATATATGTTCCTTGATGAATGAATTTGTGGGAAACTTTCTTTCGTTTATTGAAGAAAACTTTACAAAACAAATTAGTTATTAAAAACCCGAACTCGTGGAACTAAATCCGAATAGCCGAACTTTTTCCAAAGATAATATTCGAAACCGGTTTCTCAATGTATTTATGCAAAAATTTAGCCTAAAAGTCAATAACTTCTTTAGTTTTTGAAAAAAGGTGAAACTTTGTATTCACAACATGTTAAGTCTTTTAAAATACGGTTGGCCTCAAATAAACTGAAAACATTTTAAACGGATCAACAAAAGTACACTGGGAGAATTTCGTTCATAGATCCAATGAATTTCGATATTTATTTAATGAAAAAATTAATTATTTTTTAACCAGCGTTGGGGTTCATTGAATCATTGAATTCTGACTCCTTAAATTTATATTAATAAATTTTAGTCGTTCAGCTAATGAAGTATTTCATTAGTTTAATGACATGTAATCATTAACTAAATAAAATGATTCATTAAATTTATTAATTTGTTAACTAATCTAATGAAAACAGGACATTATTAACTTTACGAATATTCTTATGATTAACAGATATTCCAAAAAAAAAAAAAAAAGAAATGCTTTTTTTGAAAACCTTTGCGAAATATTAAAATATATTACCATATACATATGTGAAATTCTTTATGGATCAAATGAGAATTGAAATATACATTGATTTAATAAAATTGTTTGTTGATTTCATGAAATTTTTTTTTAAATCCAATGACATTTTTAACGAAATTATGAAAAGTAATGAACAGTTTTTAATGAAATTTATCTACTGTGCAAACTCGTTGCCGCAATGAACATTTTCATTGGATTAACGAAATAAATTCATTAGAACTATGAACGAAATTTTTTTTGCTATATGAAGAAGAGACATGTTTGTGAGTTTAGCATCAATACACATTTTGTACGGATAGACTAAAGGTTTTTGAAATAGAAATGCTCTTATTTTTGACTTTCTGAAGAGAAAATTACATTCTATTATATATGGTTGATTATGCAGTCACTAAAAATAGTACAAATGTCAGCTTTCAATTTTACTTTCACATTCTGTCATTTTCGTGAACAAAACCAAATTTCGCTAATGATGTGATGATTAAATAAACAACTAAGTCTCTGTTAACATTTTTATTCGGAATTTTGAAAAATATTAGTAATGTATTTATGTATATTAATTATATGGCATAATGTTTTTTGACAATTCAAATTCACTTCTCCGATTTTTGCAACCAAACAAATTTTTGAAATGTATTTTTTCATTAAATATTTTTTATTGTATTCTTTCGTAAAATGTGCAAATAATCTCTGAAAATTTATACTAAAGGCCGATTAGATTCTCAGTGCCGATATTGATTTTTAATAAAACACAAATTATTTAGAAAGTTTTCTCACATATTTTTATTACGCCAATATTGGTATGGTTGAATTATAAATAAAACAAAATATCAGCCAAACAGCCGCTGCGACTTCTAAGGCACATCTCCATCCGATGGTTCAAATTTTCGATGATGCTGATGCTGATGATAGGGGTTCTACGTCGTCAATGTGCCGAATTATCTTATCCTGTAGCTTTTGAATTGTTGCTGGCTCATCGATGTACACCTTTTATTTTAAATAAACCCAAAGAAAGAAGTCCAATCAATGGGCGGCCAATTGACATTGCCCCCACGTGAGATAACACGGCCATTGTTTCATCAACTGTGTGGCAAGTGGCACCGTCCAGTTGAAACAACACATCGTCCACAACCATATCTTCCAATTCGAGCCATGATCTCACGATAGCGAACACCATCACGAACTGTCTGACCAACCACACTTTGTAAAAAAAACATGGACCGATGGTGCCACCAAACCATAAACCGCACCCAACACACACTCCTTGTGGGTGCATTGGTTTTTCAGCAAATACTCTGGGACTATCATGCGCCTAATGATTCTGCTTATTGACGACCACTGAGGTGAAAATGTGCCTCATCACTGCAGAGGATTTTCTTCGAAAACTTATCATACTCCGTTGCCATTTCTTGCCACCATTCTGATCATTGGACTTCTCTTGGAATTGTCAAGAGGCTTTAGTTGTTGAGTTAATTGCACCTGGTAAGCGTGTAAATGCAAGTCTTTATCCACAATGTTTATCATTGACGAGCGTGACGAGGTGCAGTTGTTAGACACGACAACGAGTTGGGGTGGAGTGGTGTCGTGTGACCATGAACTGGTGTTTTTATGATTGGCACGATTCTTTCGATTGTACGCACATTTGGGCTATTAAATTGACCAAAAAAATCACGAAGTGTACGATAAACATTTTGATTTGAACTCCCATTTTCATGAAATGGGAGCATGAATATCTGGAATGTGTTGCTCGACTGGGTATCTTACCATGGTTCAAATTGAGTAAGTCTGAAATTGAGAAATGTCAAATGAATTGAAGAAAAAGTGTGGTTTACATTGAACGTCGGCCCTTTAAATTAATCCATCCGATATAAAAGTGTGTTTTCATTTTATTGGGTTTATTGAATAGCTAATGTTTATCAATAATAGTATTTATTTACCTTAAAACATCTAACCAAACGAGAGCAAAAAGTCTGCAAAAAATGTACGAAGATATATAAAAAAGGTATATTATATCATGGCCAGGAAATCGTGTATGAAGCATATATATATATATATATATATATATATATATATATATATATATATATATATATATATATATATATATATATATATATATATATATATATATATATATATATATATATATATATATATATATATATATATATATATTAATAAAACTATTTTTTAAAGCTTAAGGTCTTTTATTTATCTTTATTAA
Source organism: Sturmia bella (assembly GCA_963662145.1). NCBI lineage: Eukaryota > Metazoa > Arthropoda > Insecta > Diptera > Tachinidae > Sturmia > Sturmia bella. The sequence goes on along the minus strand of OY759173.1, from coordinate 2,128,682 downwards.
TTTTTTCCGATATTTCGCTAACATTGTTTGATTGTTTTTATTTTTAGTCAAAGATCCCTGACGATGCTAACAAATTGTTAGCGAAATATCGGAAAAAATTAATAAAGATAAATAAAAGACCTTAAGCTTTAAAAAATAGTTTTATTAATTTTAACAATAAAGGTCAAAAATTATAGATAAAATAATATATATATATATATATATATATATATATATATATATATATATATATATATATATATATATATATATATATATATATATATATATATATATATATATATAGTTAAATATTTTCATATGCCCCAAATATAGGAGGTATTTCAAAAGTTGTTCCAACTCATAAGAAATCTCGAAATCTTATTCAACATCCTTGATTATATTCAAACTATTTTTATCCTTGTTAACGCCAAAATGTTTACTTGGTGTTAACAACAGTGATGGGCAATATTTCACTTTCGGTAATTTATATACATTATATATAATCGCTGAATGTTGGGAAAATCGTGCTTTCTCTTTGACGTATAAAAAGCCTAATGTCTCTGGCAAAACTCGTACAAAAGGGTTTAAAAGGTTGTTCCGTTTTTTACAAAAACCTTTAAGCCTTCTTGTGATTTCAAACGCCATCAGCAAAGGTAACATTTCTTTATGAAATAAATATTTTGTTCAACAACGCTAATTCTTTGTGTTTTCTTCAATCTTTTCATTTGATTGATGTACCTCAATTTACAATTGGGGTAATTGCGGTCATTCTACTCTGAGCAATTAAGTTATATTTTACATACTTTTATTGCTCAGTTCGGCTCCCAAAATTAAATTCACTTCATTCCCCCAGCTTCCCGAGAATAGAGAGATTCTTCATCTTTACAACTCCAACAATTAAAATTTCTCAAATTCAAGAGTGGTTGTTAAGTAACCATATATACCTACGTACTACAACACTGATCGCGAATACAAAATTTACAAAACTTTACTTTTTAATCGCTCTCGATCGATTTTGCTTAATTCCCGGCTACGCTCTCGTCGCTAGTTTCTGCAAGTAAAGTTGTTGGGAAGACCTATTATGAGGCAAATTATGTAAATCGAAAAGGAAACATCGAAAAGATACACTTCCAGTACTAAAAGAAGGCAAGGATTTTTCGGTGGTCATGAAACTGATCATGTTGATCACTCCAATTTTATCACAAAAATATCTTTCTCAATTTTGAGGAACCGTGACAAAATTATTAACAATCACTGTACAGTGCTATAAATTGGGTTTTGAAAAGATTTTTGGTCTGCCATTGTAAGTTAATATACAAAATGTTTTTACAACTTTATGTGAAAGTAATAAAATAAACTACATAAAAATAAAATTAACCTGCGTTGGTATTCTGGGCTTGAAGCAAAACCAATTACACATTTTATACTAACGCCCGATCATTTTACAAAGTATGTCTGAATTAGTACCAAAGAACACAAGTGGTAAGCCAAAAAATTGGAAAATTTTTTTTCAAACTAGATAACAAAAAAAAAATCTAAATCGCTTTTGTTTTTTTTTTTTTTTGTTTTGGCTAAAATTTGTTTGCTTGGCTTCGAAAGGGAAGGACGCAATATCAAGCAATTAAAAGAAAAAGTTTAGCGGTGTTTTCAAATGTTCCAAAACAGTACCATGGCACCAAACTGAAAGCAAACGCTCTTAAATTGCAAAGAATTCTTGAGTATCAACCCACAAAAGCGCAAGAAAAATGATCGACAATCAATTTGTATACGCACATTTTGTCCGCTCTTTTTACCATAATAGAATTTATAAACCGCAACTGCAAGCAACATCATTCTTTGACAATAAAAAAGTATGCAAACTAGGAAGTAGCCAGAGATACACACAAATTTATAAATTCTTTTTGAATTCGGTTGTTAAAAATGTGTTTCTGTGGCCACTCGTTCATTCGTTAATGATGTGGAAAATTGTCAGTTTTTCAACGGTGTGGTTAAAGAACATGTGACTTTAAATTTTTAATAAGCAAAAAGTGGTAATGGTAGTGTATGATAAATGGTCTACATGACATAATGGTCTACATATCATTCATAGATATTTTTTTCTCTTCATTTTATTTATGTTTTAGTTTGTGAAGCAAAAAAAAAAAATATTTTCGATTTTTTAACTGTCTGTTCCTCAATGTCGTGCCATTGTTCGCATTCTAAGCGAAAGAAAATTGCTTTGGGTTCCTCTATGAAGTTCTTTTATTCGAACCATGGATGACTCGATCGAAAAGTCGAAAAAACGTAAGTGTTTTCATACAAAATCCGATTCTTCAATGTCGATCAGGTCGCCAATACTGCGAACACAATGTCAAAATCAAGCACTTGCTGTTTCTCTATCGAGTGGAAGTTTTTATAGACAAAATTTTGGTTTTTTTATATTAAATTACTTTTTCAGGCTTGAGTTCAACCCTTGGTTTGTCACTACTTTTAATTAATATCAATTAAGTAAAGAAAAGTAAAATTTAGTAGCTAGGTGGACAACCGGCTGTTGCTGGGTAGCAAACACCCTTCATCACCACCCTATGAACTTTGGACGTGTCAAATATTACAATTTTGGCACAACCGCTTTAACCACTCGGCAACCAAAGCTCACGCAATTTTACTTTCTGTTTGTATACTTAATTAACATTAACCAAAGCAATGATATGTTTGCAGTCTTGGACGATATTTGTCATCTCAGAAGACTGTTGCTCTCTGTTTATATGAAAGCTTTTTTCTACATGTTCTGTTTTTGCATCATTGAGATCTAGATGCTCTTTTATTTTTGTTTTTTGTTTAAAAAACAAAAGTGGGCAACAAAACTAGAAACCACACACATTCTCAATTTTCATTTTGTTTAGTAATTATATTAAACAATTATCGTATGTATGGGCCTGTTCGTAAATGCATAACAACTCTGCATGATATGCGCACAACGTTCGAAGGTGCAAACGTTGGCAACACTGCAGCAAATGCAACACTGACGTAGAAACAAAAAACTAATCATAAAAAAATGGCTGATGCAATGAATGAGTGAGTATAAAAATTGTTTGCTTTTTAATATGTATTTCTTATTACACATTTTTTTCTTATCTTCAGATTCGTCTGAAAATAAAAAAAATTTACAAATGGAATTAATTATTAATTTTTCCATTTTATTAGAAGACAAAAGAAATGAAATTCTCCGTTCGTAAATGCAACAATAAAATGTGCAAACAATAACATCAGCAACAGCTGATCAGCAGCGGCATCGCAAAATAATCATTTGTGCAGAGTTGTGATGCAGTTTTCCTAAAATGTTCACTTGTTGGCTGGATGGAAAAAAAATCCTGAATTTGCCAGATGAATGCCAGTGCTCAGTGTGTCAAAGTACTTATTAAATGTCTATGCAAAAACATACTTTTAAATTTCAAAACACCACAAAGACTATTTCTGTACTTTCAAAATGTTTGCTTTATTTTGTACTTATTTATGTATATATTTGCTTTGGCTTGCCAAACACAGCTGACCAGTTTTATGAAGGGTTGTTTGTATTTACCCAAGAACAATTTAGTAGTTTTTGTCAATAAAAAATTAACCAAAACTTTAATTTACCGATCTGGCATCTCTGTGAAGTAAATGCCAAAAATTTCATGAGGTAAGCCCATGCGAACGCAAGCTGTCGACATAGAGGAATTCAAATTGATACGTAATCGAGCGACTACATTTCGCTTGCTTGTATTTTCTGGCGACATTGAGGAACAGGCAGTAATAACTCAGAATAATTAAGCTTTACTCTCATACAAAGTCATGTGTATTAATTTACACTGTCAAATATTTTCAGTGAATTTGTAAAATTAAAATTTTTTTCATTATAATCAGTTTTGTCTAATTTTCTCACCCATATATTTAGGCACCAGTACTGATTTTTTATAACGTTTTGGCACCAAAAACGCAAGCCTTTATAGAATTTTTGTTGCCATAAAAACTGTTTTTTGGTACAAAAATTTACTTGGAGATCTTAAAAAAAAGAAAAACCCTAAAAAACTTTTCGCAGTGAACCGGGTGTAGGCCAAGAACTGATCGCGATCTATATTGTCGCCCATATATAGCGCAAACCGGTTGTAGAGCGTTGCTACTCAATTTATTAAGATCAACATTTTTCTTTAAGGTTCAAAATAATAAATGTGTTTATTGTTCAATCCGTTTTTTATTTATATCTAAATCTTTTTGAAGTATAAAACTTTCAAACTGAAACTTATTTACAAACATATTTGATTTCTTATTTTTGTATAAAGTATTTTAAAATCAAGTCCCTACATCGGTTTTTCGAGAATGTTATCTTAAAAGCAGTAAATTTAAATATTCTATATCGGCCATATAGAGCGCAAACGTGATTTTTATGAAATGTATTTCATTTTCCGTGCATCCGAAAATAGCACTCTGCTCGGAATTATATAAATGGCCTTATGAAAAATTCAGCACCTGGATTTGATCCACTGTGTAATTATCTCTCGCTTTACCGCCTCCAAATTGTGCTAAGATGCCCGTGCTGCTGAGAATCAAGTATCAATTTTAATTTGATTTTTTTAGTATATTTATCACACCTTCAGTATTTTTTTTTAGGTATCACAGATAATTTTTGTTTCTTTGTGAGATCCATTTATAGAAAATTCTATAGCAGTTGTCACAAAATATATTTATAACTACATATTGGAAACAATATACATAATTGTGGTTATGAAACTATTAAAAACGTAAGCACACCATTTAAAACTCATCCTTATCATAAAAACATGTCAAACACAACTGCGCATCGACAGCAGTTTCGCGCAACAACATTTCATAATAACACGCACGTAAACACCAACTAAGCATGTGGAAAAAGGGTTAGAACGGCTGCATGCATCACCGCTTTATAATTTGAACAAAAGGACATTAGAAGGATGTTGTTTGTTTTGGGGCCTTTTTCAAAAGCTTTTTTCATGACGCTAACATCTTGAATGTATGTATAAGTAAAGGATATTTATCGTTGTAGTGCGAAAATGTTTTGTGGTTCAATAATTTAGTTCATCAAGACACGCAAACAATGTGGACGTTCGATAAAATGTACATCAAAAGAAAATTTCAATAGATTTCGATTTTGAAATAAAAATGATATTATACACGCAACGAAAAGTTAAGTAGAACTCACATACTGATGTTTCATCTTAATTTATTAAGTTAAATTTGTAGAAGTAATGCTGGGAACACAACTGGGACGAACGACGAATTTTGCCCAACACGACGAATACGCCGATTAAAATTCGCTGTGTAAATTCACATCTGTTATAATTGATAAAGTTGTTTATTGTTTGTTCAAAGATAAAAACAATTAAATCAAACAAATAATTTCAAATTTTGTAAAAATAATTAAAATAATCAACACGATCCCAGATTATATAAACATTCATGAAGTTTAACATTTTCAATTATAATTTCACTTGTATCTATTTTCTCAGTTTTTTAATTTTATCTTATTATAGTTGAACAGCTGATGGGGTGACCATATTAAAAAATTGGTTCCTAAAAAACAAATAAATTAAGTCAAGTACGAGTCTGGCTCGCACTCTTAGGGTTCCGTACGTATGTATGTGTAATGTATGTATGGAATGGCGTATGTGAATACATATGTATGTATATTTTATAAATTTCATCTCTCTGTTTTTACAGCTACTTTATATTGTATGTGGACAACTAGTAATTTTCCACTTGTTGTTGTAATTTGCTGTTGTAAGGCATCTGGGAATACATACACTGTGCGAATTTCGGCTCTCTATCTCTTACGGTTCGAGAGTTGTAAAGGGACACCTGGTAGTTTTACAGTTTACAGCCTAATTTTTACTTTACGTTTTATAGGTACACCTGGTAGTTTTCGACCTGTTGTTGTTTTTAGCATTTGTTGTTGTAGCGCATATGTAAATACATATATTGTGCGAATTTCAGCTCTCTGTATTTTACAGTTTAGCAGCTACGGGTAATTGTTACTTTAGGTTGTATGGGGACACCTGGTATTTTTCAACTTGTTGTTGTCTTTAGCATTTGTTGTTGTAAAGCATCTATAAATACATACACTATGAAAATTTCAGCTTTTTATCTTTTACGATTCGAGAGTTATAGCTAATTGCAACATTTCGTTGTATGGGGACACCTGGTAGTTTTCGACTTGTTGCTGTTTTTAGTATTTGTTGTTGTAGCGGCAAGGTACAACAACATCCTGTGTTTCAGCTCTCTAGCTCTTACCGTTTCGGAGAATGGACGCTGTGACGGTCGGACGTACTTGTCTCGGTAATAGGGTTCCGCTTCACTCTGATGAGTACGGAACCCTAAAAATTAAACACTACAAACATGTTGCATAATCTAATATAATGGCTTTTTATTTTATGCAAAAAGTAAAAGCTTAGCACTTAAAATAAAAACTATTGAAGTAAAAATTAACTGTTTTTACTAAAACACTTGAAAACTATCAAAATGGTCACCTGGTACTAATTTCTTCGTCGTTCGCCGCCGTAAGAAATAAATCTATTTCAAGTTCGCCGCATACAACGAATTTCGACGGACGCTGTGACTGTGTGCATTTTCACATACACCAATGTGTTTTATTTTTAACGGCGTATATTCGCGGCGAAAAATTCGTCGTTCGTCCCAGTTGTGTTCCTAGCATAAGTGCTATATTCCGCTGTGCCGAAACTTATGTGACCTTTGCCAGAGTGTAATTAAAAGCTTTTCTATATAAATGTTTAACATCAGGTTATATATGGACTTTGATATCTCCTAGCTTATTTGAAAAGCAGATGCATTAAAATGGTATGATAATAAATTTTAACTAAGCATTAGCAAAAATCGGAAACTATGAATGCATTTCTTAGATCTAATAGAATACCTTTTTATAACTACTTAAGAGAACAATCTATTTTTAGTATCTTATGTTTATAGCATACCACCGAAAACTTCACTTACAGCTTATGTATGTATGTATATAGCAAGTGCTTATTGCCTTACATTACATTACATTGTGACTATATTTACTTATCTGCCGCTCATTATTGTGCAGTGCTAACTGTCGAGCCAAGAGGTCCGAGTTCGAATCCCAGTGGGCCAAACACAAACAATTATTTTTATATTTTTTTTGTTGCGAGCAGACGTGTTTTTCGTGCTTGTTTGTTTAAGTTGTGGATCCGTAATAGGTAAACGCGTATTGGATTGATTGATTACTGGACGCTTTTCTGATAAAGATAATAAACATAAAACATTTTTTTATTAATAACACCTTGAAGGTATGAAATCGTAATAAGAAATTCATGAAAGAATATGAATGTCATGCTTTTCATACATATATGTATGTCTCACTCCCTAGTGGAAGCCTTGAAATGTTGAAGAAGTTCCGTGAACTGTTGATGACAACAAAAGAAAACCACTGGTTTAAAGTAAAAGTTGATTGATAATTCGGCTGAATCTTGGCCGTCAATCAGCCGAGTACTAAAGCGGCGGCATGTCTTCGTTAAAAAACTGCCCCACAGTCTCGCTTTTTAGCTCTAGCTAAAAAAAAAACTTGATACGAAAAATGTAGCCCCTTGTCTATAACTTCAAAATTTCACAAAAATTCATGCATTAATTTGGCAATTCCAGACTTATCAGAAATGAAAATAATTACAGACACACATTAACACATTCCATACAAAGGTATTCAAAATTTGAGAATCGAGCTATAAACAAAAAAATTGCAAAGCTTTTAAAATAATGGCGGCACTCAGCGTTTGGTGCGTTTTTGGTTGCGACTGATTGCATTTGCGATTATATTGCAACTGATATTGAGCACCCTTTTTAACAAATTTGCAAATTTTATTGCATTCCAAATAACAGCTGATAAATTAGTACACAATTTTTAATTTTTCACGTTTTATTTTTTTGGTAATTGCTGTTGGCTCCATCTCTACCATTTTTTGTTTGCTTTGTTTTAAAATGTCAGCTGTTCGAGTGTCAGTGTTGCAAACGCAATACTCATGCGAAAAAAGCAACACGTAATTAGCGGTGCGTAAATGCAAAAATATTGCGAGTGCAACCTTGTATATTTTGTTGTTGGTTTGCAAAGAAAAAGCAACGATTTCTTGCATTCGCACTTACGCAAGACATTTGCACCAAACAATGAACTGCGCTAATAAAAATTTCCGGTGCTGAAAGAACTAAGGGGGGCGATGTCCGGGAGCGGTACAAAATAATTAAAATATATTTATTTTCGGTTGTTTTCAACTAATCTTTAATCGTATGTATATATAAAATATATGTTAAATAGAATACATAAGTTATATAATGATGCTATTCCGTTTGTGAACACTTTAATTTATTTCGAATAGTTCATATAATCGTATTTAAAGAGCTGTAAGGTTTGTACATACTTTCTTTGTACCTTAACTTTGACCTCTTAAATGGTAAAATACAAAACAACAATAGCACAAACAATTGTTTTTCTCGGTGGTGGTGGAAGAAAACGCATTTGTATTTTTTGCTCATTTCATGCTTAATAGAAACTTTGTCCATTTTTTTATTTTATTAAAAAATATAAATTAAAAAAAAGTTTTTTTTTTTTTTTGGTAATTTCTCTGTCCACTTTGAAGAGGGATGAGGTTGGCTGTTATGGTTTTACACAAGTCACTTTCACACGCATTTTTTCTTTTTTGCTTTTCGAAGGGTTGTTGGTTATTTTGTTATCTTTGATACCTAAAATGAGGGTTGGAGTGAAAAAATTCAAAGATATTACAGAGATTTTTTTAAATGTTCTTATGGAGAAATAAAATAAGTAAAAAAAATTATAATAATAATTTAAAAACTTTACAAAAGTAACATAAAGAGGATACAAATTTCTTGAAATTCTTTGAAAAAATTTTAATTTGTTTCTTCACTTTTTCTTAAATCTTAAAGATGCTGCTTGCACTCACATTTAACTGAATGCCCAGATACTTCCTCGTCTAAGTAGATACAAATGAAAAGCAAGCTAACAGGGAAGATTGTGAAAAAAGCATCAACGTGCATTGTAGATAATTACGGTATTCAAAAGGTCGTCCTAAAGTCAGTAGTCTTAAAATAATAGCACGAAAATATATGACTGCAGTGAGCAACCTGTCATAAAGTAGTGCGCTATTTAAAATATGAGTCAGCTGTTAAAAAAAAAGAAAGCCATTTAAATATTTTTGTTCATAATGCCAAAATAAGTGAAAAAACTAGCTATTAGATGTTTTGATAGCTGATTCAAGTAAATTTGAAATCAAATATGTGCATCTGTATATATTTTAATGCATTTATTTCTTAAATGATATTAAAGTGAATAGATAAATTTATTCAAACAAAAACAGCTGGCGCCGGTTGAACGGAGTCGATTCATGTTTTGGACGGCGGCCAGTACACAAGCGTTTGTGGGCTGCCAGTCTTCTAAGATTAGTATCTCATTTTTAGGTGAAATGCATGGACATGGATGTTGATATAAATATCTGCGAAACACACACATGTGTATATTCGTATCGCACACAAACATATTTAGTCCACAACATCACACTTTGTGAGCACACATTTCATTTTTACCATATCGTACGACTGAGTAGGATAGTAAAACAAGGCCTTCAGCTATTAAACAAATGCATTCTTGTTTGGGTACATATATACATATAAGCGTTATGGGCATATAAGATGTTTTTTATGTATATATAAAATATTTTTTTAGAATATAATTTGCCACAGGTAAAGAATATCACCGGCTCGACGAATGCGTTTTAGCCGTTCGCCTCAGATACATATGTATATGCTGTTAACTTATGACGAATCACTAAACACAGTCGATGAAGTCTTATTAATTTATGACTATTTTTGTTTGCAGCACAACAACAATTTTTTTAAACTATCATAAAGTGTTAGTACTTTCTGACATTATGACACAATATGAGACCGTTTGAATACCGTAAATATATTTTTATTGTTGTGAATACTTTATAATGTTTTTTTTTTGAAGTAGTATCCAAATATTTAGAAATAACAGCATTTTCTTTGTAATAAAAAGAGTTTGAATAGTATCTTTTGTGGAGTCCTTACCCTGCGACCCACCACGCTAGCCAGTAGGTAGCCGATATTTTCGCGGGATATGATTCCCCTTAAGGCATACAGTCGATTGGAAAAGATCTGCAATTATCAGTTTTTGTGGTCATATACATACATATGTATGTATGTATGTATGTATGTAGAAGTAAGCTATTGAAAAACAAAAAATATAAGCTGTTTTGGGAAAATTAATTTTTCATTTTCTAACCTCCAAAGAATATTCTGATACCCATAAAGAGAAAGTGAATGTCAAAGTTGTTGGCTTTAAGAATCGAATCAATATCATAGTTTCGAAAAAATGTTATCTATACATACATATGTATTTCGAATTATTGTTCTTGGTTGAAATGCACTTACATATGTATGTATGTATGTATATGAATGACGTCGTTGAACTGGCTGTTAAGCTTAATAATGGTGCTTATTTGAGAACATGTGCCAATGAAGTGAATCTATGCGTAGAAAACAAGAACAAAATTTCTAGAGTACGAACAAATTATTTTTGCGTTTCATGCAAAATTTACCGTTTACTAGGGAGAGAGTAACGTGTGGTCATTTCTCTCGTTGATTTTATTCCTGCAATATATGGAAAACAAGAAAAAATCTTCATGTTTTGTTTTTGTTTGCCAAGGAAAGTTTCACCTCTTCGGCGAGTTTTACAGAATAGCCACCAATATTTGTTTTTTAACAGAGCAATAAACTGTCAGGGCACTGTCAAAATCAAAAGTAAACTCATATTGTGTTCCTTCATATACATATGTACCTATTCAGGTTATATATATGTGTGTTAACGCGACTCCCAAAATCCTCATGATTGCCTTTTAATCTGGCATCACTAATTTAATTTCGAAGAAAGTAGTTGCAAAAAAATTTGACATATCTATTGATTTAACGAAAGCTGTATTGTCAAGAACGTTCACCATTTTTGAAAGAACTTAATTACCATTTTTTAATCAGCCATTTTTATTCTAATTGCGAAGCGGATCAGACGTGATAGTCCTTAGTGTCATAGGCTTTTCAAGGAATTTTCATACCAAAAGGTATGTAGAATTAGTTATCTTTATTATGAATATTTGAATTTAATATAAATAATTAATCAACAATTTTGCATGAATGTGATCTACTCACAATATGATCTGTAGCTTTATGCTAGGAACACAACTGCGACGAACGGCGAATTTTTCGCCGTCCAAAATAAAACATATTGGTGTATATGAAAATGCACAGAGTCACAGCGTCGGTCGGAATTCGTTGTACGCGGCGAACTTGAAATAGATTTATTTCTTACGGCGGCGAACGACGAACAAATCAGTACCATGTGGCCATTTTTGTTCTCAAGTGTTTTAGTAAAAACAGTTAATTTTTACTTCAATAGTTTTTATTTAAAGTGCTAAGCTTTGACTTTTTGCATTTAAAATAAAAAGCCAGCATAACTATTAGATTATAAAATATGTTTGTAGTGTTTAATATTTTGTTTTTTAGGAACCAATTTTTTTAATATGGTCACCCCATCAGCTGTTCAACTATAATAAGATAAAATTAAAAAACTGAGAAAATGGCTACAAGTGAAATTATAATGGAAAATGTTAAATTGGGATCATGTTCATTATTTTAATTATTTTGACAAAATTTTAAATTCTTTGATTCATTTAATTTTTTTTTTATCTTTGAACAAACAATAAACAACTTTACCAATTATAACAGATGTTTTTGTTTTTCATCGTTATTGTGCTTCATACGAGGAATTTACACAGCGAATTTTAATCGGCGTATTTGTCGTTCGTCTTAGTTGTGTTCCTAGCATTATGCTTGAGCAACAAAACTGGAAAGTACTTATAGTTTTCTATTTTTTGTAGGCTTTTAGAAATCAAAAATTTTAAACTTCTCTGAGAAAAAATAATATTTTTCTCACTTGTTTCGTCATACCTTCCGAAATAATAGTTATACTAAAACAGTTTACAGCAAACATAATTTATAACTTTTAACATTTGTGTAATAAAATTAATCATATATATATATATATATATATATATATATATATATATATATATATATATATGTGTGTATATATACATGTATTGCTTTCTTTCCAATATGCCTATTACCACTAGGTACTTTGGATTTAGCTGGAATTAATAAGTTTACAGTGCACTCGTGATAATATATACACCCTAATAAATGAACACCCCGAAATATGAACATTTTTTCTCTACCATTGACTACTCCAATATATGAACTTTGTACTAAAGATGTGCGCATGTTGTGAAAATGTCGGCTTGAGGATCACTGCTTTATACATATGTATGTACCTATGTGGGCAAAAATTATGTTTTTAAGTGCCACCGTAATCAAACAAACCTTCGGATTGCGATGTGTGGATCTGATGAATAAAGCAATAGTTTGAAATTGATTGTTCTAATAAGTGTAATCTGAATATTTATGATCTCTAAGAGTAAGATTTTTTCTATGTATGTACGTATATATTTGGATTAAAAGTGACTCAGCTTTTTGATGTGTAGTCTTTGTGCTTCGATAGTTTGTTTTTATACCCATCATAACAGGTGTTAAGCGAGTATAAGTTTGTGATTACTTGTGGGAATGAATTTTGTGAGGGCTATTCGTGATACGGCCCAGTCCAATATAGTGCTCTTATTTGTCTTAAAGCGAACTAGAACGAGACTATCTGTTATTTGAAGTTTGATTTTCCAGACAAGCAGCTCCTCAAAAATTTAGTCTTTTGTAGCTTTATTAGCAAATTGTGCTTATAGTTGTAAAAATGCATTCGTTTCATGCTACACACGTTGTCACTTCTACAACTCTGACTGACTCCTCCTACCTACCCTAAAAAAATAATTTTTGTGACCCTCATTGTATTCGCAAAAGAAAAAAATGGAGTTACGGTGAGCACTTCCTTCAACCCACATCATTCATTCCCGTATGCATTTGTTGTTCTACCTGGCATTTTTATTAAGGGATACAAGTTGTGAAGGGTGTGTAAGTGTGAGAGGGCATGTGCATGTGTGTCTGTAAAAGATTTTTTTTTCTTTCATTTTTTACTTACGAGCAAAATGACCGTTGAAGTGTGTCTCACACCCTTCGTGTGTGTAGTGTATGGAGATATGAAGTTGTCTTTGAAACAATTTTTCAGATCAATAGATTGAGACATATACGGGTGATGTTATAAAGGCTATTAAATCCTTTATATCAAACAAGCATTTCCTGCTGAAATTCCTTTAGAAATAATTCAGTCTCTAAGGAGCTGTTCAAAATATGGTTGCTGTAACAAAAAAAATAAATGCAAAATGTAAAAAGTATTATAAAATAAATGCAAAAGAGCATTACTTATTAACTTGTTTTTTATTTACTTATGGTTATTACAGCATTTTCTTTCGATCTCAATCTTACCAAAACATGAAAACTCACATTTTATAACAAAAAAGTGCAAAATAAATGCATGATTTTGTATAGAAACACAAACGGCCTTAATAAAATCTTAGCGGTCAAAGCTTAAGATCCGTTCTAAGGTTTGCTACTTCTCCCATCAGACGCCTCCTCAGATGGTAGATAGAGGGACACTCATCAAGCGAAACCAAAAAGTAATTTTAAAGCAGTATGTGGCCAACAAATGTCATCTGCACACAGCGTCTGTGTACATAAAGAAAAACATTTTTTTTTTTTAATATAAAAATCCAAGTTATTTATATAAAACTACTTCTGTATTAAGTTTATCAGGCTCAAGTTCTTTCTATATTATCTTTGTGATTGATATTAATTAAATTAGACAAAGAAAACATCAAAGACATTTAGCAGGGTGGACAACTAGTTGTTTCGAAGCCGCCACACTTTCTCGTCAGCACCCGTCTTTGAACTCAGGGGCTCATGTTTCTAAAGCGACAACCATGCCACTCAGAAACATGAGCCCCTGAGTTCAAAGACGGGTGCTGACGAGAAAGTGTGGCGGCTTCGAAACAATTAGTTGTCCACCCTGCTAAATGTCTTCGATGTCTTCTTTGTCTTATTTAATTAATATCAATCACAAAAATTGTGATTGGGACGTACAATGCCTAAACACGTCTCGTAAAGTTCCATACCCACAAATGGAACAAGCACAACGAATTTCGCTACAATATATTTTGAATACTAATAATCTGCAAAGTTTTCTTGTTACGTCCCTAGATTGTCGCTCGATTATGCTCTAAGCTCAACTATGTTGATTGCTATCAACATTACAATGGCTCTCTGTGAATCAACGCCTTGTAATGAACATTTTAATTTTTATATTTAAAGTAAAGATTGGGATGATGCCATATTATTTAAATAGATATCTAATAAATGTTGCAAATGTACAGCCTTATAATTTAAGAAATTCAAATGATTTCAGACTTATTTTTTCCTCAACAAACTTTGGCCAAAATTTTTTATTTTATAAGGGCCTGAAAATCTTTAATGAAATATCTCAGGATCTCAAAAGAGAAACAAATTTGTTTGAATTTAAACGTAAAATAACCACATAAAAATATTAATGTAAAATAATTAATTTAGAGAAAGAAAAAAGAAAATTTTAGCTCTTTAATCTTATATTTAGTAAAAATTTTTAAATTTTGTATAAATAGCAATAAATATGCTAAATAAAGAAATAATAATAATAATAATTTAGTATCGGCAAGAAAATAACAAAAAAAAAAAAAAAATTTCACATTACATTGTTTTTATATTTTTAATATTAATTTTTTTGCTTTATAATCGAACTTTTTGTTTTTCTGCTTTGAAAAACGTTTTATTTATTACCTACTAACTAGTAAAAGTTTACCAACATTTTTTGGAGTGTAAAACAATTGGTATTCTTTTATTGTTATTTTCGAAACTAAACTGTCCAAGAAGGCTGTGAAAAAAATCTTGATGTCATTGAATAATGGATTTTATGTTCGGACTTGAGTTTGTATGAATTTTAAAGGTCATAAAATCTAATTTATATACATAAATATTTCGAGTAATTTGCCAGAAAACAAAAAATCTTTTTAAAAGTTAAAATAAATAATTTTGTTGTACATTTTCATCTCTTGGGTTTCTTAAGCAAAAAACTAAAATCCTTAAAAAAAAAACTTAAAAAAATAACGATACGAAATAGTTTATCAAATTTATAAATATTGCTATTGTGAAATGCATAAATTATTTTTATCATTTCTTCAAAGTTGACATTTTAAATATTTCTTCAATTTACACTTCTATCAATACTTATTTCGCTACATTAAAAAAGCACTTAAGCCGAAAACAGCGCAGAGTTTTAAACGTTAGCTGGGTCTCAGCACAAATGAAGAATGATGTGTTAAAAGTTTTCACAATAGATGCTCAAAATACGACTTACTTTTTTCCCGTTCACAAAAAGGATTAAACGACCATCCCCTAATATATAAAAAGCAAAAAAAAAAAAAAATGTAAAACGAGTACTTTTTTTTATATGTGTATATGTATATAAAACCACTGGTCTGCTCTCTTTTAAAATGTTCTATAGCTTAAGAGAAAAATTTATAAACATATAGCAGTGCCACCTAGTGGTATGTAGTGTCAGTTCAAATTACAATAGTTAAGTATGAAGATAGAATTTATAATTATGGCATGATTAATCAACACTTTTTTCTTATCAGAAACAGACACCTTGGATACTTCCCAGAAAATAATAATTTGTAGTTTTTATACCGTTAACAACAACTGCTGAGGGTAGCATATGTATATGATTCCGTTAGTAATTTCCACAGCTTTCATTTCCCATCAAATAAAGTGTATGTAAATAAATTATTTTAATTAAATTAAATAAATAAAATTATTTTAGTTTAGCTCCGTCTTCCACTGGTCCAATCTACTTAAAATTTACCAGAAACATTTTTTTTACCATCAATCATATTTCTAGGTGGAATGCCAAATGTATTAGAAGATATTATTTATTTATTTTTATTTATTTATTTATTATTAAGTTTCCACTCTAGCACAACAAGATAATAATAATCTTATAAATGGGAGTGCTAGTAAAAAGAATAAATTAATAATTACACTGTGCTAGTTGAAAAAACCGACAAACGGGGCACCCAGTGACTAAACCTAATTCGGGTACGCTGAATTCTGTGGTGCTATCCGTTTTTCTAGGTTAGCTCGCGATTTCGAGATTTACCGTTATTTTAAAAATGGAGGAGGTTGCACTACATGTATTGAACTAACTAAACAAATTTTTCGTTTATTGAAATTTAGTAAAAAAACCGCAATTCCGCAATAAAATAACCTTTAATCTGATATATAATTCATTAAAAAAAAATTATTTTTTTTTTGAAAAAAAAAATTATATTTTGCAAATTGTTGAAATTTTGTGATCTTTAAAAGTGCATAAAAAATTGAAAAATTAAGCTATGCCAATAAATTTTCCCTTATATATAAAAAATTATGTTTGAAACAAAACGAGCTTTAAATGACCAAAATCTGTGGGCAACTTTTGATTTTATTCACAAAAGATGAAAAATTGTAGTTTCAACCTGTTACCAGACGAAGCCTCAAAAATTGAAAAAAAATATTTTCTTGTTAATTAAAATTTATTTTTTATTTTAAAGTTTATTCTTCTTCCTCCTGCAGATTCCCACATATATCACCTAAAAGGCAATCAAGTTTTTTGCCGCTATACCAATATTCGAGTCTGGCTGTTACTTGATGAAATCTCTCGCCGTGTTCATCGGACTCGGCTGGTCCGATGATTTCCTAAAACGTTTTCAATTACTGCTTTCACACAATTCCAGGTTAATTGTTCGATATCATTCAATGCCATTTCAAATTGTTGGTCCTTCATTAGACGACGAATGTCCGGTCCATTAAGAATGCTCGTTTTGTTTTGAACATAATTTGTTATATATACGGGAATATTTATTGGCATAGCTTAATTTTTCAAATTTTTTCTGCAGTTTTAAAGATCACAAAATTTCAACAATTTGCAAAAAATAATTTTTTTTTTCTAAAAAAAAAATTTTTTTTATGAATTATATATCAGATTAAAGGTTATTTTATTGCGGAATTGCGGTTTTTTACTAAATTTCAATAAACGAAAAATTTGTTTAGTTAGTTCAATACATGTAGTGCAACCTCCTCCATTTTTAAAATAACGGTAAATCTCGAAAATGCGAGCTAGCCCAGAAAAACGGATGGCACCACTGAATTCAGCGTACCCGAATTAGGTTTAATCACTGGGTGCCCCGTTTGTCGGCAAAAAAAAGTTTCAAATTCAAGCACAGTGTTACATTTAGATTAAGTTGTTATAAGCGTTAAAAAATAATTTTAGTTAAAAAATAATTTTAGTTAAAAAACAAACGAAGAAAACATAATAAACTATCATTATAGTAACATGTCATTTGTGAATAACTAAAACTACTTGCATACATTTATTACATAAACATTTTAATTAACTCCCTTTTAAATGTGTTTGCGTTGCCTAAGTTTTGAATATGATTCGGTAGAGCATTCCAAAGAATTGTGCTGTATATTAAGAATTGACGTTGTGACAAAAGGCTCCGATATCTTTGCTGAATAATCTTTCTTCCACGGTTAGATCTGGCAAACTGAATCCTGTTACATAAATACGGAGGTTATTCAGATGTAACGATTTTATGCAAAAAGGTAAGGCATTTAAATTTTAACAAATTCCTAAATTCCATATGAAAGATATGATAGGAGTATAGCGATATATGATCACGGCGCCCCCTCTGGAATATTATTATATGCAACATTTAGTTTATTGAAGTCATTATGGCCACAGTTCGCAAAAAGCTCACAACCATATAGAAGTGATGGGATAAGGTATGTTTTCGCTAATAGCATGCGTATAGATAACGGAGTTGAATCTTTAACAGCCCATAGGTTACATTCATGTGCTTTGACCAAGTCAACTTATCGTTAAACGTAACCCCTAGGTTAGATGCAGAACTAACAAGACTAATATATTGTTACGTTTTAACCTTTTCAAAACGTTTTCCGTAGATTCTTTAATTGTAATGAAGTTAAAAACACTCACGTCTTCAGTTTACAATAACCAACAGTTCAACACTTTATTTATTTGAACACACTATACTTGTAAACACTTTACTAAGAACACTTTCACTTAATCACTTTTTATTACTTAAGACACTTTACACGTTAGCGCAGCTAAAAATCGACTGACTGTTCAGCGTTGAGCTTCGCTGCTTTTATACCTCCAATGATCATTACTAGAACATTCTAGACGTTTACAGAAGCTAATCACGCCACATCTATAGTGCGATGTGCGATGACTCATCATGAACAAAAGATATACACACACACCGACATACATACACGCGGCAGTAAAACTCAAGCATCTGAGTCGCGCACATACATGCACACACGAATATTGTATCATGCGGTGGTGGTTTCTTTTATTTCGCTGTTGTGCTTATTTATCCACACATGTGTGTCAGTATGTGCACACTCGCTGTGCTGCCGTTTTGTTTATCAACAAGCTTCTATGTATGCATGTGTGTATATACCTCCTGTGTTCATTTACAAATAATAACAAGACAATATACGCACATATAAAATAACGATGATTTAGTACGTTCTAGAACAATCACAATCGGTCCGTTCACGACCAAATTTGTAACAATATTTATCATTAATTCTTATATTTACATTATCAAACATTTTATTTGTCTTAGAAAGCAAAATGTATTTCGATTTCAGGGGATTGATACGTGGTCCATTGGCACTAGCCCAGTTATTTATTTATTTATCTGTGGCATTAGTGCTATGGCAAAGCTGAACATCATCTGCATACATACATACGTACTTTGCTATTAATTACAAAATCAGGTAGATCGTTTATATACAGACAGAAGAGAAGAGGCCCCAGTATAGAGCCCTGAGGGACTCCTCTGCTGACGTTAAGTGGATCTGATCTATTCCCCTCACATTGAACTATTTGTGATTTATTGCTAAGATAAGAAGATATAAGACTACAAGCCGAGCTAGAAAAGTGAAATAACAGAATCAAATGCTTTACTGTGGTCCAGAAGAATTAAAAGAGCTACCATGTTCATATCTATTTTAGATCTAAGGTCTTCTACTACCTCAATCAGCGCCGTAATACAACTTCTGAATTTCATAAAATCTGATTGTCTATCAGATAAGTAGTTCCGGGAGATTAGAAACTTGCTCATCTGTTTTCCCATAAGATTTTTTTTGTGCAAAGATATGTTACTAATTACTTCGGAATATGTTCTCTTTATGGACACCGTTCTATGATAAATTCCACTCCGCTGCCTGCAATAAGTCAACTTGAAAGATTGACTTGTATGCTTCCCATAACATTTGCCTTTTTACATGTTTTAATTTCTTAAACGCTTGTAATTTTTAAATAAATAAACAATATAAAATTTAATTTTTTATTATACCCTTCACATACATATGTAAGTATACATATGTAAGTTTGTGATTCCGTGTGTAACGCATTGAAATAACCATCTAAAACCCCATAATTTCTATTGATTCTGGAGCAGAATCAATAGAAATTACGATTAAGCGATGTCCGTCTGTAGTCGTTGATATACCGTTTCTGAGAAAACGGTTAGAGATAGAAACCTAAAATGAGTTAAATCCGGATAGAGGGTCTGCTATTAGAATTCAGTAAGATCGGTCTACGGATAGCCGAGATATATCAAAAAAACCGGGTTTTAAGGGGTATTTTTGGCCATTTTTTTTGGTCAGATTTTTGAAAAAAAAATGTATCCTAAAAAGGTAGCCATATGATTTTTAATGGCCATTAGATGCCAAAAATCGAAGAATTTTTGAAATCGGCCTATATATGTATACATGATGCATAGCGTCTCCCGATTTTTCCAGAAATCGGCTTTACAAGCCAAATAAAACAACTTTTGGCACCATAAATCAATCAAAATGGTACATATAGGCTATTTGGAGGCAAAATTGGAAAATGTTTTGACATCCCCTCATATACACTCGAGATATAGCGCCTTCCGATATCTCAAGAAGTCGGTCCTGGAAGCCAAACAAAACAATTTTTTGCACTAAAAATTTGTCAGAATGGTACATATAGGCTGTTCAGAGGCAAAATTAGAACACTTTCATACATCGGCCCATACGCACCCGAGATAATGCTCCTCCCGATTTCTCAAGAAGTCGGCATTTAAAGCCAAATAAAACAAGTTTTGGTACCGATCAGAATGGTACATACATACATATAGGATGTTTAAAGGCAAAATTCGAAAAATTTTTAAATCGGTCCATATATACTCAAGATATAGTGTTTCCCGATTTGGCAGGAAATCGGCTCTATAAGCCAAATAAAACAACTTTTGGCACCAAAAATCAATCAGAATGGTACATATTTCGTTGTGAAGGGTATTTAAGATTCGGCCCAGCCGAATATAGCACTCTTACTTGTTTTTTATTTTTTACTTTTTAACAGAAGCATTAAATCCTTTGCGAATCTGCCAGTATTCAATAAAAACCTTTTTAATGTTGTATGAGACCCTTTCCAGTGTCATTTTCAACCGTTTTTTTTTCCCATATACATATGTAATTTGCGATTAACATGCGAACATAAACATTTAAAATAACACTTATTTTTTAACTTTTCCCCGATTTCATGACTTCCAATATACCTTTTCGTGCAAATGCTATACACATCTGCATACATACGTACATAGTAATGCCGATTTGTGTATTTATGCAAAAGAATGCCGTTATATATGCATATAAGTGTGCATACACTTCTATGTACATAAAGATGTAGACTGTTTTAAGCTACAAACAACAACATTATGTGTACTACAGTTGACCACAAGGCCATGTGGTCATCATGTGTTACTAACGGCGTTGTTAGTTAATTAACGTCGGGGTAATCGCTGTAAAAAGACCAAACACAATTGTATTAATAACAAAATATTCGAGTTCAACCAATTGAACAAAAAACAAAAATAAAAATAAAAAAATAAAAAATGCGGTCGGGGGACCCCCTTTAGGAACGAAGTTCCTTGCGTTTTTGTTTCATCTTTGAATGTAATACAAGGTGAAATCTGTATGTTTTATTTTGTGTTGTTTTTGAAATTTTTAAATTTTATGATTCTTTAAATTTTTGGACCGTTTTATTTTTTACTTTTGACACATGCAGTATTTTTTGTTTTTTGTCAATCTGCTACAAAACGAAGGAAATTTTTCAATATTGCTGTTTTTTGTTGTGACATACTTTACTTTAGCGACATCTAGCTGCTGATAGTGTCCGTTTTCACAACTAATTAATATTTATTGGTAGGTGTCTCCGCTGCTGTTAGCGGAGACACCGCCCATCATACACAATTGTTTGTCGACAGATACACTAATACATATAAACAGCTCACACGCTTTCGTGACGATTTCTACTAATTTCCACTACCAGCAAGCCGCGTTAAGGAACTTCGTTCCAAAAATAACGGGCAGAAGTAAAAGTAGAGCATATAGGTTAGGATAGGGTTTGTAGGGTTATGTATACATATATATATAAAGGGTGTTTTTTTCTCGATGTATAGAACTTTAAGTTGCAATAAAACAATGATTGACATTACTTTTATTTATCCGAAAGATAATATTGTGGCACTACATTTTAAATATGATTTCTGGCATCTGAACGCCACGGTTGGCGCGGATGTAATCCAATCAGGACGTCCAATTTTCGATGACCTTTTCCAACATTTGTGGCAGTATATCGGCAATAACACGGCGAATGTTGTCTTCCAAATGGTTAAGCGTTTGTGGCTTATCCGCATAGACCAATGACTTTACACAGCCCCACGGAAAGTAGTCTAGCGGTGTTAAATCACAAGATCTTGGAGGCCCATGCACATGTGCATGTCCAAAACGTGAAATTAGGCGGTCACCAAGCGTGTCTTTCAATAAATCGATTGTGGCACGAGCTGTGTGACATTTTGTTGTTACGAGGCTTTTTCGGTGTAAACAGACACACAAACCATCAAATCCTGTTTATAATACTACATATAGGCATAATTTTTTATTTAACTCACAAAGTTCTTTCCCAGTAATAAATAAATTGAGCCAATTATGAGACTGACTCGCACATTAAGGGTTCCGTACTGTCACGCAAGTTCCACACAAACGGTATGGGGTACCCTTCCCTTTACCATTAAACTTTTTATTGTTTCGAATAGTTGATGTTGTAGAGGCGAGACGACTGCATACACGGTGTAAATTGCAAGGCTCTATCCCTTACGGTTCAAAAATTCTAGCTCATTTTCAAACTAAAGGGTGTTCCGTTGCATGAACACTAACTAAATTTTAACTTTTGGCCATTTTCGGTATAAATTGTTGTGGAGGCTTGCAAACTTCACATGCTGTGAAAATTTTAAATTTCTGTCTTTTATGGTCCAAACACTAAAGTCAATTCTCCAATTAAAGGGTGTGTCCCTACAAAAAGCGGCACTTAAATTTTCATTTTTACCTTCGATTTTTTTAATCGAAATTTTAAATCTCTATCTTTTACTGTTCAAAAATTACAACTTCTTGTATGAGAGCGCCCCTTAGCTCTTAACTTTTTGTTGTTTTTAGCATTTGTTGCTGTAAAGCCTACACAGAGAAAAAAGCACCTAATAAAGTAGAACAAAATCAATAAGATATCTCTATGGTTTTTTTTCAAGAAGGATTCCTTATTATTTTAAATGGGAAAACCTTATTGAAAAAACAACAATTAATGAAATTAAAAAGATGATTTACGTGTGTTTATATGGGAAACTAATAAAACCAATACTGAAAAATTAATAGGAAAACCTAATAGAATCAATAAGTTCTTCTCTATAGAATTTTTTTTTTGGTACCATGCAAATCGGAAACTGAGTAAAAACAAACGTGAGTAACAAGTTTTCTTCTTGGTTTTATGTGTTTTTCTTGTTGAGACAATTAATAAGATTTGCAACATGGAAATAACAAGAAATACCCATAGAAAAATCTTCTTTTCGCTCTGCTGGGATACCCCTCAGCCTAAAAACGTTTCAAAGAGAAAATCTTATTGAATCTATTAGAAAGTTTTCGCTCTGTGTACCTATGTAACGATATATCCTATCCAAATTCCAAGGCCCTACCTATTATGATTCACAATTTACAGCTATAGTTGCTGACTTTCACCTTCTAGTTTTTAACGGTTTGTTGGTTTTAGTGTTTATTATTGTAGAAGTCGGGTAACCACGTGCTCATTAGCTCTTACAGTTCGGGAGGTTGGGGTTCCATTTTCACTCACGAGTGGTGGAACCCTGACAGGGTCCCAGTTTCTTGTATGGGTGCCTCCTTACGTTTCTAAATTTTGTGGTTTTTAGCATTTGTTGATGGAGCGGCCTGCTGACTACAAATGTATACTCTGAAAGTTATAGCTTATTTAAACCTTTAAGGATGTCCCCACGTATAGGGTAACTTTAAAACTATTCCTGGTTGCTACTTTTGGTATTTGTTATGTATTCCTGATGAGTGTATACCATATGCAAAGTTCAAGTCTCTGTATACTACGGTTTAAAATGGTGGTTTATTTTATTTTCTTGTATGAGAGTACCCTTCAGCTCTGAACTTTTTGTTGTTTTGGTTATTTTTTGGGTTAGAAGCTCTGTAACCACATATACTGCAAAAATTCAAGTTCAGATTATAGCTCTTTTGGCTCAAAAGTTACAGCTAATTTTCACACTTTCTTGTATGGGAGCACCCTTTAGTTCTTAATTTTTGTTTTATGGTTTTTGGTATTTAGAGTTGTAGAAACTATGTAACCACATACCCTGTAAAAATTTCAGTTCTCTAGCCTTATTTAACTTATAACAGTTGCTTGTATGGGGACCGCTTTAAGTTTTCAACTTCTTAACATGTCCTGTGAAAATGTCAGCTCTCTAGCTTTTCCCGGGTGGGAGAATGGGGCCTGTGACGGATGGACGGACGGGCTCCGTTTTCACTCTATGAGTACGGAACCCTAAAGGCGTGTAGTTTGACAAAAGCTTTTTAAATATTAACAAAAAAAAATTTCGCAATAAATTTTTAAACATTAGATCATAATACGTTGATGTAAGGGTATTGAAGTGTTGGCACTGAATACAAGATCCGTTTTGTATTTTTTCACCATTTTATTTAGGTTGTCCAGCGCCAGCTCGCGCTTTTTCATATCCTTTTTGTGTCTCTGGGTAAAGCTTGCTAAAAAATGGGAAAAAAACAAATTTATACACACTGCGCCGTAATTGTCTTTTAACGTCTTTTTTGTATATTTTTGTTTGTTTTATGCTTTTAAAACCGTACAAATACATATTTAATTGATTCAATTTGTGTAGCGATACATATGTATGTAATTAAAAAGGGGGAAAACACATTCCAAAGCAACAAATTTATATGACCATTGGCCATAAGTGGTTGGTAATGAAGGCAAAGAATCGGCAACAGGTATTTTTTCTTCTAGTAAATTGTTTAAGCAATTATTTAAATTTGTAACACAAAACAAATTGTGAATAATGTTTTTGGTAATTTAAAAGAACAATTTTTTTTAAACTTTTTCGACCTTATGTTAAAGAAGAAGAGAAATTTGTTTTATTATGAGGAATTAGCCCAAATTAAAAATCTAATGTAGGAACGTGAATAAGAAATGTACAGCACGTGAATGTACATATATGTGGATATGAAAAAGGCATGTCATATAGAGTCCGTTGTTACTTCACTAAAAAAGCTGATAAAATCAAACAGATGCTTTTATTTTAAATAAATGTCATAAGTCAGAAAGTCCTGCTATTTAACTATATCTTAAACTCATTTTTGTTGTGCTAGAAACAATGTTTATTGATTTGTCATAATTACAAATCACTTGAGCTGAAAGGCGGAAAAGCAGTGCTTACACCCAGAAAAAAATCAATTTTGTTGGTGGGAACTGCACAAATCATTAAGAAAAATTTGGTCAAGTACGAGGCTGACTCGCACACTTAGGGTTCCGTACGTATGTATTAGTATTGTACATTTATTGGCCATGAGGCTTTCTTTGTATTGAAATCAAATAAATAAATAAAAAAAATATGGAATGGCGTATGTGCATACAGTATTTTTCGGTTAATTGACCCTACGTTTCATTGCTTTCCACGCTTAATGAACCACATGATGGGTAAAAAAAAATATTGCATACGAACACCATGTGAATTTCCTCGGATAATTGAACCCGGTTAATTGATTTTCCCGCTTGATTCGTTCAAAATTCATGTCATCAAAAATAAATTTCCTCTTACTTTTACCCGGTTAATTGCATTGAAAAATAATCTGGCATTTTTGCACATACATATTTGACATCATTTGTGAAAAACACTGGGTGGCATCTCTACTATACACATATATGTACATTTTTTGCTGTTACTTGCAGTTTTTTTTCGTTTAAGGTAAAAAAAAGTTATTTTGAAAAACTTAAAATGCACATATGCGATTTCTTTTAATTCATTAGTATATAGTTCCAATTATGCGTGATTTCTGTAATTGAACAAACTGTTCAATTAAATAGGGTTCTTGTAATTGAACGAAATTTGCACAATTTTTTGTTTAATTAAACGTGGAACCAATTAGCCGATGCCCGTTTAATTGAACAAAAAATTGTGCAAATTTTGATGTGCAATTAACCGAAAAATACTGTACATATATTATATAAATTTCATCTCTCTGTCTCTTACAGATTGAGAGTTATGTTAAAATACGACTTTATATTGTATGGGGGCACCTAGTTTTCGACTTGTTGTTGTTGTTGTTGTCATTTGCTACCTGGGAATACAAACACTGTCCGAATTTCGACTCTCTATCTCTTACGGTTCGCGAGTTATGGCTGTTACTTAACGTTGTAAAGGGACACCTGGTAGTTTTATAGTTGTTGTTGTTTTTAACATTTGTTGTTGTGGAACATATATGTCATTCACATATATTTCATTCCTCTGTCTCTCACGATTCGAGAGTAACGGCTAATTGTTACTGTTGTGATAATTTTAATACAGTATTTCCCAGATGCCCAAAAGAAAAAACTCAAGATTTTAATAATTAAAATCTAGAAAATATTTATTTAAGACACGCTGTGATATGAAAGCGTGTGCTTCTTTCAAGACGACCAAAATACAAGAGCGGGAAGTCAAAAAACCGGAAATGCAAAAGTCAATTCAAAAACAATAAAAAATGACATTAATAAACTTCAGATAATGTCAAAATCTATAAATTAATGTTACCATATTAATAATATACATAATATAGAAAACGTTATTTTCAACAGTTACTTTACGTTGTATAGGGACACCTGGTAGTTTTCGACTTGTTGCTGTTTTTAGCATTTGCTATTGTAGGCCATATGTGAGTGAGTACATATATTGTGCACATTTCATCTATCTGTCTCTCACAGTTTAGCAGCTACGGCTAATTTTTACTTTGCGTTATATAGGGACACCTGGTAGTTTTCGACTTGTTGTTGTTTTTAGCATTTGTTGTTGTAGGACATATGTAAATAAATTTATTTTTTACGGCTCGAGAGTTACAGCTAATTGTTACTTTTGTTTGTATGGGGACACCTCATAGTTTTCGATTTGTTGTTGCTTTTAGTACTTGTTGTTGTAGCAACAACAAAGGTACAACAACATCCTGTGAAAACTGCAGCCCTTTTTGCTCTTACCGTTTCGGAGAATTAATTTAGGTCTAAAAATAGACTTTAATGTTTTCTGTCTTCTTCAGCCGTCTATGTATATGCCCCCGACATTTCGTTGAAGCTAATCAACTCATCAGTAGACTCGAAGGATCTAAAAAGAATGTTTGGCACCCAACTACTCATTCCAAAATTCTTATGAAAAAATTGAGAATCAGAAATGTGCAAACAAACGTTTTATACACAAAACATTTTACGTCTTGCAACACCTTTACTTTTCTTAGCACTTCCTTAAATTTTAGATTTTTCGTGTCTACTGATGAGTTGATTAGCATCAACGAAATGTCGGCTGCATATAGACCTCTGAAAAAGACAGAGAACATTAAGTTTTATTTTTAGACCTAAAATAATGTATTTCAATTTTCTCTCATAGCCAAAAAATAATCAAGTTCATTAAAAAAAAAAACTATGTACTTATAAATTTTTTCTGTATTTATTTTTATATATAGTAGTGATTTCCATCGTGAACAAAAATATGTACTTCTGTAATCAGCTATTACGTTTTCTGATCACTAAATACCTCTAATAATACTAAATTAAATTGTGATTTCGTTGTCCTCCAAAAGCAATGACGACTCTCTTGTGCAGACTTTAAACGGAATGCACTCCGTCCGTCCGACCTTCTAAAAAAACAAAAAAATTGAGATTTGAAATAATTTGAAAAAAACAATCGCAAAATTTATATTAAATTGTTCCTAGAATTTGAGATATTATTAAATTTGTTTTAATGTGTTGTACCCACGCATTTGCAATTTTAAAAATGTTACTAGATTTATTATTAAACTGCTGATACAACAATGCATACAAATTTTTAATATCCCACTTACGCTACAAACGCATATTTTATCTTATTCAAATATTTAGTTTCTCTGTCTGCCACCTTGTAAACCCCCACTAGTGTATCACGAAAGTTAGTGAGTATTGAAATAATTTGGTGTGGCCAACGTGAATAGGAAAAACTGGTAGAAAATAAAATATAAGAAAATGAAAACTGCTGACAGTAAAAACTGTCCTCCTTTCAGGAGAAGTGCGAGTTAATTAAGAAAACTAATAAAATCACTTTCGTGGGAAAAGGATGTTGCCGAGACAATTTATTGCCAATTCTTTTCTTACTTT
Organism: Sturmia bella; assembly: GCA_963662145.1. Taxonomy (NCBI): domain Eukaryota; kingdom Metazoa; phylum Arthropoda; class Insecta; order Diptera; family Tachinidae; genus Sturmia; species Sturmia bella. The sequence goes on along the minus strand of OY759173.1, from coordinate 2,100,733 downwards.
TTCTCACAAAAGTTTAACTTTGTACAGTTGGTTTTTTATTTTAATTTTTTAATTCTTCGCTCACACAATTTTAATACACATAATCTTTGCCTGGTCGTTGTATGTATTATAAAGAATGCTTGTACATAATTTTATGCATAAAGCTAAAACAAATGAGATATTCACTTAAAAAAATTAACGAGAATAAAAAAAAACATATATATGGGTATTTCCATGGTTACGCACGTGACATTTGTACACATTTAATTGCTTTGAATATTATAAAAATATAAATGGGTTGGAATTTTGCCATTGTTACATTTAATGTGATGAGTTCCTTCCAAAAAGTATATATGTATATTGGAAAATTGAGCACTGGGTACCCAAGTTCCATGCGATCAAAGTTGACTTACGCACGTGACAAAAAACGTAAATGCCTTTTAAAGCAGCATGAAATATTGCAAAAGTAGGCGAATTGTAGAAGATTTTTATTTCGGAAAACATGTTTTTATAAAGGTTATTAATGGACCTTTATAATCATGGTTTGTTCAAAAACAAGTGTGCATGGGTTGGCTAAGAAAAAAAAAATGTTTTGATTACGCACGTGACAACACTTTTTACCTTCATACATATTTTTGTAATTTAACATATATTTTCAGAAGTTTTTACCATCATTTAAAATTATTATAAGTTAAATTTTTTTTTTACATAATAAAATGTCAATAATTTTTTTTTTTTCAATTTTCTGTGCTTAAAAAAATTGTGCGAGCGTTTTGATTTTTTAACTAACGGTGGACCATTTCATGGAAATACCCATATATACATACACACACACACACATACATAAGTACTAGAGAAATTCCGGTGTGCTTCGCTGCCCCAGTACTTTGGTTTGGCAAATCTTTCAAGTAATGATACCTTCAAGTCAACAATCCACTCAGCCTTTAGCCATTATCAAGCCAACTAAAAATCATTACTTTAAATACATACTTATGTATATGGGGTATTATGCCGAACTGTCGAATTATTTTCACGTGTTATCCCTTTAAAATAAAATAATTTATTCCAAAATATTTTTAGTATATTTCAGCCCTTTTCGAATTTTTGTGCTACTTGTATCATGTCTAGATGTGCAGAACTACCGAGTTTTTCCGTTATTACCCATTATAAATAGAATGTCTAAATAAAAAACAAGTCGGGAAATTAGATTAGGAAGCTTTTAGGGAGTAATAAGTAGTTTTTCCCGTTCCCTTCATTCTTATACATAAATGCAATTGAAAAAGTCCCAAATTTTTTTTAGTTTTTACCATTTATATTCCCTTGAAATCCAAAATTTTGACAAAGTACCAGACACCTTAAACTTTAAAAATTTGTTGAATTCATTACACATCCTTCTCAGCGGCTCCGCATTAGCATAGTTAGCTCTACAGAATTCAATAGATAACGGGACTAAATATCGTGAAGAGCGTTGAGGCACATTGAAAGTTATATCGTTGATTAAAAAACCAGAGCATACGTCGCCATTTATTATGTTGCAAATAAACGATATGTTCAACACAGATCTACGGCTTTTTAACGTCGGTAGCCTGATGAGGGAAAGTCTGGCAGAGTATGGTGGTAGATTTGTTGGCTCAAAGTTTAGCGAGCGGAGGCAGAAAATCAGAAACTGTTTTTGCACTGATTCGATAGCATCAGAGTGCTTTTTATATAGTGGATCCCATATAATGGAAACATACTCCAACACAGGCCTTACTAGCGATGTATAGAGATTTTTCGTAACATACGGATCATTAAATTCTTTAGCCCAGCGCTTTACGAATCCAAGAATACCTCTCGCCTTATTTACCATCATTGTGACGTGAGAGATAAAATTAAGTTTTGAGTCAAGCAGAATTCCCAGGTCTAAGAAACTGTCAACAGTCTCCAACTGATGATTTTCCAAAAAGTAGCGTGCACTTAAAGGATTGATTCTAACGAAACGCATGTGTTTGCATTTATTTAGATTAAGATTCATTAGGTTTACTTTACACCAATTAAAAAAAGAATTTAAATCATCTTGAAGAAGTTGTTGTTCGGAAATTTGGCGGTAACTACGAAAAATTTTTATGTCGTCAGCGTACATTAAGACATTTGAATGTATAACGTTAGGTAGATCATTGATGAATAACGAAAACAGAAGAGGTCCTAGATGACTTCCCTGTGGTACACCAGACAGAACCTTTATGCATTTCGAAAATGAGCTATTGAAATGAACAAGCTGTTTTCTATCCCGTAGGTATGAGCAAATCCACTTTATACTAAGATCAGTAAATCCAAGTAAATGCAGCTTAATCATCAAGAGCCGATGGTTGACTTTATCGAAGGCCTTACTGAAGTCTGTATATATCACATCGGTCTGCTCATTTTGGATAAATAACAGTTGTAAAATGAAGAAGGTTGGTTGTTGTGGAGCATCTTTTTTGAAATCCATGCTGGTAGGGGAATATCAAATTTGATATTTGATAACACAAACAATCAGTAATAATTTTTTCAAAAACTTTGGGCATGGTACTCAATTTTGCAATACCGTACTATGGTACTCAATTTTGTAATATGGTACTCAATTTTGCAAGTCGAAATTTATTTAATCATTTTTTAGGGTTCCGTACTCATCAGAGTGAAACGGAAGCCTATTACCGAGACCGTCCGTCCATCCGTCACAGCGTCCATTCCGCGAAATGGTCACAGCATGTTGTTGTATCTTGCCGCTACAACAACAAATACTAAAAACAACAACAAAGCGAAAACTACCAGGTGTCCCCATACAACGAAAAGTAACAATTAGGTATAACTCTTGAACCGTGAAAGATAGAGAGCAATATATGTACTTACATAGATGCTAAAAACAACAACAAGTCAAAAACTACCAGGTGTCCCTATACAACGTAAAGTTACAATTAGCCGTTACGCTCGAACCGTGAGAGACAGGGGATGAAAGTTGCATAATATATGTGTCTACATATACTCCACAACAACAACTCTAAAACTACCAGGTGTCCCTTTACAACGTAAAGTAACAGTTAGCTATAACTAGAGAGCCAAAATTCGCACAGGGTACATATTTCCAAATGCCTTACAACAACAACAACAAGGAGTCGAAAACTACATACAACGTAAAGTAACACATAAGTACGGAACCCTAAGTGTGCGAGCCAGCCTCGTACTTGACTGGATTTATTTATTTCTTTTTTTTTTTTTTTTTTTTGAGTAATGTTTAATGTTTAGAGCATTGACGAATTGTGTGTTTGTGTGTGTGTGTGTGTATTAGGACAGTGACAATTGGCTAACAATTTTTGTTACGTAGAAAACCTGACATGACGTGTAAACTAACAATTTTCGTTGATGGATAAATTTGTTGTGGGATTTTCTCGCAATTTTCTAAACGGACAATTTTCCAATAACTGAAAATTTTTCATTTACACTACTTAAATTGCCAGCACGGCAATCGTCAGATGTGATCACCGGCTATGACAGCTTAATTTATTAGGGTGGTTGCTCAATGGTCGTGGGCTTGCAGTTCGAAACCTGTTGGAGGCAAACAATGCAATAGGAAACTAAAATAATCGATATGAAGACGAAATAAGATGGAAATTAAATAAAACACCATAAAATAACAAAAAGAAATAATTCTTTTTAAATGGAATGAAATGAAATTATGGCTTAAACTTACTTTTGACTATTGCCATATAAAATCAACAGGAAGCAACATCATTCATCTGTATTGTGAGTCTAACAATAACGTAATTTATTTCTAATAATAATGCCTTATCGAATTCATTACGAAGGTACAAAAATATATTTTATTCCAATACTAGAGCATAAGTGTTACGAGTAACAAGTTACGCAGCCCAAATTTTTACAAGCTATGTTTTTCGATGCCTATTGATTAACATTTCCCGCTGGGAAGTTCTTCAGACAGAGTTTATAGAACGTGAATTGTTAACGCAATTGAAATAAGTTGCGCTCATCGGGGGTGGCAGTAACTTGAATCGTTCTGTATTTTCATGTAAATGTACATATACATATGTTTGAAATCAATTTAAAAATTGTTGCTTTGAAGATTTTTTTATCATATGGTCGAATTACAAAATATTTTGGATAGTGTTTGATTTCTGATCGACGCAGATAAAGATAATTGAGTCCCTAAAAATGCACGACTTTTGAGGCATTTAAATGGAAACTCAATTAAGCAATGCTGGGTTAATTGAATCACAGACTCAATTAAACGAAAATCGCTTAATTGAGCAATGTGTGCAGTAAAGCGAAACACCCATGCGTAGATGGAAAACAAAACTCATTTCTTTTGTTACATATTAACTTGAAAAATTGTTTAGGTTTATTAAAACAAAATAAAAATCAGGTAGGTTCATCGTACAATGTTTAAAAAAGAAACAGAACCATGACCATTTTGCAGCAAAATAATTTTTTTTACGTTTGTGGACCAAAAAAAATTTGGTAGATGGAATCCATTAAGCGAAACATTTGGTCTTATTTTTCGCAATAAGGTCTTAATTTGCGAAACAATTAAGCGGATGAGGCAATTAAACGGAACTGAATTAAATGGGTATTTTAGACAGACGGGTATAACATAGATGGGTATACTGAATGATTTCGTTCCATGATTTTTAGGGCAATAAAGCGGAAAACTCAATTAAGCGGGGCTCAATTAAGCGGAAATAACTGTAGTATGTTTTTCTTTTTAATGTTCAAATATTGTTCGAAGCCTTCACTATGCCCTGTAGAAAATGTACGAAACACGTTTTATAATTTTACATTAAAAATTAGTTCGAATGTTCCAACTCATTTTTATGGTTTTTGGTGTAAGAGTGTGTGTGAGCTTCAGCACGGAAATGTTTATGACACTTTTTTGGCTGTATTTTTTTTTTTTTTTTTTTTTTTTTTGTTTAGTAGTACTCTATTCATTTATCGATTGTATGTACATAATTTTCTTTCATGAGACATTTAAAAGAAGGCACACACAAATACATTATTCAATTAAAAGTATTTAAACAACTTGGAAAAGAAAAGCTAGCTTACGTTGTTGTAAAATTTGTATAAGATTCCGCAAAAATAAAAATTATTCACACTTTCTGAATAGAAAAATTGTTTAAACATTCATCTACAAGCAGGCAGGTAAAAGTACATATACTTACATATGTATGTATGTATGTATGTATGCATAAGTACATTTTTCCAGATTTTTTTTTTTTTTTTTTTTTTTTGCTTTAGCACTCTGAATTCAATATACATATGTATAAGCTAAACACTGTTTACACTTTAGCTTTAAAAAAAAAAAAATCTTTTTCCATCCAGATAATGCAATTCGTAGTTTATGAAATTATTTACATAAAAATTGTTTATTTATTTCTAAATGTTCAGTTTTGTTTTACGCGATGTCTGTATATATGCTCTTCATTCTTATCGGACTGTTAAGGAATACAAATTTATTGCTGATACCCTTTGTCGCATTATTTTCTTTTTTCTCGTCTTTTAAATATTTGTGTTTCTTTGTTCTTGTGATTTTCCTTTCCTGCTTTCTGCTCCGAACAGGCTTTTCTCATCATTACTAGTTTTGCATGTATGTACATATACTTTTTTTACTCTGCTCACATTAAAAAAGTATTCAACAAAACACTCATATGAGTTATTTTTTAACGCAGGACATTTTAATAAAGAAAAGATGCTCGCTCACACTTATTGAAGGAAACAAACACACACGTGAGTGAGGCTCTGACACATGTGCTTTTTCAAATAAAAGAAAATCGAATAACATTCAAGTATAAGAGCATCATAATAGTAGAAGGAAAAATAATTTGAAAATAGAAAAAGTAACACACTTGTAGCATTAAAAGAAAGAAATAACAAGTTTCGATATTTTCTACATTCAACTCAGATTTCATTTTATGCATTGTGAAGAAATTCTTAATTTTAAACTATTTTGTACTCAATAGAACTCATACTCTTGTGTGTGTGTGTGTGTTCGTGTGTGCACGAACGTGCCGTATGTATCATGTGTGCTTAATTTCTCTTAAGGATAAGCAATTAAATATGTAGGTGGAGGTAAGAAAAATGAGTTTAGCAGACCGTCCCATTTTTTATTTTTTATTAAAAGCTTAAACTTTCCATTATTTTTTTGACGAGTTTAAAGCTATTTTTGTCGAGTAAAATCACCGTTGTATATGTATTTTATTAATACATATGTTTTCCGTTAAAGATTTAAATGTTTTTGGCAACTGCTAATGCGAATATTATTTTCAAGCCTATGAAACCCTTTTTACTCTGCAAAATGGAAATCAATTTTATAACGACTATATCGCAGCACAGCACGTATTATATGCTTATTTTGCCTTCTTTGCACATATGTATGTAAACTGTGGTTCTAAAATTAATTTATCACCATTGGTCCAGATGTGAAAGAAAAGGAACGAGTATAATATAATTTGGTAGGCGACTTTTGATGACCGGTTTTTGACACAATAACTAGTCATTAGTGATGGAAAATGATAATATTTATTTTTTACTCAGGAGATGACTCCAACATATGCATTGCGTTCAGTGTTCCCAGGTCAATTCAATGTATTTCTTCCCCCCATAAAAATTTTAAAACCCCCTAAAATTCAATTTTTTCTACAAATTCGCCAAAAAAAAAAATTTGCTGCTTTAGTTTGCGTATCACCAATACAAATGCATTGACAATGCGGAAAATGCATAAAATTGTTAAACTTTCCCCAATTGAAAGGAAGTTATTCTTTTTTATTTTATATTTATTTATTAATAGAGAAAATAAATTTTTATATTAATAACTACACTTTTTAGGAGCTGGCTGCTGTGGCCTTCGTCCTTTTCATATACATATATAAATATTTCGTTTTTACAATTTTTTCTAGAATATAATTTGGAATATGTTTTTTAATTAGATTGAAATCCAGTATTTGTACAGAATTTAGGAGGTTGGTTGAACGATTGTAAGTTTTCCGGTTTCGATTGTAAGTGCATGTTGGAGCATTTTCTTTGTTTAGGTATATAATGTTTAAGTTTAGTTTATTCATCTACAGAATTGATTTCTTACAGATTACTGACAATTAAAAACTTAATTAAAATATTGAAACAATAAAAGTTTAAACATTGAAATATTTACATTAAAATATAAATGTGGGGTAAAACTATTACATAAATGTAAGCATCTTGCAATCGGCTCATTACTTGCATAGTGCGTTCTGAAAAAACATTCTTCGAACTGACGATTGATTCTCAAATCTCGAGGAGGGATGTAAAAAAATAAATGTTGTTTTATTTCCGGGCAATCAATATTATCAGATAGCACACTATAGGCAGTTAATAATGAGGAATAAGATCTACGGTCCTCTAGGGACTGTAGTCCCAACAATTTCCTTCTGACTTCTTACGGTGATAGTTCCTGAGGCCAAATCAACTTTAAAGCAGTCTTAGTAAATATTTTTTGAATCCGTTCAATGCGATTAGAAGAACCCAAATGACTCGGATTCCAAACAATAGAACAATATTCCAAAATGCTTCGAACCTAGGAAATATACAATGATTTAAGGGTATAGGCATTCTTAAAATCTTTTGAATTTCTTCTAATAAAACCAAGCATACTATAAGCTCTAGAAACAACGCAATCTATTTGCCTACAAAACGTTAATTTAGAATCAAAAATTACGCCAAGATCCTTCACCTCATCAACACGCTTAAGCAGGACACCACAAATAGAATAATTAAAATTAATAGGACTCATAATGTGGGCATACGAGACTATACAACATTTAGAAATATTTATATTTAAATCATTGTCAGAACACCAGCCGGACAGCTTGTCAAGATCTTCTTGCAACTTCTCACATTCATCAATATTACAAATAGTGGAATACAATTTAAGATCATCCGCAAATAAAAGACATTTGGAAAATTTAAAGATCAGTGGTAAATCATTGATAAATATTATGAAAAGTAATGGGCCAATATGCGTTCCTTGTGGAATACCAGAATAGGCATCAATTGAAAGAGAAGAGAAAGCATTTCCAATTTTGACTTTAAGTTTTCTTTCAGTTAAAAAACTTTTAAAAAATGATATAATATTAACTGAAAAGCCAAATACACCAAGCTTCCTCAGTAAACTGTTATGGTTAACTGTGTCAAATGCTTTGGCAAAATCAGTATATATAATGTTGGTGGGTAAGTTAACTGTGTCCAAGCCTAAGCCTAAGCCTGGTTATGATTCTTTGTTGGTATTTTGATATTTTAGTTGGATATGATATAGCGCTGGTTGTTTGGTGTACGATTGATAGAGCTCTCCTTGTATTCTTGGATTTTCTTACTTATATATCTGCTAATATCCTTTTTAGTGTAGTTATTAATCGTTAAGGAAGGCGATTTAACTGTTTCTGGTATTTTTTGGTCGCAGTAGAAGCTCTCTGCTGTATGAAAGGAAGTTAAAATTTACTGAGTATATGTATTTTCCAGTGCATATGTTGCGATTACCTACATATTTGTATTCACATATTTTGAGATCAAAGTACATATTTATAGGCAGCTGGAAATTGTTATCTGCGTATCTAAAAAAAATTTAAAATTTCAGTAAAAAAAAAACTAAGTTTCTCAAAAAATATTAAGAATTTCTAAGACTTCTTCGCTCTTTACGTTCTTTTGACATTTTCACAAAAAGAGAAGAAAAAGGGAAACCCCCTAAACTGACAACACTGATTGCGTTGTACTGGAACTGAAGAAATAGGAAAGACGAATTGGTGGGTGAAAAAACGAAAATGGGGAGTGTTTGTGAACGTTTGATTAAAAAAATAAAAGATTATGACAAAAACCGAACAGTAATTTTTGCAAAGCTTATTAAGTCAGCATTAACCGTTTCTAATTTGTCTGTTTAGTGTCCAGTGTAACAACATTTAATGAATTCTGTATAGTGAACATCGCAAAAAAAAAAACCAGCGAGGGACTTATTTTTAAAACTATGTATATCATGTTTATTAAGATCGCATTTGGCAATTATTGATACATAATTTGCCAAATAAACATGGAATATGTTGTTTACTTTTATGGTGTCCAACCAAAATGGGCTTTCAAGGTCCTTAGTTTATATTTTTATTTAAAAGAAAAATTACATTTTTTCATTTAAATTATTACCGACATTTCGTTGGTTTATTTCCAACTTCTTCTTTATTTAGTGAAATTTTTCTTCAAATTAATGATCTTGCATTATTTAAATTGTGCATGTATGCAAATGCTTGAACATTACACTAGATTTAAATTTTATCTCTTTATGTTACTGTTATTTATTAGAAAACACTATCATCTTGCGTTTTTGAAAAGGGTTGATGGATAAATTACATAAAATTTTTTTAAATGAATTTTCGAGTCAAATAAGGGATTTCACTAAAGAAACCTAAAAAATTTTCTTTTGTACTCCTTTCACACATTTTTCTTTTTTGATTCGAAAATACATAGAAAAATTTGTATGTAATTAATCTATCACAACTTTTGGAAAAAATTGAAGTAATTCGTTGATTAATACTGTAAACACATTCGACACATCAGGCCACCGACTACAAAATGTCAAAATTAGAATACACATATTTATAAGGGAATAATTATTTTGAGGACAGCAGGCAATGTGGCTGTAGGTTGTTGTCTTCGCTACTTTTGCCGTTGTTATCAAATTAAACTAATTTCTATTTTTATTGGCTACAAAATCAAGGGACATTTAACAAGAGTACTTAAAAATATGCTACTGGAAATGAAATAATTGTAATTTCACAAGCTGGCGCCAACGTGCAGAAAATGTGAAAAATGTCTAAAGTGCACGACGGGGTACAAAAACACAATAATTTTTGAAAAACTTGCATATTACAAAAATTAGTTTAAAATATTTGCAGAACGAGTTGAATGGCCGCAAAAGATGCTATTGCTTCTAGAAACCTGTGCATAAAATTTGCATATTACAAACATTACCTTTAAATAATTTTATTTAAAAATGTGTTAAAAGGATCCCAAGAGTTAAGTCCTGCGAAATCCAAAAAAAAAAAAAATTTAATATCAAAAATTGTATTGAAATGGCGTTTTCATCGTATTAAACCGCTCCGGAGAGCATAAGTGGATGCGAGCAAGTTGAAATCGCATGAAATTTGCAAATTGCAAAAACTTACTTTCAACTGTTTTTCAAAAAGGTTCAACATTTGTAAAAATGTATGTTCCCATAAATATTTGCAAATATTTGCGAAAAATACAGTTGAAGGTAGCTATTTGCAATTTGAAATTTAGCAGTTGATTTTGCAATTATTTAAATGATTTAAACTTCAATTTGCAATAAGGCAAATTGAAATTTTTTTGCAAAATACCGCACTTTGCCACCCTGCTCTGACGTTTGTAAATATCTTATTTTCTAAACGTCTATTTGATGTGAATGTCTGCATTTTGCAATTGTTCACGAACTTTCACATGTTGGCGCCAGTTGCATATTGTGCCGTTGCTCAACTATTTTAAGTGAATTTTTGTTTACAGTGATATTTTTTGCACCTTTGCAATGGTAGTATTTTTTTGCAAGTATATTGATTTCTTAATTTTTTCACACTAATACGCCCTATTATGCTTTCAGCAATTTGCAAATTTTCGGTCATTTCCAGCAGTAATTTTTTGCAACTGACCCAACTTGATTTCTTCAAAACAAAACAAGAAAATTTTTTGTTTTGATTTTTATTATATCTTTTGTAGCTTATGCTTCCAAAATATTCAAGTAGCTGGCTAAAGATGACATATAAAGCCGACGACGTTTGTAGTCGTGTGTTCATGTAGCCTGCTGTGGTGAATGTGTTTATAGCATAACTCCAAACACAATACTTTAGGGATCCTAAGGTATTGTGTATAAATCAAAGAAGTGCTCGTCAGTCGTCACGTCGAACGGATTTTATCCATCGTGTAAAGTGCGCCTCAACAATCTCAATATATTCCTGTGTATCAAATACATATGTATAATATTTTCAGTATTAGCGGCAAAAAACACCTTCACTAACCTTTGCTGATTTCGAATTTCGACATTTTGTCATAAATTCTATTTAAGTTTTATGTTTTGTTTTGTATTTTAACATTTAATTTTTACTACCTGACAAAGTAGATGTAAGTTTCCTTCTTGCTGTTTAAATATTCACATATGTATAAACATATGATTTTGAAAATTCATTTTATCTTTTGAAAGACTTTGTCCACAGAATGTTCCAAATTTGGAACAACTCGCCAGCTTATAAACCGATTTTTGCAGACTATTTCTATTAAGCTTGCTTTGAAATCAAATGGACATTATGTCTGGAAGTCGTTTTTTCATACCAGTTAAATAATTGTCAATCACTGATTATTTATGTTAAATGTTCAGTAGACATATTCACTCACTAACGACTTTAAAAGTGTTTAACATGGTTTTGCACTAACGTTAATATGATTCATTAACTACCTTTTAACACCTGTAGGTACATGTCAGAATAATTTGAAACTACGTGGCAGCTTCGTCGAAAATGGCGAAAACCACGAAGAAGAATGCAAAAAAATAAAATTGTCTAACCATTCTATTATGCCCCAAGTAAGTACACAGATGTAATATTTATTAATTATGGTACGTGCATATTTAACAAAGAATGCTGAAAGTCTAATCTTCGGGTAGTCGTAAAGTTATTTCAATGAAAATGTTAAAGTTAAAATAAACACCACAAATGAAATTGGCTTTAAGTTAACACTTTATCAGCCGGCCTTTAAAAACAGCTGATTTTAAACGCCTGCGAATGCCTCTATAAAGTATTACTTACTACCAAAAGCGCTAATTTAAATGTTAAATTATTTAAGCGATTTTATTAGCGTTAAAACTGATTACTGAATGGCACTACAGAAATAGAAGCAGCGATCAACCTTTGTCTTTGCTGTTAGGTAATGTCTTTGTTACGGTAATGACCTTACAGCTGTTTTACAAAAGAAAAAAGGCTGCAAATTCTTGCGAAATCTTGTTCCCTTACTTCCGGCAAGTTTTCATAATTAAGCGTAAATTTGATATTTTTCTCTATCACAAAGCACACCTATTTGCTTTCTTTATATTCTTAATTTTATATTATTAATTGCCTACCTTACTGCATTTTTGATTATTTTTTTTTATGCTTAATCATTGCCAGTTACTGACTACTTTTTTGCTATAAGTATGTACGGTATTGATAAATTCCTTTATATGTATAATAAATTTTTTTTGTGATTTACTCACTTCCATACTACAATGTAAGACAAAAATATCGTCCAAGTGATAGACAAAGAATAGTCTCTGGTGTAAGGTACACTTTACTTTTTAAATTTTTATTCTTTTTGTTTTTATTTGCTGTTGTAGAGACCAGACAACTACCTGCACCGTATAAACAATAACCCCCCAATTCATAAAAGTTATTACAGGCTTATAAGACTGTTGTTTGACATATAATTGTGCATATGGAAAATCTGTCAAATAAGAGCTTTATAAACCTGTTATAATTTTTATGAATTAAAGGGTTAGCCTCTATCTCCTACGGCTCAAAAGTTATAGCTGATTTCAGCCCATAGGGTGTCCCCATATATGAACACTATTTAAATTGTAACTCTTTGCTGATTTTGGTATTTGATATGGTAGAGGTCGGCGAACTATATATACGGTGAAAATTGTAGAGACTTGAAATTTTTACGGTTCAAAAACTAAAGTCAATTTTCAAAATAAAGCGTCTCCCCATACAAAGGGAAAGATTTAAATTTTTCAGTTTTTGCTACCTTTGGAATTTGTTGGTTGGTGTGTAGGCCTTGTAACAGCATTTATTGTCCAAATTTTAAGTCTATATACCTTACGGCAGCACCCTTTGGCTTTTTTCTTTTTGTTGGTATTTGTTGTTGTAGATCCTACTTAACTATTCATTATTATTTATTTAATAGATTTATGTAAATTACAGAGTTCTGTTTAAATATAAATTAATTATCTATAACTGGGAGTAACAGTAAGTTGTAAGTCAGATTGGCAAAATGAGTGCTGTACAAAAAAAAAAGAAAAACATTTAAATATATGTATATACATACATGTTAGTCAACATGTTATAGAAACATACTAAAGCTTAGTTTAGACGATATGTTGAATCAGCATATATATGCTAACAACTGTATGATTAAAAATAACATCAAATGCATATGTCATCACATATCATATGCTAGATGTTTACACTATATGCTGAAACTACCAAATTTTTTAATTCAACATATTTCAGCAAATGGAATGTCAACATAAGAGTTAGCATACAATTTTTGTGTTTATACGCTATGTTGATAATTACATGGTGATATGTATGCTGAATCGTAAAAACATTTGCTTGTAAAATAAGTTTGATACTACTTTCTATTTATACAACGCGTTATTGCAGAAATGTCTTCGGAAGAAATATCGCTTGCTATTGCTTGTGCAGTCCTTGTTTTTGAAAGTGAAGTAAATGGAAAAAGAAGCCGAGTTTGGAAAAGAAAATGGGTAGAACGGCGGGCAGATGAAGGTTTTTGTGCAAAATTATACAAAGAATTATAAGACGTTCGAAGATCTGTGCCAATTAATTTTCATCGTGTCAGCCGCTGAAAACAAAAGTGGGGCGGCGGTTGAAATCCGGATGTATGCATGTAATCAACGCCTTGCCGTTGATTGTTGGACTTGAAACACAGGTGATTATTTTGGCTTTTAGCTGTTTGTTCACTTTGAAATAAGTATATGTAATGAAATACATGTATTTTTTCATTCTGCAAATTCCCTTGCAACCACCTGGTATGAATTCGCCTTGAGCTATTTATTGTTTTTTAATTTGAGAGCAATTAATTAAACTGCTAAACAAAATTCTTATTATTTCTCATACACAACATATTTATGCATAAACCAAATAACTATAAATGCATTTTCAAGCAAATTCATTTAATATTAGTTTTCTATATTTTAGGCATGAATCCAAATAGTTCACAAGGACACGAAAATTACAGGTCTCGCCGTTTAGAATTTGTATAACTTCTTCAAGGTTTAATTGACTTTTGTTGAAAAATTTAAGTCTAAATCCTTTGAAAATAGAACAAATACCAATCAAGTGTAGAGTATTCTGCGGCTCATCCAGATTAGACATAGGGTACAAAGCCCAACTGAAGTGCTTGTAAAGGATCTGGCGCTTATAGACAAAAGGCCTCCTCTTGTTCTGATAATTACCTTCTCATAGCTCGTGATGAAAGTGAGAAAGTTTTGATTTGCACCAAAGAATAGCTTAATTTTGAATATAAATCATGAAATTGAGAGCTTCTTGCGTCAGAGACAAATTTATTATATTCTTGTATTTTAAGGAGCTGCAAAATTGCCTTATAGTGTCTGCTAAGCGGTACTGAGCCATTATCTGGAGCAAACTCGATTCTAGTGCAAAGTTTTAACCAATCTTCAGTGCAAAAAGTTTGTTTTTCAATTATCATTTCGGCACGTATGCGAGGTATTCTGTTGTCAGGCATGCTGAGAACTTTATTTATATAGTCAAAGTGCAGCTTAACCGTCTAATTCATAAAAATTATAACAGCTCTTATTTGACAGATTTTCCATACAAATATGTCAAATAACAGTCTTATAGGCCAGTTATAATTTTTATGAATTAGGGGGTAAGCGTTTCGAGATATAGTGAATTTAACTCCGTTTCTAAATACAACAACTAGTTTGGAGAATTGCTTGGCAGCAGGAGCATTTTTTTAATGAAAAATCAGAGTACTTTTTCAACTGTATCATATTTTTTGTAACCCCGTATTTGCGCACCATAAAACATGATAGAACGAGATGCAGCATTGAAGATTTTCAGCTTATTTTGTTTTGACCAAACAGAAGATATAGCAATTTTTGACGCAGTTAGCTTGTTTTCTAACCTCCTAATTCATAAAAATTATTTCAGGCTTATAAGACTCTTATTTGACATATTTGTATGGAAAATCTGTCAAATACGAGCTTAATAAACCTAAAATATTTATTATGAATAAGACCCTAAATGTTTATTAAATGATAAATTGGACAATAGATCAATTCCAAGGTACTTGTAGGTGTTAACAATTTCAATTACATTTTCTTCACAAGTCCACTTTAAGTTTTTAGATATTCTAGCACTATTACGGAACACTAACACCGGTATTCATAAAAAATACAACATTGTTGAAACACATTTTACGAAAAATTTTTCATATAAAATTTTATTTAAAATGTGTTTGAGCAACGTTTTATTTTTTATGAATACCGGTGTAAAACTTTAGATGTTACAAGGTTGACTCTTAAATTCCATAAGTTACAATATATATATATAAAGAGAGTCAATCATAGTTTGAAGCCCACTTGGCGAATCAGATACCAGAACAATATCCTCAGCATATAGATCCTACGTAACTACATACATATATATCCTGAGAAATTTTTGGCTCTGTATTTTTAATGGTTCAAATGTTACAGCTAATTTTCACAGTTTATTATATGGAACAAACCTTCAGTTCTAAAGTTTTTTGGTTATTGTTGACATAGAGCGTGTGTAACTAAAATTTAGTAACACACGCTCTATGTCAACTGTGTAAATTTCAGCTTTATAGTTCTTAGGGTTCAACAACTACAGGTACTTTTATTAATTTTCACAGTTTCTTGCATGGGTAAACCTTTAGTTTTCATTTGCTGTTTTAGCGGTCGGGTAACCACATGTGCTGTGAAAGTTACACCTCTCGAGCTTTTACCGTTTGAGAGAATTGGACCTGTGACTGACGGACGTAGAAGTATCAGTACGAGAGCTCCGTTTTTACTATATGAGTACGGAACCTCCAAAAACAAGAAACTAAATATTAGATCCCGAAGAAAGTCAAAGTTCTTATTTCAGATATTGGTACATGTAGAGCGTTGGGACTCAAAACTATTGAAATAAACTTCTTTTTTTTTTAGGTTTAAAAATGATAACGTATTTATTGTTCAATCCTTTTTTTTAAATTGAATTATATTTTTTGAAGTATATATTTTCAAACTGAAACTTATTTATAAACATATTTGATTTCTTATTTTTGTACAAAGTATTTTAAAATCAAGTCCCTACAGTACATAAACATATGACGAAATTATGACCTTTTCGAAACGCCTAAAAATAACGCTTAAAAACGTTAGCTATCATGGCCAGTTACAAAAAAAAACAAAAAAAAAAGGGGGAAGTATTAATGATATTAAATCTATTTAATCCAGAATATTAACTCATGTTTGAGAAATGTACGTATGTATGTCTCTTTTTAAATTTCCTTAGTTCTGTATCAAAAGGAGTTGCTTGTGTCTATTACTAAAGGGGCAGAGAAGGGGTCAATCAAGATGTTTCGCTGCCAGAAAAAGAAAAGCAATAATATTACCTACAAACATTCTTTAAAGGAACAACAGCACCGTCTTGGTGCAAAATGAAAACTTGACCAGTGGTCAAAACAAAAAATTAATAATAAAAAGTGCTCAAACGGCTTTTGCAGCGAAACGCTTGTGTTTATATACTTACGGCAGGCAGTAAGAAATGTTTAACAAAACTAAAGACTTGTCAGAACAAGTTTAAATGATAATGAAGAAAAAAGGAAAGAAACGTTAGATTATAAATTACCCCTGGAAAACAAGCACAGCAATTGAGCATTGAACAACACAAAATAAGTAAACTGATGCGTTGTAATTTGTGCCCGAACAAAAAACTATGTTCTTTATTTTTGTTCTCATTGCAGTATTTGTTTCATTTGATACCTACTGATTATAGATTGTAATTCTGTGTGAAAAATTTATTCGTATTGCAAGAGATCGACAATATTTTATTTGTGAGAGCAAATTTAAAGTCAAAGGGGATGGCCAAGTGTTAATGGTTGGAGCTGCAGTCAAAAGTGATTGCAATGTTAATATTTCTTGGTGGGTGCGTTAATAATTAAAATTACCATATGGGTATTTCCATGAAATGGTCCACCGTTAGTTAAAAAATCAAAACGCTCGCACAATTTTTTTAGGCACAGAAAATTGAAAAAAAAATTATTGACATTTTATTATGTAAAAAAAATTTTAACTTATAATAATTTTAAATGATGGTAAAAACTTCTGAAAATATATGTTAAATTACAAAAATATGTATGAAGGTAAAAAGTGTTGTCACGTGCGTAATGTAACGTGCGTAATCAAAACATTTTTTTTTTCTTAGCCAACCCATGCACACTTGTTTTTGAACAAACCATGATTATAAAGGTCCATTAATAACCTTTTTTGTCACGTGCGTAAGTCAACTTTGATCGCATGGAACTTGGGTACCCAGTGCTCAATTTTCCAATATATATATATATACTTTTTGGAAGGAACTCGTCACATTAAATGTAACAATGGCGAAATTCCATTCAAAAATTCCAACTCATTTATATTTTTATAATATTCAAAACAATTAAACGTGTACAAATGTCACGTGCGTAACCATGGAAACACCCATATGCATCCATGGCGAGTGATTGTTTGGTGTAGCTTGTGGAGCGGAAATTTTTTGCAATGCAACTGCTTATCAAAAGCTTTCGCATTAGTAGCATATAATATATCACTTTATACAAATTTATTAGTACTTGCAACTAGAATATAATTCACAAGAGAACCTCTGTATTACCAGCTTTGCTATGAACGCACATAATAAACTCATTAAACATCGTATGACTATGAAATTATGAAAAGAAAATTTTACAAATTATATTATTGTTTTTCATTTAGTTACATATAAGTTCGTAATATTGTAGACAATAAATTCTTAATATTTTAGATAGATATTGAGCCTTGTGAACAAATAAGATCCGATTTTCGAGTTGATAATGAAATGTCATCAATTAACTTTAAGTTATATTTAAGCAATAAATTGAATTTTCCGTCATTTGTTTGATCACAACTGAAAAAAGCAGCTTTGGGAATCCAAAGTCTTTTACAAAATTTACAAATCGATTGTGAGGTTTTTGGTAGAGATGTGCGCGTGCGTGTTTTTTGGCTCACGTACGCACGCTCACGAGCAAAATTTTCTGCATCACGCACTTTCACTAAAAAGTTCTCACGCTCAAACACGTGTGCATTGCAACAAAACATAATCTGTGAGAAAGCTGTGTTTTCAATGTAGTAAACTTTTTTTTGGAAAAAATGAAAATGTGCAATTTAGAAGAGTTTTTCGATAAACTAAAATTATTAAAAATATTAAATCACTGTATTTAGAAGATAAAATATTTTTGTGTTATTCAATTTGGTTCTGGTTTACATAACTATTATTTTAGCTGCTGAATATTTTTTAGCGCCGGCACGTCCACCGCCAACATGAAATTGCTCTTCTGCCGCCGTGTAAAGTTTTATGTTGGCACGTTTATTCTGTTCACTAGCACAAAAACAAACACGTTGGAAAAAAAAATAACGTATGTACATACATATGCAACAGCTGTTTTCTTTTCCACTAAAATTTTTTATTTTATTTGAAGTGTAAAGCTCTAAACACATAGACGACAGCAGACTGCAAATGCTGCCAACTTCAAGTGCAGCCAACTTCAAATGCTGCTCTGAAGTCGGCTTTATAATTATTTTGAAGACAGCAACAACATTATAATCAGCTGGTGTGTAAATTAATTTCGAATTTTTATAAATATTACAAATTCAAAGTGTAAAAATATAAAAAATGAGCGAATTTTATCACAACAATTGTTAAAAGAGCTCAGACTACAGCTGAAGTGTATAAAGCCCATAAGACGAATAGTACAAGAAACCGAAGATGGTGGGTTCGCCCAGTAAATACAACCCGTGATGAGGAGGGCATTTACAAAATATATGTACAACAGCTCAAGGAAAAAGATGAAGAACACTTTTTCAAAGCAACCAGGATGAAAATTAAATAAAATATCACAAAAAATTAGCTCAAACGAAAAAAATTGTTTTGATATTGAAAGTGAACGGCTGTGTATTTTAGCAATGCTAATTTCAGGGATGCCATATTTCTTATTTCATAATGAATAAAATTGAAAATTTGATGAAAAATGTAATAATATCACGATAAAACTATAAAAACACATACACTTATTTATTTATTGTATTTTTGCAATGTTCTTTTGTGTTTAATATTAGAAAAAAAGTTTTTGTTCTAATTTGTCCAATTTATATATATAATGGCAACACTATATTTGCTTATTTGCTGCCCATAAAAATAGAAAATAGCCTAAGTTGGCAGCAGCAGCAAATGCTGTTGTGCAGTCAGTCGTGCTGCCCTGCTGCCGTCAAAATAATCGTTTTCATTTAAACACATGCATTTTATTTTTGACATATTGCTGCTTGCTGTCTGCTGTCGTCTATGTGTTTAGAGCTTGATGGTGTGAATGTAAAATGTAATTTACGCTAGCCTTTCACCTCACAAAACTCGATAAAAGTATTTATACTTGTATAATAGTCTGAATTGCCTTTTAGGGACATGGAGAGTTCACATCAATATGAAGTTTTTTTAATAGAATATTACAGCGCATATACATATGTAGATCGTCTTAAGTCGAACACAGAGCTATTGTTCAGTTACGCAAACAACAGACAATTAACCGGCTTTGCTTTCAAAAGTGGATTATCACCAGCAGATTGCCAACATTTCGAAACGCTATAGATGGTACTAATTCGTACTTTTATCTGTGATGCAATTTAGTTTTTGATTCGACTGTTCTCCGAACTGTTTTCTTTTGAAATATAGTACTCGTTCAACGATTGATCATGTAGAACTGGAGAGTTACAGCAAAAATGTCCTTATATACATCATCTTCTAATATTTAATTTATCCTTTTGCAAGCCCTGCTTTTTGAACTTAATGTCATAAAACTTACACTTTCAGTGAGCTAATTTGTATTCATAAACACCAAATTTACCGTTGCTTTGAAACAAGAATATTCGTAGGCTTAACTAATGATTTAATTTTTGCTTATGCACTACCTATCTATAGCTAATTGGGTTAAAATTACCCCAACGATTTTTTAAATTTTTATTTCTCAGGCTAAAGTACTTACACGTGTAGTAGAAATTCAGCTAAAATAGTTTGCATTGACAACTAATTGGAGGAAAAATGTGTGAAAGTTGTTTTGTAAAACAAATAAAGTTAGTGTTCTAACTTTCTCGTGAACATTTCGTGAAGGAAATTTTAATTATAATCACGATCTATTCCCAACAACCGCACATCTCTAGTTTTTAGTGTTTGTTGTTGATATGGCTCGTGGAAAGTAAACCGGTAACACATCCATACACACATATGTATGTATGCGTTTTTATCGCAAGCAACCTCTTTGTACTAAGCTGTCAATATTGCGCAACAGAATACTAGGATGAGCATTTATAATCAGGTAAATATAATAATTAAATAAATTAATTGTTGTGGTCAAAAATAGAGTTTCTTCTTTCAATAAAAAACAGCGGCTGTGTAGAGAGTTTTCCATAAAATTTTGATATGAAAAGAAGCTGGTAGCATGCATTGATCCAACTTACAAATAATTTAATTCTATGTATAAATATAAACTAAGAAATCAGGTATAAGCTACATACATATATTAAACAACATTTTCTATGTACATATTTTTAGCAAGCGGAAATTCTCAAGAAATGGAAAACAAAAAAAAAACTACATGCGCTGGCCATCCCCTGTACTGCGGTACTGTTCAGTTCTATTGTTATTTTTAATTTGTCAGTGGTCAGTTATTTATTCTTAAAAAAACATGTATGTATGTGTGTTTTAAAAAAAAAGAAACTTTTTTATTCAACTGGTATTTGTTATATTTTACTTTGTTTTTTCTTTTCAAACAACCCAGAATAATATACATAAAAAAATAGCAACATAAAAATCCTAAAAATTCCAGTGTCCGGCTGTGTTTTCCTTTGTTTATTACGATGGGAAGGCAAACTTGTTTTCCATGTGTGCTAATGGCCATAATATGCTATTTTCCGTTAAAAACCGGATTTTGAAAACAGGAGTCCCATATGAAATTCATTTATTCGCTTAACACTTTTTTCTAGCAACATATTTCCTTCGTTGAAATTTTGCATTTTTTTTCACAAAAAATAAAACAACTTATTTTAGCGTGGTTTCACAATAAAATACATAATCAGTTTAAAGGGCTTCTATCACCCCCTTGCAAAGAGAATACAAATGTATATTATTGTTTGTTTCTATGTATGTACATGTGTATGGCTGCTTTTAAGTTTTAGAAATTAAAAATATTTGAAATGATTTGCATATTTTTTTATATAATTTAACTATTATTTAACTGGACATCTGTTGGACAAAACAAAAAAAAAGGGATTTTTTTAGTCTTTTGTTTGGATTTTGAATATTCTGCGTGAAAGCAAGTATGAGAAGGAGTGCTTGGTTTTTTGTGAGACAGTTTTTAATTCATTCAACATTTTTTAAGCAAAACTCCGCTATTCACAGTTGCGTTCAAAGTAAACTCTATATTTTATATAGGACTACAATAATATGCCAAGTTATAAAACTTCTCTTTTGAAGCGGCAAAACAACCGTTCGCACTAAGAATTGAAATTAATAAAAGCAATGACCAGATTATTGAGAATGGCAGCCGAGTTTTGAAAATCGTTGTTAGTATTTCGCTGTCTTACTAAGTTTTTGAATGAAGGTAATTGTTGTGAATTTGTATGATCTGGTAGTCTTTAAATGGAATGTGTGTATAAGTTTTCAACAGCAGTTTTCACAAGTGGTATTCGAGAATTTTTTTTTTCATTTTTTCTCTAATAATCGCAATCTCCCCTTGGGGAGATCATTATCAGTCATACGACTGATAATGATTTTGGAAAATTAAGATTGCCCATATTTTTCTGAAGCTTTTTATTTAAAGCAAGTAAGACTGCTATATTCAGCTGAGCCGAATCTTAAATACTCTTTACAATCAGCACTTCTGACACGTTTGCGTTGAAACAAAATAAAAACTGGGTTCGAAAGCGGAATCAGCCTGAGGAATTGGGATTCCCCATACATATTGGTGATTATTGCAAATTTGTTAGTTACGGAATTTTTTACTTACGTCAATTGAAATCGCTTTATTTCCACACTACTTTCATTTCATAAAAAAAAAAAATTTATTTTAATTTTTGAGGCTTCGTCGTCTGGTGACCGTTTGTTTGAAAGCACCAATTTTAATCGTTTATAGCTTTTTTTGTTTGAACCTTTATTGTAATGAATGTATGAAAATTTATCAGCATAACTTGCTGTTTCAAAGCACAAAAAATTCCAAACTTTTGCAAAAAATTGAATTTTTCTTATCGAAAAAAAAATTATATTTTCTAAACTACTAAATTGATCAAAAAGATTTTTACAGTTATTACAGTTTTGTTGCCGAATTTCGCTTTTTATAATTTTTTTCAATGTCTTAAGCCGTTTTTGAGTTAAGGGAATTGTAGGGGGTTTTTCCCCTGAAATACTTTGTTAAATATTTACCCCCTAATTCATAAAAATTATTACAGGCTTATATTTATTTATTTATTTATTTATTTATTCCAATCAAGCCAATGGATAAAATCCTTACTGGCTATTATAACTAACATAAAATTAATTGACATAAATTAAACACGATTTAAATGAATAATAATATTACGCTTTATAACATTTAGGCTAGATGAGAAGTCAATAAATCGAGACATATCATTAAAACAACAGAATAATCTTCTCAGCGGGTCATTCATTGCAAAGTTAGTCCGATAAGTAGCGACATGAAGCAGGTTGCAAGTTCGTAATGAACGTTGAGGAATATTAAAAGACAATTCACTTAACAAAAAATCAGAGACAGTATTTCCATTTATTAGTTGAGCATGGTTCTGCGACTTTGTAAGGTGGGCAAGTTAATTTCAGCTAGTCTGGAAGAATACGAGGGTAGAGCTAAATAATTTGGATAGACATCTTTTAAACAAAATATAAGAAACTGTTTCTGTACAGATTCGATGTGATCAATGTGAAAATTATAGTATGGATCCCATATAATTGAACCATACTCTAAAATCGGTCGTACAAGCGATATATGTACATATATAAACTTTTGATAATATGTGGGTCTCTGAATTCTTTTGCCCATCGTTTGATAAATGCCAGAAGTCAGAAAATGTATTAACGGATTCCAATTTGTGGTTGTTAAGAACGTATACACATTAGGACTATCTCTACCGCGAGTGAAGCGCATATGTTTGCATTTTGTTAAATTTAGTTCCACTAAATTGTAATTACACCATTTATAGAAATTATCCAAATCATATTGAAGATGGATATGGTACAGCTCTTGTTTTAAACTCAAACATATTTTAACATCATCAGCATACATGAGGATGTTGCAATATTTGATGGATTCAGGCATGTCATTAATAAACAGCAGAAACAGAATAGGGCCAAGGTGACGACTGCCCTGTGGTACTCCTGAGCTAACAAAAATTGCTTTTGAGGTGGTAGATTTAAATTTGACAGATTGTGTTCGGTGAAATAGATATGACTTTATCCAATTCAGGTAATTACTGTTGAAACCCAATTTATCTAGTTTCATTAATAAAAGTTTATGATTTACTTTGTCGCACGCTTTGCTGAAATCAGTAAACAGAACATCGGTGTATTGGCTATTAGTAAAACCTTTGTTGACAATTTTTGTGAACTGCAGCACATTGGTCATAGCTGATAAACCTTTACGAAATCCGTGTTGGTAAGGTGATATTAACGAGGAAACTTGATGAATGAGAAATTCGGTGGTACATTTTTCAAAAAGTTTAGGTATGTCACTCAATTTGGCGATACCTCTATAGTTTCCAACATTTGATTTGTGTCCAGATTTGAATAGAGGAACTATATATGATGTTTTCCATTTTTGAGGGAAATACCCAAGCCTTAAAGAAATATTAAAAATTATAGATAATGGTACAGCTAAAGCAGATGAGCAGTTTTTTAAAATGCAACTGGATATGCCATCCGGGCCACTATAAATTGAATTTTTAAAAGTTTTTAGGCAGTTAACTATATGTGATGTACTGATAGAAGATGTTGATATTGTTTGATTTGAGTAAATATTGTAATGATAGTCGGTAGAATCATAAGCCTGTTATTTAACATATTTGTATGGAAAATCTGTCAAATAGGAGCTTTATAAACCTATTATAATTTTTATGAATTAGACGTTTAATTGTTAAATCTAGTTTTTAAGTTTTTCTAATACTATTTTTAGAAAATATTTTTTGCTTTAAAAAATCAAATTATTACAAGAAGAGAATTTGTGAACTCAAGATATTATATAAATATATCCAATATAAAAAATTAAATAAATTATCCCCTATAGGAATATATGTTGTCCTTTCTTCTCCATTTTTAAAATAACGGTATATGTATTTGAAAAACAAGAGCTAACCTAAGAAAACGGTTAGCACCACTGAACTCAGCACGCCCAAATTAGGTTTAGTCACTGGGTGCCCCGTCTGTCGTTTTTTTCAAGTAGCACATTGTAATTAATTGAATACATTTTTTTTTATGAATTTGATAGCAGGTGTCTATATATTTGCACAAAAAATGTTAAATTCAAAAATGAACTTAATTATTTATTTGCTATAAGAGTCATCTGTATGCGGCCGACATTTCGTTGTTGCTAAACAACTCATCAGTAGACTCGAAAAATCTAAAAATAATGTTCGAAGCCCAACTACTTATTCCAAAATTCTCATCAACAATGTTCAAACAGAATGTATAAAATATTTAATTACTTTATTAGTTAAAGATTCCAATGCAGTGTAAATAGTCCATAGTAGATATACACATACATATCTAGGCTATAAGCGGTCAAATTTGAAAGTAACTAGCTTAAAGGTTTTCTTATAGCTAACTGCGAAAAAGGCAAGACATAGTTTACAGTCAGCTACTTGTAATCTGGTTTTAAGCTAACCTCTACCTATCTAACATTTAGCTAGTGGAAAAGTAATGTTAAAATACAAAGTTAACTATAAATGCACTAAACGCCAACTAAGTTGCCGACAGGGTACATACACTAATAGTTTCCTGTATGTGTGTAATAGATTTTTTCTAATTAATACTCTGGACTGGTTAATTAAAAATAGAAAAACAAGCACACACAAAACAAAGCGACAAAGGCTTGCTTTTAATATAATACTACCATACAATAATCAAAAAAGTTTTAAAAATAATCGAGCAAAAGGAGAAAGCACATATCAAATTAAATTTCAGCTTGTTATGCGCAAACGCTTTATTTTTTCAAGATGTAAGAAAAAAAAAACTTTTAAAGGAAAAAAGGGAAAAATGTACGCGAAAAAATTTTCGTTTATAAAAATCCTGCAAGGTACAAAAAACAAAAATGGAATAATAAAAAAAATAGCAGCAGCTCTCGCAAAGCTTGCAAAGAAAAAACCAACCACAACTATGGCAGTAGCATCCAACACAACAATGGTTGATTTTAGCAAACACATACACATGCACACACTCACACTCACACATATGCACGTGTCTCTTAGTATTTTTTTCTTACTCTTTTTTTGTGTTTAAGAAAGATTTTTAATGGCAAAAAGGAAGGGCTTTGAGAAAAAAAATTTGTACTTTACCAACGCCTTCACTTTCTGTGAACGCCATCGCTCACACAGCCCAACCAAAAAAGAAAAAAGAATAAAAAAAACTTATTTCTACAAAATCTACAACCATACATACATTTGATGTATTTATGTATATGTAAGTGTCTTCTATACATGCATAATACAACCACAACAACACATGCAAGAAATTCGCTCGCACTTACACGTTCATCCCTTTTAGAAAAAAATATATTTGAAGAAAAATTTTGAAAAAAAACGAGAACTAACTAAAAGGAGAACATTTCTAAACCACGAGTATTCCACAAGCATGTTGTATGAAGGATATAGTAGGCGAAATGCTAAAGAAAAAAGTTACTAAAAACACTTTTTTCTTGATTAAATACATTGTGTGCCCTACAGTTCTTGGGCTGGCTGTATAAAATCCAAATCCATTTATTTCACATCATTGAGAGTAAGAATTTGTAACACAGACATAAAATTTCTAAGAATTGGGGAAAAAAACGATAACATATGTATATTGCCAAGTTTCTTGTATTATAAACATTCACAAAGTATTATCTTATATTATGCCACAGTAATAGAGTAGTAATTGGTCAATTCTGTAACCCCCCATTTACACATGCAAGTAACTCGTTGCGAGCTGTGTGTATATATTAACAACCAATATATTGACAGAGGCAGTAAAAGATGTTGCTACTTGCTTGATTGTTTACACAGGCAAGTGCAAGCTCATTTTTAAAATGTCGTCAAAGAAAATGGTCCTAAAGAAAATTGCTTTACTTTACAAAATAAAAGAATTAAATGAAAGGAATAGTAATAAAACAATCGGACCTCGCTCTAAAATTAAACAGAAGAAATCTAAGGACACTGTGTGGGGCACTAACAGGACACTATACCTGCATGAAGCATCTACACAGAATGGGACTATCCAGCACGGCAACCTGCAGATTTTGCGGAGAAGAAGAGGAGGCAATGGAACACTTGATTATTGAATGTGTGGCACTTGGCCACAGAAGATACAGGCTGTTGCAGGCCTACACATTGGGTTCACAGGATTTGCAAGGGCTTCCACAGAAGGAGCTAGTACTGTTTCTTGATGTATTAAACTCGTGAGAGAACAGGGTTGCACAATAGATCATTCATGGTCGCAGTGCGAAGGGCCATTCTGGACCGACCTAGCAATAATAATAATAATAAAACAATTATGCGAGAAAAAAAACTAAAAATTCACTGTTCCATTTTTTAAACATTTAAAAATTACTATTTTTTCCTTTTTTGTGTATACTATTCTTTTTTCTGTTTTTGGCCGTCTACATGACTATTTAATGGCTGGGTTACCAAAGTATTGTCACACACGAACTGTTATGGGGAAGCAAATTATACGAATAGCTTTTTTTTTATCAAACAAATAGTAAATTTATATTAAGAATTCATAAAATCTATATTTTACTTAAACTTTTTTTATATTTTATCTTATTTTTCGTTATGTAAGATTAAAATACATAATCATTCCTGGTAAGTTATCTATTAAAATTTAAATATAAACTTTATAAGGTAACTCTGTTTTTGCTTGTTGTAAAAATTTTACCGACATGCAAGTAAAAAAAATTACTGGCAATCAAAATCTCTTGCAAGTGAGCCTACAACTTGCAGAAGTACGATGGTATTAGTAAACAAGTAAGAGTGCTATATTCGGCTGGGCCGAATCTTAAATACCCTTCACAATGGTACATACATTCCGATTGATTTTTGGTGCGAAAAGTTGTTTTATTTGGCTTTTAAATGGGCCGATTTTTTCTGAATTTCAATATCAGATCCACTACCGGGATTTAACACAGGCTGCAAAACTTTTATTTAAATAATTCCTAATATGCTCAAGTTCAACCACTGGGTGACACCAATTCTTTTTAATATCAATGAAATAAAGAAAAGCAAAATGTATTTCTTAATTATTTATCAGTTAACTTTATAGTAAAATTTATTTAACAAAAAATTGCATATAATTGCATTATTTTTGAATTATAATGCTAAACATTGCCATTAAGTGTGATTTGCTTTTCAATTTACTTACGTATGTGGGTACACATGCATACGTATGTATGTATGTATCTATAATAGAAAACTCTAAAATAAATTCTTTATTATTGAATATTTTCAGTGTGTTCCATAAAACAATGATTATATACATACATATATACATACATACATATTTACATTGCTTGCTTTTACAAAATTATTTTTTTCTTGTGCACGTTGTTGATGATCTATTGCGTATCATCATACACATGTGTGTGTGTATGTACATATGTAAGTACGTAGGGAAACCCAAAATGATTTTTTGTGTGAATGAATTTGAAGACGCAATTGTTTAAAAGAATTTCATTGCGTACCCTTTTTTCAAGAATTCTTTATATCACTTTCATTTTCAAGCTCGTGTATACATATGTATGTACATACATACACATTTTTACACCAAAGCAAAAAAATTGTTTATGCTAACATACTTGCATGCATACATACATATGTAGATACATACATACCTACATACATACAAACGTATCTACATACATACATACATACATACATACATACATACATACATACATACATACATACATACATACATACATACATACATACATACATACATACATACATACATACATACATACATTCATACATGATCGCAAATATTATATACATATGTATATAATATTATATACATATGTATGTACCATTATGATTGATTTTTGGTACCAAAAGTTGGGTGCATATGGGCCGATGTCCAAAAATTTTCTAATTTTGCCCCTAAACAGCCTGTATGTACCATTCCGACAAATATTTAGTGCAAAAAACTGTTTCGTTTAGCTTCCAGGCCCGACTTCTTGAGATATCGGGAGGCGCTATATCTCGAACATATATGGGCCGATGACAAAAAGATTTCCAGTTTTGCTTCTGACTAACCTATATGTATCATTCTGATTGATTTTTGGTGCCAAAAGTTGTTTTATTTAGCTTATAGAGCCGATTTCTTGAAAAATCGGGAGATGCTATATCTCAGGTATATATAGACCGATTGCAGACATTTTCAAATTTTGCTTTTAAACACCTTATATGTACCATTCTGATCGATTTTTGGTACCAAAAGTTGTTTTATTTGGCTTTTAGAGCCGACTTCTTGAGAAAACTTGAGGCGCTATATCTCGGGTGTATATGGACCGATGTCCAAAATTTTCCACGTTTGCCTCTAAGTAGTCTATATGTACCATTCTGATTGATTTTTAGTGCCAAAAATTGCTTTATTTGGCTTAAAGAGCGGATTTCTTGAAAAATCAGGAGTCGCTATATCTCAGATATATATGGACCGATTTCAAAAATTTTCCAATTTTGCTTTTAAACACCTTATATGTTCCATTCGAATCGATTTTTGATACCAAAAGTTGTTTTATTTGGCTTTTAGAGCCGACTTCTTGAGAAAACGGGAGGCGCTATATCTCGAGTGTATATGGGCCGATGTGGAAAAATTTTCCACTTTTGCCTCTAAATAGCCTATATATACCATATTGATTGATCTTCGGTGCCAAAAGTTGTCTTATTTGGCTAATAAAGCCGATTTCTTTAAAAATCGGGAGACGCTATATCTCGGATATATATGGGCCGATTTCAAAAATTCCTTCATTTCTAGGATTTAATGAGCACTAAAAATGATATGGTTTAGTTTTTAAGAAAAAATTTTTTTTCAAAAATCTGAATACAAAAATTACACAAAATATCCCTCAAAACCCGGTTTTTTGAATATATCTCGGCTATCCGCGGACCTATCTTACTGAATTTCAATAGCAGACCCACTACCGGGGTTTCACACGTTTTAGCGAAAGAATGAGGTTTCTATCTCAAACCGTTTTCTCAGAAACGGTATTTCAACGACTACAGACGGACAGACGGACAGACGGACAGACGGACAGACGGACAGACGGACCGACGGACAGACGGACAGACGGACAGACGGACAGACGGACATCGCTCAATCGTAATCGCTATTGATGCTGATCCAGAATATATATACTTTATGGGGTCTTAGATGGATATTTCAATGCGTTACAAACGGAATCACAAACTTATATATACCCTTACACATTTATGTGAAGGGTATAAAAAAAAAAACTGTCAATGTATTGACTTACTTGCACTTGTACTTGCGTGTGTAAATGATGGGGGCTGCGTCCAAAGATCACAGATTGGTTTTATATTCACGTTATCAGCTAGCTAATCGAATTTCGTATAAAATATGAAGCGGCTCTCACAGCGAAACGATTAAAGATGATGGGTGAGTAGATCGAACAGGGACACAAAGCGCATCATCAACAAATCTTTGCAGCCATAGAAGAGTTAATACCGGAAAATGTGACCGCAGACTAATCTAGAGGCCAATTAAGAAAAATGACCCTTTGAACGAGGACTTGGTATTTGTATAGAAAATACCACGATACTATTATTCCATCGGCCGGACTATCACACAGTTTTTCAGGCTGAAATTAGGGCAATTATTTGCTGTATTAGGGAGCTTAATGAAATGGGAAGGCCAGGACCTGTCAAATAGCCATTAGAGCGATCTCAGTTGAGCGGATTAAATCACAAACAGTTTGGGATTTTAAAAACGCTCTACTCAAGGTGAACTGCGCATCATATGGGTGCAAGAGCATGCGGCAATAACTGCAAGTGAAATTATCTTTCTTCAAGGGCAAGAGAGTTAAGTAGCATAAGCTTGGTATGTGCGAAATTTTTCGATGCAGTTAAAGCTGAGCTAAAGAACTGGGCACATAGAGCCCATTTAGCTCTCTGGAGCTATATTGATTCTTGCATTGGTTCTCACGAAACCTTAAGAATCAATCCAAGATATCTATGGGGGGGATCCAGACGAGGAAAATCCGTGGGGCGTGCTAACACTTAGCAATCCTGAATTAAGTCGATTAATGGGAGTTATGACAGGTCCCTCCCAACTACTGGCACATCTTAGCATTACAGGAATAGTGCGAGGAGATGAATATAGAGCATGTGGAGAGCCAATGCCCCGCCTTCTCACAAAAGCGATCCCGACATCTTGGGAGGGACACCTTACCAAATAAAACCCAATTACGGGGCATATGCTGGAGGATATTGAGGAACTTTGTAAATGACACGGAGTTTCGCAAACTAATGCTAGCAACACAACTGGGACGAACGACGAATTTCGCCCAACACGACGAATTCGCCGGTCAAAATTCGCTGTGTAAATTCGTCGTATACAAACACATCTGTTACAATTGATAAAGTTGTTTATTCCTTGTTCAAAGATGAAACAAAATTAAATGAATCAAAGAATTTCCAATTTTGTAAAACTAATTAAAATAATCAACATGATCTCAGATTATATAAACATTCATAAAAATTTTCAGTTATAATTTCACTTGTATCCATTTTCTCAGTTTTTTCATTTTATCTTATTATAGTGGAACAGCTGATGGGGTGACCATATTAAAAAAATTTGGCACCTAAAAAACCAAAAATTTAAACACTACAAACATGTTTTATAATCTTATATATTGGCTTTTTATTTTAAATGCAAAAGGTCAAAGCTTAGCACTTAAAATAAAAACTATTAAAGTAAAAATTGACTGTTTTTACTAAAGCACTTGAGAACTAAAACCAAAATGGCCACATGGTACTGATTTGTTCGTCCTTCACCGGCATATGAAATAGAAATAAATCTATTTCAAGTTCGCCGTGTACAACAAATTTCGCCGGACGCTGTGACTCTGTGCATTTTCATATACACCAATGTGTTTTAATTTTGACGGCGAAAAATTAGTGGTTCGTCCCAGTTGTGTTCCTAGCATAATGTTATGATAAAAATTAAAGCAACTAGAGATGATCCATACAACTAAATATACATGTATGTAGACTTATGTGCATATAGATATTGACCACAAGTCACTATTTATATTGAATTTAGCAACCGTACTTACTTTGGGGGTGCAATACACCCCCAAATAGCCTGTGGGCACATCTAACCAATTTTCTTAGTTGGATTTGCAGCAGCCAATGAAATATGTAAATCCAACCAATAAAAAACCGTAGAAAGAAGTTAACAAAAAAAAAAAAGAAAAATAATAATAATAATATGTTACTGTATAGGTCTTATGGTCGAGCTACGAAAAAAACCTTGCTGCCTTCCTCCAAGATTGGTGCAACCATTTCTATAACCTTTTGAAAGTTTTGTTTTTCTTGTATTTTTTCATCATAATTTCCAAATCCAGAAAACATTTGAGTTATTATATATAAGGCCATAACAATTAGCATAAACAAATAATTAACAATTGATAACAGTTAGGTAAACATACCATATTTTTGCTTACTAAATAATTTTAAATATAGTAAGAATTTTATAAGACTGATTATGTACAACTACAGCAGGCACAGGCTGCTTTTTCGCATGTAACATAATGAGAAATGCTCGTAATAAGGTTTTGAACTAAGTTGACTTTTGGTTTCTTTTCTTTATCTTCTTTGTTTTGTTTCAGCATAAAAAACAATGGTAGAATATATATATTTTTGGTTACCCTGAGTTGTAGTGTAAATAAGGAAGAAGAAGAAGACTGGTTCTGCAAAAGTCCTTTGAAAGTAAACGATACATTTGAAATTTCTGATAATGTTGCTTCAATGTTTTGTACCGTTACATAATTGACGATGATTCAAATTTCTATGCATAATAATTAGAACACCAACTTTTGGTTGTAATCAATTAAAGTGCAAAATTTGGTGATCTAAAGAAGTAAAAAATTCTGTAGAATATTTAACAATGCCATTTTAATTTGTAACTGTGCCTGTAAGCTCTTTAGGAAGTATTTACGCAAGTACCTACCTTGCGGCCTTACCTTATAGTGGTCTTATCACTGGGTGAATACAATGCGTCTACCGACGCCCCCACAACTGATGAGTACCGAATCGGAGCATGGTCTCCTTTCGGTTTGCGATCGCAGCCTATCTTACACTCCTTACCACAATTGGTTGCACTGCAATTCCACACCGAGTTCGCATTGAACTCTCTCCGCGATTTGGGTGCCAACCACAGCCACTACAATGCTCCCAGAAGGGCCTCACCAAAAAAAAAAAAAAACAGTATCGTCGCAAACAGCTAACAACCACTCTCACGGATAGCTCGTTGGTCGCTAAGCGACACCAGCAAGGAGGACAATATAAAGGACCCCCTCATGCGGGACTTGATAACAAAGCAATGGAAAACTAACACCTCCCTCCTTTGAGCAGCGACACCTTCATCAGCCAAACACATCACCACCAGTAGCACAGCAAAATCCATAAATCAGCTATGATACAGAGACTGTGCTTTATGCTTTTATGGTGACCCACCAATACGTGCGTCACCCCCAGAGAACGCGCGCCACCCCGCGCAACATTGCTGTTCAACGATGACCGACACATCAGTGACTATCAAGAGGCAAGTTATCCTCCCTGACTTTGCCCTAATCTTCCATTAAGCACTTCGCGGGAAACGCACCCAAACGTGTCCCTACCAGCTAGCACTCTACTGAAGTCGGAAACTACTATCTACTCTTAAAACGGACTTACCCACAAAATCTCGAAGGTGGTCACAAAGATGACATTCGGCTCCCCCACCCCACATCTACACCCGTCGGTGTCTGTAAGGCATCTTTCATGCAAAAATGCATTCATGGACCCATGTCCCGTGAGAAGGAATGAATCCCTGGCTGAGGCTGAAGCCAAAGGCTGGCTGACCCACCACAAAATCTAAATCGCGTATGAGCTTGTACGTTGTTAGCACGGCTATGTAATTACTACGTAAAGGAACTTGCAATTGGTTCTAATATTGCTTAACAGTTTCTTTTCCCGACTACAAGCACCGCCGTCAACTTTCGCTCCGTGATGAAGACTTCCTCTTCTGCGAAAAGTGATAAGCCATTGAAGTTCCCTCGCGACAGCAAAGGAGGGAGAGTGTCGACAAAAATGACAGTCGACAACACAAGCAAAACATTATAACACCATTTTTTCTGTGCATTGATATAGTTTTTGATTTAAAAAAAAAAACACCCTTCTTATGTATGTACATATGTACTTAACAATATTTACATATTATTCTTAGTATTAATACATATGCATGTGGGTATGTGTATTTGTATATACTTGTATTTACATGCATACATACATACGTATATAATATAAAAAGAACTCTTTCCTGCAGACAGCTTAAAAGGAACTTTATTTTATATACATACATACATGTGTAACTATGTACAAGGTACAAACATAAACACTTTCAACCCTAAAATTTTTTTGATTTGAAAATTATAAAAAATAAAGCATTGCACACACGTAGCACAAATTAAATATTTCTTAAGTTTTGGTAAAAATAAGAACAATTCTAATAAAAATTCTACTGAACGCGTGTATTTTTTACATAAACTCACACTCGCATAGTTTGTACATGTGTGTGTGTGTGTGTGTGTGCCGCAAGTTCCTTGTCGGCAACTCAGTTAACTTTCCATGCTTTTCAAATCAACTTTTTTTGATTTAGTTGTGGTTGATGCCTGCATTACTTTCTAAGGAAATAAGCGACTATTTTAACATGGCGCTGTCCCAGGAGGCAGTCAATTGTTCAAATTTACTTTAATTTTCGATTAACTTAAGGCTAGTTACTTATAAGTTAGTGCAGAAAGAAACATGGTTGATTTTGTGTTGTTCAGAGGCAACGTTTTTTTTTTTAGTCTATTTCGTTTAATGGCATGTAATCCTACTTTATAATATTTCTTCAATATAATTTGAATTCCTTTATTTGAATGCTGCAGACTTTCGTTGCTTCTGGCGGGATTCGAACCGCAAACCTGACTACTACTGGACATTTCCTCACACCTTTTGGAAGTTGCCAACAGATCTACATAAATGAGTTGAGGCCAGCGGTATCACCTTTAACATTTCAAAAACACCCCAATGGAGAAATGACGTATTCTTCAAAAATAATTTTTAATTAAAGTTTTTGTAAAATGCATTTCATAAGCACAGTGTTAGATTTACAAGCAGAATTTTCTCATTTTATCTCATTTTTGTTATGGATTAATACATTAAGGTCAATTTTGGAGATGATAACTAAATGCTATTAACATTTAAGTTGAATTTAAGCACGAACTTTATACAGTATTTTTCGGTTAATTGACTCTACGGTTAATTGGTTTCCACGCTTAATTGAACCACATGATCGGGCAAAAAAAATATTGCATACGAACACCATGTGAATTTCCTCGGATAATTGAACCCGGTTAATTGATTTTCCCGCTTAATTCGTTCAAAATTCATGTCATCAAAAATAAATTTCCTCTTACTTTTACACGGTTAATTACATTGAAAAATAATCTGGCATTTTTGCACATACATATTTGACAACATTTGTGAAAAACACTGGGTGGCATCTCTACTATACACATACATATATCTACATTTTTTGCTGTTACTTGCATTTTTTTTTTTTCGTTTAAGATAAAAAAAAAATATTTTGAAAAACTTAAAGTGCACATACCTATGCGATTTCTTTTAATTCATTAGTACATAGTTCCAATTATGCGTGATTTCTGTAATTGAACAAACTGTTCAATTAAATAGGGTTCTTGTAATTGAACGAATTGTTCAATTAAACGGGTATCGGCTAATTGGTTCCCCGGTTAATTGAACAAAAAATTGTGCAAATTTTGATGTGCAATTAACCGAAAAATACTGTACATACCACAATCAATTGGTTCTGAAGAGATTAACATTTTTGACAAAATTTTCACACAAGGCTATTATATATTATAGTCCATGCTAAAATGAAGAATTTAAATAGAGTCAAAGAATTACCTGTATTTTCTACAGTTTTCGAGATATCAAGAAGGTTGTTGCAGTTTTGCATAGGAAATTACAATTCATTTTAGACGATACTACAACCAGAGAAATTTAAATAAACAGAGATATCTAAATAAATTTGACACTTCAACACACACAGGACTCTTACTTGTTGGTTTTGTACTGTTTAAAACGTAATACATTGGTGCGCCGTACATTAAGAACTTCAATGGCTCAGCAGGTAGAGTTACAGTACAAAAATCAATAGGTGAACGAACGTTCGATTCCATTAGGTAACTTATTTACATTAATTTTAATTTAAACGAGTTTTCACTTTTTCGTTTTGAAAATGGATGAAATTGGTGTTCAAATCATTGAGATATAGACGAAATAAACACTGCTGTCTCTTGTATTTTATATATATATATATATATATATATATATATATATATATATATATATATATATATATATATATATATATATATATATATATATATATATATATATATATATATATATATATGTATATATATAAATATACATATATACATATATATATATGTACATATATATGTATATATGTATATGTAAAAAAAAAAATTATAAAAACCTCTGGATTTGAACCGGTAGCGTTCTGCCGGGTACTCTACTCTACCAGTCACTGGTCTTCGCTGAATTTGATAATGCCTTGCGATCACAGGTGCTGTTTATGTTGAAAACGCACCCTTTTCAAACGGTTCACAAGAGTGTGATTCCGTTTGTAATTTCCACAATTTTAATTTCCGATCCCATAACGGCTATATATTCTGGATCAGTATTGATAGAAAAATCCAGTTAAAGATGAACGCCTGTTTGTCGATACGTAGGCCATTTAAATATCGTCCAAATATTCATATATTCTGTTACGGGTTTGCAATTGAAATGCCATGAAATCGGTTATATCCAGGAAGATAAAATTGTTAGCTTTTTTTGTACAAAAGCTTTAAAAATTTTTATACTTTAATTTGTTTGTGTTGTGTTTTGTTTTTCATTCTTTTATTATTTTATTTTCATATTATTTGATTTTTAGATTGTTTAATTAATTATTCAAGCTTTTGATCTTTGGTTTTATTTTATTTATTTATTTATTTTCAATATTTCGCCAACAATTTGTTGGCATCTTCAGGAAAATAATTCTAAAATTAAAAAAAACAAAAATCAAAAGCTTGAATAATTAATTTAACAATCTAAAGATCAAATAATATATATACTTTAGTGTTCAAATAATATTTATGTTATTTGGTATGACCATTTATATATGTATGTATTCGAGGTATAGCAAAAAACTTGTTCTCTAGAAGTTGGACCTGTACCTGTGTCCAAAATCAGTTTTATTTATTTATTTATTTATTTTTTTTGTGGAAGGGAGTTTTCTTAAGAATACAGCGCAGAACACAAAAACTTTTGATAATCATTTATTTATGTACACACATTGCATTTGAGGGTCAGAAATGTTGATTGTAAAGGGCATTTAAGATTCGGCCCAGTTGAACATAGCACTCTTAATTGCTTACCAGTTGTGAAAAGCTGCTTGCTATTGTCTTTTGTTGGAGTCTTATTAAGTATTTTTATTTTGCGAAGCAGCCGACATTCGAAACAGAAGAAAAGAGCGGGTGTTTCTTTTATTTCGCCTTCTGCCAAGTGCTGGCGTTGTGTTGAATTTAAGCATGTATGTATATACGCAAGTATGTATTTCCAGCCATTTTTATTTTTTATTATAACAAGGAATAAAAAAATATCAAAAAGAAAATGCGAAAATAAAATTATACCATGGAAAAATTATTTTCTTAAGTATAGGTAAGCTTGAAGATGGATGAATGTCTGAACTAATGTATACACAATTGTACAAACAGCAATATCCATGTGTATGTGCACATGTATGTATGTAGGTATGTATGTGAACATTAGGGTGGAAATAATTTGTTAAATGTTGAATATGAATAACAGAACGCAGATAGTTTGACGCCAAAAAGAGTCTCTAGTAACGCCTTGAAGCAAAATGTCCGGCAATGGCCCATAAATATCTAAGATATAACAAAAAAATTTTAGTACAAAAAAATTAGGCAAAAAATAGAAATGAAAAGTGAAATGAAAAGTTTTTGGAACGAAGTTCCTTAACGCGGCTTGCTGGTAGTGGAAATTAGTATAAATCGTCACGAAAGCGCGTGAACCGTTTATATGTATTGGTGTACTGTCGAAAAGCAATTGTGTATGTATGATTGGCGGTGTCTCCACTGACAGCAGCGGAGACACCTACCAATAAATATTAATTAGTTGGAAAACGTTCCAAAAATTTAAAGAATTATAAAATTTTAAAATTTCAAAAACAACACAAAATAAAACATACAGATTTCACCTTGTATTACATTCAAAGATGAAAAAAAACGTAAGGAACTTCGTTCCTAACGGGGGTCCCCCGACCGCATTTCTTTTTTTTTACATTTTCATAGCAGTCTTGCTTTGATAAAAACATGCGTGATAACGTTTTCATATGCTAACAATACCGGCAGGAAACGGGTTTTTCCATCGTTACGCAACTTTTGCGATTCTGGTTTTGTGTGAAACACAAGAAAAAAAAAAAAAGAATTTTGTTCTCTCTAGCTGTGTCTATATCTTTCTATACTATGGTAATATGTACAATGTAAAAAATATAGATGTGCGGTTGTCGCTAAAATGTCGTGGCAAATGTGGGAAAACCCATATTATTAACTTTTAACTCCTGTTTTTATTTTTGCAAAACAAAGTTTGTCATCAGCTACAACAGCTGTTTCTCAGAGTTGCCGTATAATATAACAATCGTGTAACTAAAATACGGCAATTATTGGTATCAAATTGTTTTGCGACAATAAAATTTCAGTTAAATGTGATAATCATGTGACTGCAGAGAATTTGATTGGGACACATTTTTAATTGTGCTCCAATTCAGCCCAATAAAAATTGTGTAAAATTGGTGCTTTGCGGCAATCGTGTGATCCCAGCTTAAGTTTTATTAATTTTAATCTGCCTAAACTGATTGCGTGAAAATAAAATAACACTTTTAGAGAAGTTTTATATATTGTACTCAGTGCATTTTGGTTGTTTGAAATGTTTGGAGTGGAAAAACTCTTAATATTTTTATAACAAAGTGTATTGGGAATGTGCTTATTTTTTCAAACTAACATGTATCATCATTTGAAGTGCACATATTTATACAAAATTATGTAAAATAAAATAAGAGCAATAATAGCGGATGTCACAACAATTTCGTTTTGCTACATACCTTCATCACAACGGGACCTTTCCAGGACCCAAGTGAGTCGCCCACGTAACATAACCTGCATACCTTGCTAAAGGGTGTATTAGATTCAACATGGTCGAATATAGCATTCTGACTTGTTTAGTTTAGGTACAGTAAAGAAAACATACATATTTAATTTTATTGTTTGTTTAGGGCCCAGTTTATTATGAATTCATCAGATCACTTCACTACACTTTGCGATTTATGTAAGCTCGCCAAAAGTCTGGTCCTTGCGAGTTCAAGTGACAACCGCAAATACTATCCGAGAGTCAGTACATTATTTCGTAAAAAATTATTAATTATATTTTATTTATTTATTTTTATTAATTTATTTCCATTTCCTGTACAACAAGATTTCACTTACATATATTTAAAGTACAGAAATGTGTTAAAGGGGCACAACTGGTCCCAGGCACCACTGGAGAAAAATAGTTTTATTATATACATTAAAACAAAAGTTAAAAAAATAAATAAATAAATACAATATAATAAAAAAATAAAATAAATTAAATTAAGTGAAGTTATTAAACAAAATCCGTTTGAAACTTTTTGCGTTGCTGTTGAGTTTCTGAGTAGCTGGTAGAAGGTTCCAAAGACGCGCTGCATTTATAAAAAACTGTCACTCTGAAACCAGATAACTATGATTTTTCTGCCTCTAAGTGATCTGGTAAATTTAATTTTGTCGTATAGGTACAACGGAGCTTGCAGATAAATGATCTTATGAAGAAATATGAGTACACGAATCTTGAGTAGACTGTCGAGCGACACACCGTAAAGTTGTGAAGAAAAATTAGAAATACGGTCATGCTTTCGTAGGCCATACACATTACACATACCTCAAAATATTATATTGCATAAAACATTTTGTTTACGCTTACTAGCAGAGTCGCAACTCGAAAAGATTTCGCAGCCATATAACACACAAGGCAAAGCAAATATTTTGGTAAAGGATCGAATATGGCACTCTTACTTGTTTTTACTTCGTCTAATAACAGAACGAGAATCGACGAAACTACGATTTATTCCAACTCTTCACACTTTGAAAAATAAGCGTCAGCCTAACATAATTACATATGTACATATGTATGTGTACATACTTATATGTGAACGCTTTGTTTATTGCTTACGTTTATCCTGCACACATATACTCGCAAAGAAAACAAGGATAAATTAACTCTTTTTCTATGACATTTGTAAGTTTTGTACTACTTATGTAGATGTGTTTGTTAATATCTGCTCACGCACACACACACACACGGTTTCACACAGATGTCTTTCTCTGTTTTTGTTCTTCCGTTCGAATTAATGTCGAACTACAAACAAACATATATGTATATGTATGTATGTATGTATGTATATAAAAATGCCCTATTCCAGCCACATATAAAATATTTTTATATGAAATATCTGTTAAAAAAGGGGATTTTTTTCCTGTTATGTTATGTTTTTAGTTGTTTGCCCTCCTAGTACGTAATTTTTTGAGTTTATACAGAAGGAGTAAGTAAGTACTTTTGCAATCCAACATGTCTGAATTATTTATGAACAAACATACATATGTATGTAGCTACCCACACATACAGTTACTTCAGTTGTTCTGGGGGGGGCGGGGAAAGCAGAACCTTACAGTTTTGATTATACATCTTATGATAATTTATTTTTTCTCATTTCTGCAGCTTACATTGTGTTGTAGTTTCTTATCCAGGCTGCATCTTTTAGTCTTTAAAAGTATGTGTACAGTTAAACATTTTTAAAGTAGTTCCAAAATTGAAGCTTTTTTTATATGGAGCGAAATAGCACTTAGAAGCTCTAGATATGTTTTAATACCATATGACAATGCTATATCTATAACATTGACATGTCAATACAATAGTAGCATTCATTATGTGCATATCTTATAACCAGGGGTGTTAGATGTGACGAATTTACGTAATTTTGATCAAAAACACTAAAATGACGTTTGACGTTTTTCTTCTCAGAAACTCTTGTATTTTGACGTTTTTCTAGCTTGGCTCCTTTTTAAATTTAAAGAAACTACGAGAAAGTAAAAAAATGTTTATACTTTAATTTACTCAAGAAAGAAAGAAAGAGACTAATAGATAGCACAATTACGATCATTTACAACAAGCATACATATGCATGTTAATAAGAAGTAAGTGGTATCACTATGAACTATGGACATAAAATGTCTGTCAAAGTCTATATAAGACTTGAAGACAATTTTTATTATCAATTTATTTTATTATCTCCAATATTTCGGTCAACTTTGTTGGTCATCCTCAGGGAGTTCTTGAA
This sequence comes from Sturmia bella, assembly GCA_963662145.1. Lineage (NCBI taxonomy): Eukaryota > Metazoa > Arthropoda > Insecta > Diptera > Tachinidae > Sturmia > Sturmia bella. Next base: position 2,059,574 of record OY759173.1, on the reverse strand, counting down.
TTTACAAAGAAACATTAAATTACACTTATAATATTGCACATTTTAATCTATTTATACATACACCTTTTTAATTGCTATTCTATTATATTAGTAGTGTTGTCAGTTGTTAACGTAAGTAACTTTTCTCGCCTACTGTTTTGTTATTTGTATGTCTTCCCTGCCGGAAACCAAGCTAACTTTAAGCTAACTTACAGCTAACTATTTCACCACAGGTACTGGTTGAGGCCTGTATCACTTCGCAATGCAAACAACTGGCTATTTTAATATGGTGATGTCCTAGGAAGTAGTCAATTAGTAGTCCGACGCTGCATTATTTTTCAACTAACTTTAAGTTAGCTACTTAAAAGTCGGTACCCACAGAAAAAAATGTACAAATCAAGGCTGATTTTACATTTTTCGGTGGTAATATTATATTTTATTAAATTAAATTTCATCCTACTTTCTTTTTTTTTTTTTTTTTTTGTTAGCCTCTGGTGGGAATCGAACCACTAAGCCTCAAGACTGGTGAGCAGCCAACATACCCGCTCAGCCATCGCAACATTTAAAACGAATGCGACAATAGTCAATTTAATTAAAGAGTTGTTTACCGTGTATGTGTGTATGTTATTATTTGAATTTTGGGTTAACTCTGCACTACGTTTCAGCTAGCTTATAGCCAGTACACAAAAAGTGAATTACAAATCGATTGAAATGTAGCTAATTTGAAGCTAGTCCATAAAAGTTAACGTAAAGTTAATTATTTTAGTAGTCGACTGACTACTCAATGTCCGACAGGGTTATTATTATGAATTATATTTGTTGATTGCGTATCTGTATATGTGTGCGCAGTTGTCTGCTTTATAGTTGATGCGTTTATCTGCAGGTATGTTAATAATATGAAGCATCTCTTTTAAATATCTCTTCCTGTAATTTGTCTCTCTTTCTAGTATTCTCACTCTGTTTAAGTCAGGCTTATGTTTGGTTGCTGCACAATGGGCCGCAAGTTCGGTTTTCTGTCACTTGTTCTTTTGTGTCAGATTTGTGAGATGATAATCTCGTTTTTAATTTTGTTTGTGTAGTGCCAGCATATACCTTTTGGCATGTGTGTGTGTCATCCGCGTTACATGTGATTTTGATTCGATTCATCCATTATACCTATTTTAGACTTCATGTTACTGAACAATTTTCTCGTTGTATTTTTCGTTTTCATTGTAATTCATCTTATTGTAAATAAAATATTTACTAAAGGACCTCAAGCCGAACTCACTTTATAAATAAAAATATTAATATTAAAAGTCAACATTATACAGTTCAACTCAAAAAAATTCTTTACCCAGCTCAAACCAGATGGGTTCCATTGGAAGCAGTCGTTGTTTGAATTCTACAATTATATTAACCTCTAAAAATTTATTTTGCTTTTGCTGCCAATGTCGACAAAATCGATACCGCTAAAGAGATTTTAGAAAATTTGAATTAGAAAATTAAAATATATTCTTAAACATTTCAAAGTGTAGCTATGCAAATTCATAGTATCCATAGTGCTATGTCAAAGCTTTTTAAAGTAGTATTGACACATTTTATAAAAGATGACATATAAAACAGAACTCATTATATGTATAATATAAAGTTTTGTGAAAGGAAAAATTGTTTACCGTGAGATGAAGTTTATCTTGGTGTTCACGTAAAAGAAAAAATGTCGCAGTGTAGAATTGACGATGTAATTTATAACCAACTTGTAGATAATTGTATTGAATTCTACAGGGTGGCTCAAAAATAACCTTCCGATGTTTTTTGGCTGTAATTAAAAAAAAATTTTTTTTGATACTTCTTGTGGATTATTTTTATTTGATCTTTTAATTTTTTTACATCAAGTCGAGAATATGATGTCATATAAATGGCCGCCGCCACAGTTGATTGTCATTTGAGCCCTTTTTATAGCATTTTCCATCACATTGGCCAAAACTTCCGGCGATAGGTCCTCACATTCTTGACGGATATTGTCTTTAAGAGCTGCAAGGGTCTGAGACTTGTTAATATAAACCCGCGACCCCACAAAAAGAAGTCTGCAGCTGTAAAATCAGGCGATCTTGCTGACCAGTGCAAATCGCCAAAACGGGAGATTAAGCGCCCGGGAAATGCATCCTTCAGCATATCGGTTGTGGCACGTGCAGTGTGTGCCGTACTACCGTCTTGTTGGAACCACATGTTTTTCAATCCCAATTCATCAAGTTGCGGCAACAAGAACTCGTTGATCATTGCTATGTAGCGCTCAACATTCACAGTAACCGTTTGGCCCGCGACGTCTTCGAAGAAAAAAGGTCCGATGACTCCTCCAGCGAAAACAGCACACCATACAGTGACTTTGAGCGGGTGTAATGGCTCTTCGTGGGTTACATGCGGATTTTCAGTGCTCCAGAAGCGTAAATTTTGCTTATTTATGTACCCGCTAAGATGGAAATGGGCCTCATTCCTCATCCAAAGTCACCGACCGATTATTGGTCAAATAAATAGTCACCAATATTCCGCGTTCTGGAGCAGTGTAGCGTTACATTGTTTATTAACGTGTATTTCGCACGTGTTTACTACACAAATGTCAAAACAGAACTGACATTAGGGGCCAATCGCAAAATTTATAGCATTTTCTGATAGGAGGATTACTTTTGCGCCACCTTGTATGTTGAGTTATGCTCCTTACAAATTGAATGTTTTAAAACGAATTACTTCTCTTAAGGAACATTTAAAATTTTATGGCTGAAGTTGTCTTAAAGGGGATATTAAGACTTATGAAATAAAAACGTTAAGCATAAATGTGAAATACATACATACATATGTATGTCATATGCATCAAAAATGTAGGAAAAAAAAAGCAGTTATCATGAGCCACAAAATGATATTCAAAGAAATTACACTAAAGTACATATGTACTACAATATTTTATATAAAATTATAATATTTTTATATTATGAACATTAGTTCCTAATGATAAATTGTTCTTTTAAGTAATTTTTTTTCTTTCTTCAAATATACAGGCTTTCATCAACAATCTAATTTTAATCTTCTAATTTTTAATTTGCCCATTTTTTCCCAAAAATTACATATGTATGTGTTTGAGCAAAATTAACTGGTATCACTGTTTACAACACATACACGTATCTGGCCAAAGGCAAGTTTTATGTTTTATGAAAAATCAAATCTATGAGAAAAAGAGCAAATTTCCAACATGAAACTTCATGTACATACATATGTACATGAAGTTTCATCTAAAATGCCACGCCCATCAAGAAGCGGTGATGGCTTAATGGTATTGGGAGCTGCTTTCAACCTGCACGTCGCTGGTTCGATTCCGTCTGGAAGCAATAAATGTGGTTAGAAGAATGTGTAATGGTTTTTGTCTCTATCTAATTGCCTGTTCCTCAATGTCAAAGTCGTGCGATTGTTCGCTTGCTAAGCGAAAGAAAATTGTTTTGGATCCTTCTATGACGTTCTTTTATGCGAACGATGACTCGATCGACAAGTCGAAAAAACATAAGTGTTTTCATACAAAATCCGATTTCTCAATATCGGTCATGTCGTCCGCACTGCAAACACAAATGTCAAAATCAAGCACGAGTGGGAGTTTTTATTGGAAACATTTTTGTTTGTTTTTTTTTTTTTGTTTGTTAAAAAAAACTGGGAAATGAAACTAGAAACCCCACATATTTTTAATTTTTATGGAAGAAAATCCTGAGTTTGCCAGTACTCAGTGCGTCCAAATACTTATTAAATGTATATGCAAAAGAAAAAAAAAATACTTTTAAATTTTAAAACACCACTAAAACTATTTCCGCACTTTCAAAATGTTTGCTTTTTTATTTTGTTTCTATTCATGTATGTATTTGCTTTGCCTTGTCAAATACAGCTGATCAGTATTATGAAGGGTTGTATTTACGCAGGAACAATTTAGTAGTTTTTGTCAATACTGCAATAAAAAATCTACCAAAACTGTAATTGACCGATCTGGCATCTCTGTGAAGTAAATGCCAAAAATTTCATGACGTAAGACCTTGCGAACGCAAGCTGTCGATATAGAGGAATCCAAATTGATTCGAAATCGAGCGACTACATTTCGTTCGCTTGCATTTTCTTGCGACATTGAGGAACGGGCAGTAAGTAATTATAAGCCCGCTTTTGCTTATTTTCAATCCCCAAGCAGAGGGGACATTTATAAGACGATTTAAGTAGGATTTAGATCAATAAGCTGGTTTCACAATCGTCGCCTAAAAACATACCCTTTTGGTGAAGGTTATCATAATTAGAAATAATTATATTTATGTTAAAACTATGTGGAATAAATTCATATTCATGTCATATGAATTACATCCGCCACATTCATCCAATTCAAGTGTAGCAATACAACATGCCCACTTATTTAACAAAAGAAAGACTTCAAATCGTTTTAACTTTCAACACTTATTCCTGGTATATGTTTTTTACGCCAGGCGTCAAATATTCATTTTTTCTATTTTCGTTTTTTACACATTTTAACGGTCATTTGGTGTTGTGTTAAATCTTTGCACGAGTAATTCTGATTTTTTTTTTTTTTTAATTTTTTTCACAGGGATATTTGCTATTCCGCTTAGCCTGATATAATTGTGATTTTAAAAGCCTGTTGCTTTTCCTTTTGAAAAAAAATATTTTTTCACAATCATTAAATACTCTTATGTTCGTTCATAATAAATACGCTGCAAAAACAATTGTAACCAACATTTAACCGAAGATCTAACCATTTAACCAGTCTCCAGGGCCAAGTAAAAATAAGCACCTGCGAGGGAAGAATTCCAAATGTAATTTGTGTTTGTAAAAATCGGAATAAGTTTGATTATGCCAGCACAGCTGAAACATAGAAACATGGCAGCTAACATTTCAAAAAACTACACTGAAAACACAGTTCAGTACATTCGTACTAAATCAATCCCAAGTAGGGTTTGGGAATTCCCGGACTTTTTCTCTTCCCGGGATTCCCAGGAAAATTTATAAATTTCCAGGGAATTCCCCATTTGGTTTATTATACCCTTCACAAAAATGTGAAAGGGTATATATGTATGTATAAGTATGTGATTCCGTGTGTAACGCATTGAAATAACCATCTAAGACCCCATAAAGTATACATATATATTCTGGATCAGAATCAATAGAGATTACGATTAAGCGATGTCCGTATGTAGTCGTTGAAATACCGTTTCTGAGAAAACGGTTTCAGATAGTAACCTTATTCTTTCGCTAAAATGTGTTAAGTCCCGGCAGTGGGATAGCCGAGATACATATATCCAATAACCAGATTTTGAGGGGTATTTTTGGCCATTTTTTTGGTCAGATTTTTGAAAAAATTGTTTTTCCTAAAAAGTTGGCCATATCATTTTTAATGTCCATTAGATGGCAAAAATTGAAGAATTTTTGAAATCGGCCTAAGGTATATACCCGAGATATAGCGTTTCCCGATTTTGCAAGAAATCGCCTCTATTAGACAAATAAAACAACTTTTGGTACCAAAAATCAATCAGAATGGTACATATAGGCTATTCACAAGCAAAACTGGAAAATGTTTTGACATCCCCTCATATACACTCGAGATATAGCGCCTTCCGATATCTCAAGAAGTCGGTCCTGGAAGCCAAACGAAACAATTTTTTGCACTAAAAATTTGTCAGAATGGTACATACATATAGGCTGTTCAGAGGCAAAATTAGAACACTTTCATACATCGGCCCATATGCACCCGAGATAATGCTCCTCCCGATTTCTCAAGAAGTCGGCATTAAAAGCCAAATAAAACAAGTTTTGGTACCGATCAGAATGGTACATACATACATATAGGATGTTTCAAAGCAAAATTCGAAAATTTTTGAAATCGGTCCATATATGTATACCCAAGATATAGCGTTTCCCGGTTCTGCAAGAAATCGGCTCTATAAGCCAAATAAACAACTTATGGCACCAAAAATCAATCAGAATATTACATACATATGTATATCATTGTTAAGGGTATTTAAGATTCGGCCCAGCCGAATGTAGCACTCTTTTCAAATATATTTCGTACAAAAATTAGCTGCAAAACCAACTTTTGCTTGCGACGTACTATATCTAATTCAATCTACAATATAAAACTTTTGGAAAGTATTGCATGTCTAAGGAAAAATAATAAAATAAGAAAAATTATTTTGTACGAAAAAAGCTCTGTCGAAATTGCTAATCGGGTAATATTAGATAAAAATTTACAGTGTGATTAAAAATTTATCAGAATTGCATCTAACAGAGATTTTTGGTGCCAAGGGGAACCCAAGTGTGGCAGCAGCTGAGACAAAATTATTCTACATAACTGAAGCTTATTTATGCGTGCTATGCAAGTTAAACTTTGGCGAATTGTTGGGGTGTTTCTGAACTATCTACCGCTAGTTAACACTTCCAGTTTAGTATTTTTGTTTCAGTGCTCCCCAAAAAGCAAACTTTCGCAATTTTTTTTTTTTTTTTTTTTTTTTGTTGGAAGGACGGTTCAAGCTGGCTAAAGTTTTTAAAAACCCCTGGGTATATCGCACAAATTATTTTCCTCTTAATAACTTTTTGACCTTTAAGTTTGCTTTCTGTTTAAAAAAAAGTGCTTTTATAGCTGGTATATCTGAAAACCCCGGTTTCATATGCATATATAGATATATATGCGGACCGATATCTACAAAAAGCCACTCTAAGACTTCTTTTACCTCTTTGGGGATGATAATTTGTTTTAGCTTGTTTACAAATAAAATTACATATGATACTGGTTTTCGCTATATACCGGGTCTATATGCTTAAGCTTTCTCTATTCAGATTTATTTTTTAATCAAAAATATTGATAAAGCACGCTTTTATATTCGGTATGTATATGGACTAATATCATGAAAAAATTTTTCATTTTTTATCGAGTTTTATCCCTAAATTCACGTTTTGGTCACAAAAATATAGGAACTCTATGGGGTCAATATCGGTACCGGTATCGGAAAAAAATCCTCTCACTCTGTAGCACCAAATCACTTTTTGGTTTAGAAAAATTGATTTAACTCGCTTATATATGAAATCTCTGAGGAACTCTGGTTTTCGTTTTATGTCGGGCATATATGGACCGATAACTGTCAAAAATCTTTACAGTCTTTTTGCCACCACAATCAGCTTTAGGTATCAAATATTGATTTAGCTGGATTTTATGGGAAATTATCAAAAGCCCAAACTTCGGCACAAAATTTTTTTAGATATCCCACTTATTCGTAAACCGATTTTACGCAATTTCAATAGCCACCACATGCCAAGATGTGCAAACAGAAATGTTTCTGAGTCAATTAATTTTTTAAGAAACAGTATTTCAACAGTATATCTATCAATACTGGTATAGAATGTATTATACACTTTATGTGCTCGAAAAATAAAACTTAAGAATCGGAATTACAAGCTTATTATAACCTTTATGCTAAGAACACAACCGGGACGAACTACGAATTTTTCGCCGTCAAAAATAAAACACATTGCTGTATATGAAATGCACACAGCCACAGTGTACGGCGAAATAGATTTATTTATATTTCTTACGCCGGCAAACCACGAACAAATCAGTACCATGTGGCCATTTTGGTTTTAGTTTTCAAGTGTTTTTGGTAAAAACAGTGCCATTTTAAGTGCTTAGCTAAAAAACCATTATATTAGATTATAAAACATGTTTGTAGTGTTCAATTTTTTGTTTTTGGTAATGTTAAATTTTTTAGCAACCAATTTTTTTTTTGATACGGTCACCCCATCAGCTGTTCAACTACAATAACATAAAATTAAAAAACTGAGAAAATGGCTACAAGTCAAATTATAATTGAAAATGTTAAACTTTGTTAATGTTTATGTAAGCTGGGAGGGATCATGTTGATTATTTTAACAAAATTTGAAATTCTTTGATTCATTTAATTTTTGTTATTTTTGAACAAACAATAAACAACTTTATCAATTATAACAGAGGTTTTTGTTTTTCGTTGTTATTGTGCTTCATACGACGAATGTACACAACGAATTTTAACCGGCGTGTACGTCGTGTTCGGCAAAATTCGTCGTTCGTCCCAGTTGTGTTTCTAGCAAGGCGAATCAACTACAGTGGTCGCAATTCAATTCGCTTCAACATTTTCTCTCGAGTTTTCATACGTTTTGTTGGCGTTTTCTATCAGCTTTGACAACTCAGAAGATAAAATAATTGGAAAAATGTTGAAGCGAATTGGGATGCGGGCACCTGCAATGGATTCGCCTTGGTTCCTAGCATAACACTTGCTGTGAAGGCTATGAAAAATGTATTGCATACTAAAAACAGTATGCAAATAGTCATGGCCTGGGCTGGAAGCAAATTTGGGTGCTGATGAGCGACGTAGTGGTCGTGAAACAGACCCAGCCCGGAAGTATTCAAATTTACTTTTCTTGTCTTCTTTAAAAATCACAAAAGATCTTTTTCAATTTTCAGGATTTAAAAAAGCGAACTTAAGCCCAATAAAATTATTAACAATTGTATATCATGTAGTTTGAATAAAAATTTAAAATTAATTATATTGCACTTGGCTCAACATCAAAGTAACTTACAAGATGTGGCATACATTCCCCATCTTTTGTGCGTGTTTATCTGTTGTTTATTTTATCATGTTCCGTACATTTTTTCCATGAAAATGTTAAGCTTTTACTTTTTGTAAACATTTTTCTGAATTTTTTCCGATTCTAATTTTTTTCTGTTTTATTTGGCAATTCGAACAAACATAGTAACAGTTATAAATGTCAAATGTGGTCGTTGTGGCTTCAAATGTTACCCTTTATTTAGTCGTCTCCATTGAAAAAAAAGGAACCCTGAACGTTCATAAATCAAGCTCTAAACACATAGACGACAGCAGACAGCAAGCAGCAATATGTCAAAAATAAAATGCATGTATTTAAATGAAAACGATTATTTTGACGGCAGCAGGGCAGCACGACTGCACAACAGCATTTGCTGCTGCTGCCAACTTAGGCTATTTTCTATTTTGACGGGCAGCAAATAAGCAAATATAGTGTTGCCATTATATATATAAATTGGACAAATTAGAACAAAAACTTTTTTTTTAATATTAACCACAAAAAAACATTGCAAAAATACAATAAATAAATAAATGTATGTGTTTTTATAGTTTTTTCGTGATATTATTACATTTTTCATCAATATTTTCAATTTTATTCATTATGAAATAAGAAATACGGCATCCCTGAAATTAGCATTGCTAAAATACACAACTGTTCATTTTCGATAGCAAAACAATTTTTTTCGTTTGAGCTAATTTTTTGTAATATTTTATTTAATTTTCATCCTGGTTGCTTGAGCTGTTGTACACATGTTTTGTAAATGCCCTCCTCATCACGGGTTATATTTACTGAGCGAACCCACCCCACCATCTTCGGTTTCTTGTACTATTCGTCTTATGGGCTTTATACACTTCAGCTGTAGTCTGAGCTATTTTAACAATTGTTGTGATAAAATTCGCTAAATTTTCTTCGTCCATTTTTTATATTTTTACACTTTGAATTTGTAATATTTATTAAAATTCGAAATTAATTTAAACACCAGCTGATTATTATGTTGTTGCTGTCTTCAAAATAATTATGAAGCCGACTTCAGAGCAGCATTTGAAGTTGGCTGCACTTGAAGTTAGCAGCATTTGCAGTCTGCTGTCGTCTATGTGTTTAGAGCTTCAAGCTACATTTTTGCAAATCTTTTCTCTGCATTTTCTCTTTTTTTTCTCTTTTTTTTTTTTTTGCAAAAGCTAACGGAAAAAATGTAACTCGTTTTTTTACATACAGCGAGTTCATTTGGTTCGTTGGTCTTCTTGTTAATGAAATTAACTTGACAAATGTGGTTTGAATTTTGTCAGATGTTTTAAAGCAATTTCGCTTGCACAGGGTGTTGTATTGAAGATGATTGCAGGGAGAGGGTTTACCCATATGAATTAGCCACAAAAGCAACAAGTGACATGACACGATTATTTTTATTTTTTTTTTTAACATTGATTGTGTTGACCTTAAAATTGAATTTTTTTACGCCAATTAAAATAATTAGAGTAATTATTGCGCAATAAAAAAACACTGAAGGAATTTTTTTAGAGAAAAAATTATATATTTAGGGTGGGAAAAAAATATTGGCAAAGCATCCGCACTCAAATCCGTTACCACTTTCAGAGGCATAACTTAAGCAATAATTAAATGAACAAAAGAGAAAATAGTGTAGTAAAAATGATTTTAAACTTGCAGCGATGTTTTTAAATTGCCACACTTTCCTAAGTTCCCCTACTTTCGTTGGCGGCATGTCGTAGTAATTTGCGATTTAATGCCCATTTTGAAAGTGTTTCGAAATCAGTCCTACTGCCCAGAACCATTATCAGGCACTGTTGCAATAAAAATTGTCGTATGAGCAGCACTTTGGCCTGCTACTTAGGAGAGATCCCCTGCGCTCCCCAAAAGTCCAGTTATTTAGGATAATCTGCACAAACGAAAAATAGTGTAATAAAAAATTGAACAAATGTTGAGTTTTACGCAATATTTATTAAGGTTTTTGCATCTTACAGGTCAACCTAAATTAGCGCGTCAAGCGTATTTTCGTTGTGTAAATCAACCATTTTCATACAAAATGGGTGGCTTAGACGGCAATAATACGCTTGAGTCTCTAATTTAGGTTGGGCTGTTAGAAAGCTAAGTGAAACATTCAGCCTCTACGCAATTAAACATGAGTTCAAGTTTTTAAGGTTTGCATTCAGTAGAAAAATTTCTACTACGACATTTCAAAAAAAAAAAAATCATTTTCGAAACATGCCTATTGTATGGGGGCGTGATATAGATTGTATCAAAAAAAAAAACATACTAGGGGAAAAAGTTGGTAATGCGTTTGACTGCTCTACGAACATCTTAGGACTGATTAGGGGGTTGGGGGAAAAAGCACGCTTGAAGAAAATATGACTTAAGATCCGCAAGTGGCCTTCGAAGTCGGAAATGACTGCTCTCGATTTATCTGGAGTATCCTCAGAGACCGCATTAAACGTGTTTGTATAGATGAGGTGCCATAAAACGAGTTCAAGACTAATTCTTGGGTACCACAAGGTTGCATTCCTATTTTATTTCTTATATTTCTTAGCGAACTTCTACCTAAAGACTTCAATTCTATCCATGCTCTTGCAGATTATAGCAGCATATGCCAGAGATTGGTGCTGTACATAAAGACATATACATTACACTCAGCAGCGTTCTATGCATATTCTGCGAAGGGGGTCATAAGAATAGGATAATTAGGGAATCGTTGCAGTGCAAGGTGAATCGCATTGTATTATCTTTACTTCAATGGACTATGTACTCGAGCTTTTTTCTGCAGTACACATGAATAGCACAGGGGTCATCCAATCCTGGCCGGTTGGCCAGTGAATCACTCAATGCATTACAGAAAAAAAAACTCGTTCTTCTTTTGTACGGTCTATGCAGCAATTCGACTGCAGACGTATTTCTCTCTCTCTCTCTCTCTTCTCCTCTCTAAAACCTATTTTTTAATGCACTTCATCTGTAGGTGTCATCTTCCAATAATTTTTTTCTCCGGACACACTCCGCCATCGCAGCAATGAATGGCGGAACACACAATTTAAGCGTAGCGCTTTATTTAAACACAAATATTTTAGTTTTTCTGAACGACTCTTAAAGTGTTTTCCGCAAATAATTCATTATTTGTCTCCAGAAAGCTGAACAAACCGTTCAGCTTCTGAATAGGAAATATGATTTTCTACCCATGTTTCGTTCAGCCAATGGATTGTTAGGACTGAACGTCTAGTAGTATATAATTGAATGTGCGTTCAGAGCTGGGAGTTCTTAATAAAATTCTAAAGAAACATTGCAGCAGTCACATTGTACAGCAGTGTTCAGTAGCGTTGAGCTTACTGAACTTCTTCTGTGTAAGAGTAGTCAGTACTTGGCAAACCTTCTGCCCGACCAAATGCATCGTATTTGAAGTAATTTGTCAGCAAATCTAAAGTTCGATATACTTGTGATTAAATGTTAAGTATTCTGAATACTTATACTCTATTATAATAAGGAAAACTTCATCCGCTTCGACAGCATATCCTTTTAGTGAGCATCATCAACATTTTGTGCATACATATATTTTGTTTTGGCAATTGTTCAGGTTGCATAAATACAGACATAACTTGATAGTCCGGAGAATTGATAGCTTTTAGTATAGACCACAAAACGAATTTTATAAGCCAATCAGAATCGTGCGATTTTTAACGTAATTTTGATGTATTTTACACAGAAAATGAGGATTTTGATTTTGGGGATTATGTGGTACACCCTTTTAAGAACGAACCTCTTATTCGTAACACCGACTTCTATGTGGGAAACTAGCTGCCACTTCATCCTCCTAATTTCCTAGGCTAAGTATTTTTCCTAACCTCACCAAACCAAAAGTAGTGCTCTTACTCATATCCAATGTTTATGCACATCAGTGTTGCCAGCTTAGGGGTTTTTTCTTTGAGGGGGTGAATTTGGAGTGTTAAATTCTTTCGGGGGGAGATTTAGGGGGAAACAATTTATTTTTGGGGTATTTTTAGGGGATTTCTGTGTTTGGTTGTACGGTAAAATGGCAGGAGTTAAAAGATTTCTCAACTGATAAATGTGAAGACTTTAACGATTTTTAAAGTAAAATTAAATGAAATATTTTATGTTCATCTAGTAGCTTTAAGTACAGAAGTTTGTAACTGGTAATTTAAGTACTTTTTTTTCTTGAGTTGAATGAATTTTTTCCTAATGGGTCATTTTTTTTGAATTTTTTCCGTTTCTTAAGAATTGGGAAAATTAAAATATCTAAGAACCTTTGATAAAATTGAAACTCTTTTTATGAAAATGTCAAAAGAACGTAAAGAGCGAAGAAGACTTAGAAACTATTAATATTTTTGGAGAAACTTAATTTTTTCTAGATACGCAGATAACAATTTCCAGCTGCCTATAAACATGTACTCAGATCTCAAAATATGTAAATGGGTCAATTTCAAAAAAAACGTACATAAAGAGTTTTTTTTTGCTTATTTTTAAAGTTTTTTCAATTCGCCTGTAAGAGTGACCAATTTATGTAGAAATTGATGAAGAATCGGGTGGTACTTTTAGGCTCTCAAAAAAATTAATATTTTTTAATTTTTTTAAGGTTTTCTATGATTTCTAGCTTGAGCGTCACACACCAAAAGTGTATAAAAGATCACTAAAAATGCAAAAATATTTGGAATACAAGCTTACCACGATGTTCTTTTGTTGCACAGGACTGACTTTTGTAAAATCACCTCTTCGATTATAAACTCAAAATCACTAGTCACCTTGATTTTTCATTTTTTTTTTAAAGTGACTAGTTCTTTTTAAATTTTAAGATAAAAATATGTAAATTTTTATTAAAAAAAGGCTTGAACTTATAGGTTACTTGCAAAGTAATAGGTTTGTAACAATGTATTTAAATAAAACTGCAATTATAAGCATATTAAGGAAAAAAAACTACTTGTGGCGCTCAAGATATTTTGTGACGATCAAGAGATTTTGTTGCACGTAAACAAGAAATAATGCAAAATTTAATGTTTAACGAAAAAAAGTTTATTCTTTTACAAAAAGTAAATAAAAAAAAAAAACAAAAATGTTCATACAAAACTAAGATGTACATATTCTTTGATGTCTTTAACAAAAATGGAAAAAGGGAAGTAACTCTTGAAGAAACTTAAATATTTGACGCAAAACAATAACTTATTTTAATTTATAAATTTCCATTTGAGCTCTTATTCTGAATCTGAATAAACTTCATGAAATGACAAGCGGTTTTGTTTTTTTTTCATTCTCATTCATTTTTACCACTTTTGAATTAAGTTTGTGGCAGTTGCATAAATTTCCGGTCTCCCAGAGGTTTAATTTGCAAAAGTACGAGAGAGATCTGTAAATCAATTCACCTCTGGATTTCGTAATTATTTGATGAATACCTCTCGTGTCTTGAACTGTCTTTAAATTTTTGGGCAATGTTTTGTTGATGTTGAAAATTTGATTTGGACTAACGTAAAACAATTTCACATCAATTTTGCCTAGAAGCGTGTGGTACAATTCTTCTGCACCTACTATGTCTGCTCCGTGAGCAACAAGCGAATCTGCGGTTCGCTTCACGACAGCACCAACTCCATCTGCTGCACCTTTTCCATGAGGTTTCTCAAAAAATTACCATGTTGCGCATGGAAATATTTTGTCAAATATTCGATTGCAGAAAAAGAAAAAATTGTTTTTTTTTGCTTATACTGAGAAGATGGCCCATCCGAAAAGAAGTGTATGGTCGATATTTCTGGAGCACAATCTTTCAAATAATCAATTATTGGATCTAAATGAGCCCAAATAGCACCGGGTCCATGATTTAAATCCGAAGAAATCGTGCAGAAGCTCACGTGCTTTTCAAGTTTCTTTAAATAAATTATGCCGGTATGGAGGGATGCTTTTAATTAAAAAATAAAATCAAAATTAAGCATTTTAAGCTACGAATCAATATAAATCAAAAGTGATGCTCATGAAATGTTTGCCTATTTTGGTTCTTATTGTAGTCAATTTATTTCTTAAACTCACAAATCATAAAAAAATGAGTTGAAACCTTGTAAACAGTGGTTGTCAACTTAAATTTTTTACATTTAATATAATCACTTTTTAAAAAATTAGCGTGACGCTCATGAAATTTTATCGTGCCCTTACCATGGCGTTCACAAAAACTACGCATATGCACACTTTTTTTAATAGATTTTTTTTTCGCTTTTTCACTTTTGTAATAATTAAATTTTGTACTTTTCTTACGTTATTTACTTTACTTAAGTGAAAATTGAAAACGAGTAATATTACTTGATTTATAAAAAAGTGATGCTCAACGCAAATTGTGGGGACAACTTTTGTTTGCAACGCCAAATTCTTACTAATTAAGTTTTGACGACTTTAACAAATCAAAACTTAAGAAAGAAACGCAATTATTCGAAAACCGTTATTAAATGTTGCATATTTACTTTTTCCTTGATTTTATTTTATTCTGTTTACTAAAAATTCTAACGGGGGACACCTGCTTTTGTATGGAAGGAGTCAGAGGGGGAAACAAAACACTATTCTGAAAAAACAAAAAAACAAACATACAAATTTTAGAATTACGTTTTTTTGTTACATATTCCTCGCTGTTCACTCTCACAATTTTGTTTATTTTTGTTTTTGTGTTTTTTACATAAAATAGTAGTATAAAGTGTGGGGACACAAAAATTGCATTTTTTTTGAAATTGACCCAAATACAAATAAAGCGAAAATTTATAATAAATACACATGATATATGCACTGAAAAATACATATAATCAGTTAATATGTAATTCTTTTTAATTGCGGAAAGTTTAACAATTTTATGAATTATCCTCAAATTTTTTTATGGGGATTTTGTAGAAAAACATGGAATTTTAGGGGTTTTTAAAAATTTTCTGGGGGGAAGAAATACATCAGATTTTTATTCTTAATGCTTTGCGCAGTCTGTAATAAATAGTTCTATTCTTTCGCTCACTGATTATTATATGAGAATTGCCAAAGAAAAAATTTTGAAAACTCCAAATTAAATTTGATAAACAAGAAAATATGTAATTCTTATTAGAACAATTATTCAAATGGAATATAATTTCACCCCTTACGTACATATTGTTAACTTCAAGTTAAAAGGTGGGTGTCTTCGCTAGCAGAAAATTAGCAGGGGGAATTGAAATTATAGTTAAACCATAATTATAGCACAATTGGATTGCATGCAAACGGAATTTGTGGTAAAATGTTCTATTACCACCAGATCCGCCACTTTTAGAAGTAAAATAGCAAGTTTTTACTACACAGTGGTTCTTGTCAATCCGGTTGCTAAGAGCAAAAGTTATTTTATATACATATTTTTATAAACAGTTTTCGCTGAAGTGAAGGAATAGTTAAAATTATGTTAAATATAAGGCATAAATTGTTTTCGTAAAATTATTTTATGTTTATTATACTGTTACGAGACATTTTCCCCCAACGAATAAATTCAGCGGTATCACAAATTAATCAGCGGCAGCAGAATTACTAGCGGCAACAACAACAATAGAAATAACCAACACTGCTACCATGGGAAAAAAACTAAAATACCAACGGTAGCAAAACCTAATAAAACCTACAACAACAACAGCTGTAGTAACCAAAAATGCAGCAGTTTAATAGACAGACGAAAAAATCAAAACAACAATAGCAGTAACAGTAAAACTGCTACAACAAGCAAATTGAATTCAACCAAAAACGGCAGCAATAATTAAGAACTGCAACAACAGCAGCAAACGCTAAAGCCTTTCAGCAATTAGGCCAGTGTCATTTAGCAGCCCAAACTATGGGAACCGCTGACACTGCAGAACATTGGTACGGGGAAAATCGGGCAAAGTCAGCATGTGACCAACAGTCGGTTGGGATTCCCACGATTGCAGTGGCAGAGACAGGCTGTCGACAACCTATAAAAAGCAGTTAGTTGTCAGTAATCAAGAGCAGTTAGTCAGCAGTGATCAATCATCAGTAATCAGAATCAAATCAGTTACAGTGTTCTGTATATAAATAAAAAGTTGAAGTGAATGAAAAGTGTATGTCTTTCCCTTTTATTCAAAACATATCCTGCGATTCCTACGGGACCCTCCAGGACTGTTAGGAATGAACAATAGAATATCCTGCGATTCCTACGGGACCCTCCAGGGTAATAATAATTTAGTAAACAAGCCCGCCATACGCCAGTCTTAAACAAGACGGGTCCCTGAAAGGCTATAATTACAATTAAATAAATAAAATAAAACGTTCTACCTTATAATCATACAATATCATAACAATACCCTCTACAAATCTACATATACCCCATATGTAGATTTGTGAAACCACCACACAGACAACTTATTGATCTAAATCTTACTTTAATCGTTTTATGAATGTCCCTTCGGCTTATGGACTGATTCAGCTATCGCCGCTTCTTGTTGAGAGTGGCATGTAGGTTTTTATAGGTTTGATTTTTCATAAAACACAAAACTTAAGCTAGTTATAGACGATTGTGAGATCTTACAATATTGTCAGAAAATGTACAGAATATTTTTAACCAATCGTGAGAACTTACAATTTCTTCCTTACAATATTGTAAGCAAAAGCATTAGCCACCTACCTAACAATTAATTGTCAGTTAACTGTCAATCGTCTGAACACTTTGGCATTATCATTGCTAGTACATTGTCAGGCATTGGCATATTGTAAGATGCATAAATTCGCAACACCTTACAGTGGCGCCATTGTCAGAGTAATGACAAAGAGTATTAAAGAAAAATGTGTGTGTACGAAAAGGAGAGAAAAAAATTAATAAAAAGTTGCAGAAGAGAGAATAAAAGAATTAAAAACATGGTTATTGAGCGAGAAAAATAAAGAATGAATAATGACATGTGGGTGTGAGTGTGTGTATTTTGATGATGACAATTGGCTGACAATTTTTGATACGTATAAAATCTTACATCCGTGTAAGCTGACAATTTTCGTTGGTAGCTAAATTTATTCTCAGGCAATTGTCTGGCAATGAAATTGTAAGATTTTCTTGCAATTGTCCGAACTGATAATTTTCTTACTGCTGACAATTTTATATTTCCAGTAGATTGCCAGCACGTTGTTAGGTCTTACAATATTGTAAGATCTGACAACTGTCTATACGAAGCTTTACCCAGTAAAACCTACCTAACCGATACACCAATACATTGAAAGATTTTAAAATTTCCACATATACATACGCAAACTTATATTCCATAAGCACCTTAAGTTGGAAAGAAACCGCTTTTTTGATTAAAGAATTAAAAGATTACTCTTTCCATCATTTTGAATGGCAGCACTAATATTTTATTATGAACTGCAAGGAACTGTCATAAAAGAAATAAATTGAAGACGCTAATAATTGAACAATTGACGACGAATCTAAACAAAATGTTTTAAACATTGAAAAAAAAGAAATTAAAACAAAAGTGGAAATATACAAAAATATAAATAAATTTGCAATTATGAATAGAGCGAAAAGTTTATTACATTTTTATTAGATTTTTAAATAGTTTGAATTAATTGCTTTTATTATATTTAATATACATACATAAGTATGTTTTTTTTAATATATTGTTTTTATCTTGAAATAAAATGAATTAAAAACCTTAAAATGAGCTTTTCTTAACCAATAACCAGCAATAACCAATTTTTAGGAATACAATAATTGGTAGTATTCAGTAGCACTAACCAACATTAGTAATGGTTAACTAACAAGTTATTTATAGCATAACACTTCGGGTTATATACATGTTAGCACTGATGTGTGCGAGCGAGAGCACTATAGTGTTCTCTGCTCTAAACAATAATGTAAAAGAAAGAGATATCAGTTCAGACGTACAGAAGAGAAAAGGTTAGATTTTTTACAAAATAATTGAAAGTTTTAGAATTTCTAACCTATACTTTGGTTATGAGTACTTGTTATTTAAGGCATTATTTGACATGTCCTGTTCTTATTGGGTATCTTTGGCCGAATAAAAACTATAAGTCTCATGTGTGTATGTGTGGTAGACTAACATTGCTAATTTTTGCTCAAAAATAAAATTTTTGAGAAAAAATCAGCAAACTGAAAATTGAACGATAATGCTAGGAGCACAATTGGGACGAACGACGAATTTTTCGCCGCGAATATTCGCCGTCAAAAATAAAACACATTGGTGTTTATGAAAATGCACACAGTCACAGCATCCGGCGAACTTGAAAGAGATTTATTTCTATTTCTTACGCCGGCGAACGACGAACAAATTGGTACCATGTGGCCATTTTGGCTTTAGTTTTCAAGTGTTTTAGTAAAAACAGTTAATTTTTACTTTAATAGTTTTTTTTTTATACTGCTAAGCTTTGACTTTTTGCATTTAAAATAAAAAGTCGTTATATTAGATTATAAAACATATTTGAAGTGTTTAATTTTTAGGGTTCCGTACTCATCAGAGTGAAACGGAACCCTATTACCGAGACAAGTACGTCCGTCCGTCCGTCCGTCACAGCGTCCATTCTCCGAAACGGTAAGAGCTAGAGAGCTGAAACACAGGATGTTGTTTTACCTTGCCGCTACAACAACAAATACTAAAAACAACAACAAGTCGAAAAATACCAGGTGTCCCCATACAACGAAAAGTTGCAATTAGCTATAACTCTCGAACCGTAGAAAGCTGAAATTTGCATAGTGTATGTATTTATATATGCTTTACAACAACAAATGCTAAAGACAACAACAAGTTGAAAACTACCACTTGTCCCTATACAACCTAAAGTAACAATTAGCCGTAGCTGCTAAACTGTAAAATACAGAGAGCTGAAATTCGCAAAATATATGTATTTACATATGCGCTACAACAACAAATACTAAAAACAACAACAAGTCGAAAACTACCAGGAGTCCCCATACAACGAAAAATTGGAATTAGCTATAACTCTCGAACCTTAAAAGATAGAAAGCTGAAATTTGCATATTGTATGTATTTATAGATGCTTTACACCAACAAATGCTAAGGACAAGTTGAAAACTATCAGGTATCCCTATACAACCTAAATTAACAATTAGCCGTAGCCGCTAAACTGTAAAATACGGAGGGCTGAAATTCGCACAATATATGTATTTACATATGAGCTACAACAACAAATGCTAAAAACAACATGTCGAAAACTACCAGGTGTCCCTATACAACGTAAAAAATATTAGCCGTAGCTTTCAAACTGTAAGAGACAGAGAGATGAAATTTGCACAATATATTTACTCGCATATGGCCTACTATAACAAATGCTAAAAATAACAACAAGTCGAAAACTACCAGGTGTCCCCATACAACGTAAAGTAACAACTAGCCGTTACTCTCGAACCGTGAGAGACAAAGGGAAGAAATTTGCACATTATGTGTATTCACATATGCTCCACAACAACACTTGCTAAAAACAACAACAACTGTAAAACTACCAGGTGTTCCTTTACAACGTAGAGTAATAGCTATAACTCTCGAACCGTAAGAGATAGAGAGCCGAAATTCGCAGAGTGTATGTATTCCCAGATGCCTTACAACGGCAAATTACAACAACAACAACAGGTCAAAAATTACTAGGTGTCCACATACAACGTAAAGTAGCTGTAAAAAGAGAGAGAGATGAAATTTATAAAATATACATACATATGTATTCACATACGCCATTCCATACATACATTTCACATACAAGTGTGCGAGCCAGCCTCGTACCTTACTAAATTTATTTGTTTTTGGTAATGCTAAATTTTTTAACAACCAATTTTTCGAATTTGGTCACCCCATCAGCTGTTCAACTATAATAAGATAAAATTAAGACTGAGAAAATGGCTACAAGTGAAATTATAATTGAAAATGTTAAACTTCAAGGCATTTACCATAATGAACATGATATGATGTTCATTATTTTAATTATTTTTACAAAATTTGAAATTCTTTGGTTCATTTAATTTTTTTTATCTTTGAACAAACAATAAACAACTTTATCATTTATAACAGATATTTTTGTTTTTCGTCGTTATTGTGCTTCAAAAGACGAATTTACACACCGTCGTGTTGGGCGGAATTCGTCGTTCGTCCCAGTTGTGCTCCTACCATTAGACGGGCTTTTTGTTTGAAATGAGATACCTAGAAGTAATAGACTCTCGTGTTTTATAAATTTGCCTTATTTTACTGTTGATCTAATGCACTAAGGTAAGGGAAACGCTTTCTCACAATGGTTTTTAGGATGCCGCACACTAAGCGTGAGAACGGCACATTTTTACTCAGACTTCGACGTCCGTCCGTCAGTGGCCCTGTTCTCCCAAAGGGATGTTAAATTTTCACAGAACATGTGGTTGCAACAAAAAGCTCTAAAAACAACAAAAAGTTAAGAACTAAAGAGGACTACCATACAAGAAACATTGAAAATTAGCTGCAACTTTTGAATGATAGGAGGAAGAGACATTAAATTTTAACAGGATATGTTGTTACATGAGCTCTACAACAACAAATACCAAAAACAAAAACAAGTTAAAAGCTATGGGGAAGTTCCTTATATAGGGTGGCTGATGAAAGGCGCTACCAAAAAAAAAAAAAAAATTTAATAACTTTTTTTTTTTTAATGAATGTGGTCCATTATTTTTTTATTTTGCAGATTGATTCTTAGATTTGACAAAAATGGATGTATATATGTTTTATCTTAGATATTTTTTTTTTTTTTTGCTTTTTGGCGTTATGTCTTATGGTTCGAAAGTTACAGTTGATTTTCTCAGTTCCTTGTAATGGTGCAGTCTTTGGTTTTTAACTATTTGTTTTTATTTTTATTTTTTTCGTAGCGGCTACTACATACATACTCTGTGAAAATGTCAGCTCAATAACCATTTCGGAGAATAGACGCTGTGACGTACGAACTACTGGGCACACTGACGGATAGCGATGTCTCAGTAATAAGGTTCGGTTTTCACTAAACCCTAAATAAATTCAGTCAAGTACGAGCCTGGCTCGCACACTTAGGGCTCCGTACGTATGTATTTGTAATGCACGTATGGAATGGCATATGTGAATACATATGTTGTATAAATTTCATCTCTCTGTCTCTTACAGCTTTAGAGTTACGTTCAATTGTAACTTTACGTTGTATAGGGACACCTGGTAGCTTACGATTTGTTGTTTTTGTTGTCATTTGCTGTTGTAAGTCATCTCGGTTCGAGAGTTACAGCAGTTACTCTACGTTGTAAAGGGATACCTGCTGGTACTTTTACAGTTTTTGTTGTTTTTTGCATTTGTTGTTGTGGAGCATATGTGAATACATACATATATTATGCAAATTTCGTCCCTCTGTCCCTCACGGTTCGAGAGTAACGGCTAATTGTTACTTTACGTTGTATAGGGACACCTGGTAGCTTTCGACTTGTTGTTGTTTTAAGCATTTTTTATTGTAGGCCATATGTGAGTTCACATGTTGTGCATATTTCATCCCTCTGTCTCTTACAGTTTGGGAGTTACGGCTAATTTGTACTTTGCGTTGTATAGGGACACCTGGTAGTTTTAGACATGCTGTTTTTTTAGCATTTGTTGTTGTAGGTCATATGTTGTTGGTCATATTGTGCGAATTTCAGCTCTCTGTCTTTTACAGTTTAGCAGCTACGGCTAATTGTTACTTTAGGTTGTATAGGGACACCTGGTAGCTTACGACTTGTTGTTGTTTTTAACATTTGTTGTTAAATTGTGGTATTCTTGAAGCTTTATCTATGAAAATTCAAGACTGAAAATATTTCTACGTTTTTCAGTGGTTGAACTCTAATTGCACATTTTAAAAGCGGCTAATTCATAAATACTGAATACTACATCCTAGTCTCGGTAATAGGGTTCCGTTTCACTCTGATAAGTACGGAACCCTAAAAAGAAACTAAAAGTTTGTTAAAGAAAAGCTTGCAAGGCTACCACTCTTTCTATTTTCATCATAAACCTGACAATACTAATTCAGTATTTATGAATTAGCCGCTTTTAAAATGTGCAATTAGAGTTCTACCACTGAAAAACGTAGAAATATTTTCAGTCTTGAATTTTCATAGATAAAGCTTCAAGAATACCACAATTTTTATATCAGAAAACTGGCAGTAAGACATACACTATGATTTAGAGTTATTCACTAAACGAAAAACTAAGCATTTGCTTTTCATAGTTTATTTAGTAAATTAAATTATTAAAAAGCAAGTTTTCAGTACATTTACTTGTAAGTCCATCCAGTTATTTGTTTTTATTAATATTGAATTCCTTAATATTATACAATGTGAAACCATGGAAATATATTTAAAATTATTAAACTAAATCCGTTGAAAATGTTTATAATATTTTTTAAGACACATAAAATACACTCTGTTTTCCCAAAAGTTGCACTATTTTTCCAGCATAAGTCAATTTAAGGTTCATAAACATGTTTCTAAGTACATGCTTAAGTATATATGCATGTATGTATACATAACAAACACATATGTATGTGTGTTATTCGATTATGTATGGTACATGGACTTTTAAACTTTTGCGCCCTACTGTACAAATACTTACTTTTCAGCTGCCATTTTATATTTTCAACTTTACTTATCTAGCTTAATAATTTAAATTAATCACCAAAATTGTTGTTTTTTAAACACACTTGCACACTTTTTTTATTATTTCTAATAGGTATTATTTTTTTTTTATGGAGAATATAAATCTGTGTACAAACATGATACAGGAATCTTGAGTTAAAACCTTCTAAGAAATCTTTAAAGGAATTCTAATGTAATTAAAAAAGTCTAACGAAAAATAAAAAAAAAACATAATGACGCCATTATGAAAATACATAAGGGTGTTTGCTGCGTATTCTCGTACGTAGTATATAAGTACATACATATTTATACATGCATACATCCATATGTGTAAAGTTTTGCACAAGTTGTAGCAATTGGTTTTGTCCCAGTGAATAAGTAAAATATCTTAGGAACGCAGATTTCCCTTAAAAATAGCAGAAAATAAAAACACACCACTAACTAACTACACACGCACACACTTACAGTATAAAGTCACACCGTTGATCGGAAAGTCCCAGCAAACAAATTTATTTCTAAACGACTTTAATATGTATATATTAATATCTATATATAAATAAATAAATAAATAATATATATATATATATATATATATATATATATATATATATATATATATATATATATATATATATATATATATATATATATGTATATATGTATATATATATCAGTGGTGCCCAAAATCTTCTTATGGAAGCGCAAACACCAATACGTATACACTTTATTGACGCACACAAAGAAAAACAGAAATAAACTCATAACAAAAAAATGATTTCTTCAAGTGTTTCATACTCACGAAATCATTAAAAAAAAAAACAACAAAATCATGAAAACAAAAAAACAAAAAACAACAAAAATTACGCTTGGCACCAATGTGTACCAACAAAGCCTGCGTTCTTATTGCTGTGCATATGAAAGTGTTGTTGCTTTGAACTTGGGATATGTGTGTATGTGTGTATTTCATGCGAAGAGTTGTGTATACATATTAGAATGCTCAGCCAATGCTTCGCGGTTTTACAAAAACAAAAGCGTACCAAGCGTATAGGCCCTGGGCATCCCTGATATATATATATATATATATATATATATATATATATATATATATATATATATATATATATATATATATATATATATATATATATATATATATATATATATATATATATATATATATATATATATATATATATATATATATATATATATATATATATATATATATATATATATATATATATATATATATACTGAAAATCTGACATTGACGGCTTAACTATCACACAACGCATAAAAATGAGCAAAACATACTACAAAAATGGTGATTCTGTCACAGCCACATATCGTGCTTTAAGAGGAGATTATGGTTTACATAATCGTCCTTGCGTAGTTGGACAAATTGGCAAAATTGTGAAGAAATTTGAAGAGACTGGAGTGGTTAGAAGTATTGTAAGGCCTGTGTATCATCGTTTCGCTCGTTCCGCTGAAAATATTGCTGCTGTAAGTGAAAGTGTTGCCGAAGAACCGAATGTGTCGATTCCTCGTCGTTCTCAGGAATGAAGACAAACATACTGCGGATTTTGGTGGATTTACATTTACATCTACATCATTAGATCTACACCTATATCCATATAAAGTCCAGCTCATACAACAACTGAAGCCAGCTGACAATTCACAACGTCGTAGATACGTGGAATCGGTACTCGAACAACAGGCGATTTTTCGAATAAAATATTTTTCAGCGATGAAGCCCATTTCTCACTCAGCGGGTATGTTAATATATAAAATTGTCATGTTTGCGGCTCTGAGAATTCTTAAGTAATTGTGTTTGGTGCGCTCTTTGGTCCGAAGGTGTGATTGGACCTTACTTCTTTGAAAACGACGATGGAGCGACTGTCACCGTCAATTCGAAGCGTTATGGTCATATGGTAACCAACTTTTTTTTGCCTGCTATTAAAAAATACGACTTGGTTTGTGGTTTCAACAAGATGGTGCCACATGCCACACTACTGGAGCGGACAGACATTTCCTGGCCGCGTAATTTCTCGTCGTGGCAATATCAACTGGTCACCAGGATCATGCGATTTGACACCATTAGGCTTTTTTTTGTGGAGCTATGCGAACCTTAACTCTTGAGCACTTAAAAACCAACATTGGTCAAGTTATGGCTAAGATACTGCCCAATATGTGTCAAAAAGTGGTAGAAAATTACCTCAAAAGACTCAAAACTTGCAACATTTCGTGTGGCGGTCACTTAAATGATGTACTGTTTCACACATAATGCCAATGTGCAAACTTTATAATAAAAAAGAAATATCATGAAAAAAAGAGTTTATGTGTTTTATTTACGTTTACTTTTGAAACTGCAAAATGGATAACCCGTTACATTTTTTGTGAAGTAGAAATTGAACCAATAAGCTGGCGAAAATCGAGTCATCTCGGTTACACGAAAAATTCAAAACAGGTGTTTTCAATCTGAATAAGAAGAATCATAACAGGCAGATTTTCCTTCTATTACTCTTTTGCCATGATTTACAAAAACGTATGAACTTTTCATAGAATTATAATAAAATGCTGAACATTTGAAAGAAACTTCGTTTTCTGCTCAATTCAGAAAATGAGCAATTTGTGTTTGTTGGGTATTATTAATGTATGTTGCCTGCACGAACTGTGTCTTGTTGTTGCATACGTTTGCATCGCGAGCGGCAAATTGTCGGAGACTTTTCAAATTAAGGCCCCCTTTCACTCTCTCATTGAAATCTAGTGGAAGGCGTTCCAATAGATATGAGTTAGACGGGCAGCTGAAGAAGGATTATGTAGGAGCTTGGAAAGGAATATGAGCAAAATAATAAATAAAGAAGGCCTTGTTGACTGCTAAACTAAACCAAATTAGGCCTTACACTCCATCTTTTTACCCCAGTGCTGTTATCGCTTGTCGCCGTTGCCGATGTGTGGATAAGTGCTGATGTAACTGTGTGCGTATTTATTGCCTCTGTCTATATGTTGGGTAGCTTTATGGGCACTATGTCTTCGTTTTCACGAACATGTTGGATGTTGACGTCGAGCATAGCTGTTTAGCATAATGAGGCAGCCAACACATTTCAACTTATGTACGTATGTGTGTGGGTGTGTGTATATTTATAATATGTATGCAGTAAACCAATACAATTCAAGCATTGAACATTCATTCAAATGTATGTATGTATGTATGTATGTATGTACATAGTATATGAATCGTATGTACCTACTACTTATTTATGGCTGTAAGTCACCGTTTATACAATTGCAGCAATTCAGCGGTAATGGCTGCCAGAACGTCGGCATTAGTTCGGCAGAAGAAGTAGCAGACAGCTGTCGACTGCTGACTTCAGTTGCTAAGGGACTTGAATAACGTTAACTTAAGTTTCTAGTTAATGATGACGAAGACGGCGCTCGTGATTTTAATGCACATTCGTATGTGAACACGTACTATGTATGTATGTATGTATGTATGTATGTATGTATTTAATGATAAGAAGGTTGACGCAGGCGAGGGCGATGTTGGTTGATGACGATGATGATGAAATTCAATGACAAAGCATGGTTTTTTGTGCAAAGTCGCTGATATCGTGAGAAAAAACCTTAAGAATAAGAACTTTTTGGCAATCTGTACATGTTAAGAAATTAAACAATGGGGCTGAAGACGAACGACTGAGTCAAAGAACGAAGTCATTCATTCTGGCCAACCAAAAAGCAATGTTGTTCTAAAAAGCATTTTTCTTCTTTTGCTTTTGAAAGAATACGCGCATAAAACTGTTTCAGTATTAGTTCAGATATTAAAAATGGTGGTGGTTGGTGGTGGTGGTGGTGGTGGCAACGATTGCAATGGTAGTTGTAAAGGTGGTTCTTGCAAAGTGGTGGTTGTGTTCAAAATAGTGTTAATTTTTTCGTTGATGTGTTGCTTTTTGTATATTTTACCGCTAGGTTATAGCCACGCCTCCTGCTATGTGATTATTAACTTAAGAATAGGATTTTAAGCGGTAAATGTCGTAGTTATATGTATAAGTGTACATGATAAACTGATAAAATGAAACAGCGAAGCACATGAAACTGTAATGAATCCCAAAATTATGCATAGGTATTGCATATTGTTCAAAAACAAAAATTACGAGTACCTATAAAGGCTATTGAGTCGTACGATCTGTTAAAATTGACATGTGTGTCCAAAAAGTGTGATAGTCTGGACTTGTTGACAAGTCTGTTCGATTTTTTAATCTTTTGAAAATTTTCAAAAACTCTCTTTTTCTATGCGATCAGAGTTGCCTTTTCGAAGTTGTTTACAAAAGTATAATAGTGTGGCCGTTTTGATGCGACTTTTTAAAGTGGGACAGAATTCTATCCGATTTAGCTAGCAAATTTTCAGTGAATGAATCGTACGATTGAGTAGGATAGTGTAACACGGCCTTAAAGAATAGTGTTCTAGGCAACTTCTATAAAACGAGCTATCATCGATTTGTATTTTCGAAAGTAGCAAAATTTTCTCTATTACAGGTTTGTTTGACATTTTTTGATTCTCATTTTGTTGATGGGAACGAACTTTATCATAAATATTTGGATTTCAATTATTTTTTTAGATTTTTTAAGTCTGATTCTGATTTTTGATTCTCATTTTGTTGATGGGAACGAACTTTATCATAAATATTTGGATTTCAATTATTTTTTTAGATTTTTTAAGTCTTATTATGGATTGATTGGCATCAACGGCGGGCGGCACATAATCGGTGCCAAAACTTGTTTCAGCTGGCGTGCAGACCCAACTTTCTGAGAAACCTGTTATTTAATCTTGGCGTGAATAATTTAACCAAAATTAAATAATTGCACCTTCATGGCGCGAAGATTTGACGGCAATCACCTTTAGAGGGCTTAGGTGTTAATTGAGTGGAACAGAAGGGGAGTCTGACTCAAGTTTAATTATATTGCCAAAAAATAAATAATTATTAATTTCAATACTGGTTACTCACATTATTAATCCAATTTATTTTAAAAAAAGGATAATTAGGTCCCTGCAAGAAATAGCAGATGGAAACTAACACATTCACAACTTATTTACTAACACATGCAAAGCAATTTTATTGCTTTCAGCCATCACAATGATATTTTAAAGGCCATATTCATAATAATTATTGTAAGTTTATTAAGCTCTTATTCGACGTATTTCTACGGAATACTTGTCAAATAAATGTGTAATAAACCTTCAATAGTTTTTATGAATATGGGTGTTAGTATTTTGATTTTCTCGTATTAATTTGGTAATTTAGTTTTTAACTACGTTTACGCATTAATGTTTTTATACGTTCATTTGTTGTCTTTTCTTTGAAAAAATTGGTGCAGCGGAAGTTTTTTCCATATGATTCAGTTTTCTATTGCTAAAACTGCTACTGACAGCTGTTTTTCGTCTAATTTTATCTAAATACTAGCGGACCCGTTGCCTGCTTCGCACGGTAAAACAAAATAAGAAAAGAAACACACTTGTAAACCATATATGAGCCACTGCCTACGTAGTGTATAAGTTTGGTTGGAATCGCACGACGCGTTTATGATTAGTTCGGCGACGTACATATACGGACTTAATTTTATGTATGTATGTATATAGACTCACCAAAAAATGCGAAGAAATTAATATTTTCAAAAATCGATTATGATAAGATCAATCACCAATGTATTAATTCAGGTCCAAAAATGAACCTTTTCAAAAAATATTTGCTGTATCCTTCAGCTGTCTATATGCCGACGACATTTCGTTGGTGCTAATCAACTCATCAGTAGACTTGAAAAATTCTTAAAAGTCTGCTTGAAACTTAACTACTTAACTAATTTCATAATTCCCATGAACAGAATGAGAATCAGAAATGTTCAAACAAACCTTTAACACAGCAAACATTTCTTTTTTCGGTTTGCAACACTTCTACTTTTCTTTGTAACATTCATTCATATTTGAATCAATCACCAATGACGTCCAAAGAGAAATGATAACAAATTGCTATTTGCATCACTCCGTGCAATGCTCTCCAATACACAAACGACCAAAATGTATTCAATACTAATGAATGCTGTATGCGGTACAAAAAATGATTGCGGCAAAAACACTTTCTCTTCACATACGCACCGCACACACATACGTTATCGTATTTCAATCAAACTTCATATAAACCATATATGGGCCACTGTCTACGTACTGTATAAGTTTGGTTGAAATCGCACGAGGCATTTATGATTAGTTCGGCGACGTATCTATACGGACTTATTTTTATATATGTATGTATATAGAAGATGTCTAAAATAATTTATTCTGTTCTCCTTGAATAGTATTTTTTTTTTAATTTTTCGAAAAAGATCTT
Organism: Sturmia bella; assembly: GCA_963662145.1. Lineage (NCBI taxonomy): Eukaryota > Metazoa > Arthropoda > Insecta > Diptera > Tachinidae > Sturmia > Sturmia bella. The sequence goes on along the minus strand of OY759173.1, from coordinate 2,029,976 downwards.
TTTTAATTAATAATTTATGTAATTTTGTGGGCATTTTGAAAAAATATTTCAAATGATCACTTTGCCGAGGTGGTAACGCTGGTTTAAAAAATAAATCACAGGTACACGAATGTTTACATCAGTTTTTTTATTTTGCCCTTAAGAAAATTATAGAAACCCTTATGTATGAACCCATCAGCAGTGTCGGTCATATGTGACGGCACTGAACCAAAACTCGTAGGTAATAATAACGAAAAAATTTTGTAAATCCTCAACGAAAAAAAAAAACGTTCAGGCAACTGATTTTTTATTCAAATACATAGAAAATTTATTAATACATATCTATAAATATTTTTCAAACCTAATAACTGGTTATTGTAAAATATGTAGTAAAATATAATCCGTTGGCTTGAATAAAATTACTCAAAGGAACGTCTAAAATTTAGTTAAATCAACAGATTTTTAGTTAAAGCGGAGGTAAAATAGTGAAAATGCATCTCATTCAAATCTACAACAAAATATGTTCAATTGACATCATTTTAGGATGTTAAATTGAATAACGTATTCGTCTATTCTACTAAATTTCTTTAAGATAACTTATAGTTGTAGGAGAGAAGTATAAACGCCAAAGTTACTTATTACAACTATTAATATTTATTTGTACTTCAGTTTACATTTAATTTAAATAATTATGAAAAAGAGCCAAGCGGCCACAGCTGTAGATGTGAAGACTGCACGAGGAATTAATTTTTGTTTTCTCCTGTCATTCTTACTAGCAGTGTTGCCAGTCAAATTGTTATTCACAATTGGCAGACTTGGTGCTGCCACAAACTCTTAAAAAGTGTTGTTTTAAGTATAAGTTCGTGAATGAAAGAACGAGAGATAATATAAAAAAAAAAGTGCCGTAGATTTCAATAAATTTCATAATATTCAACATATGTACTTTTTTATAATGGAATAAAATTTGTAAAATAACTAAAGGTAGGTACAATTTACTAATAGCCTGTAAAATTGAAGACATATCATCGGTTTAACTGTATAATTTTATTAAAATTGAATAAATCTACATATACATAAGTGAAGAAATTTCCACATTTTTTACAATAACAATGCTAAAGGCGAACAGTTAAACTTGTGCGATGAACAAATAGTGGTTGTAGTGGCTGTATCATAGATGTAGTGCTGAAAAATAATTAAAATAAGTTAAAGCTTAAAACGGATCAATATAATATTTGGCTGCAACTAAAAATTACATGAAGGCTTCATGAAGTATCAATTGCGAAACGCACTTCTGACGTATTAAGTAAATGGACACAGTATAAAAAGCCACTTGGCTTCAAATTGGTAAGTCTTTGAGGCACCAATACTAATCTTTTTAATAACTTTATAATCTTGCGCTTCTTATAGATAAATATAGATGTCAAGCAGTTGTATCCGAAGTCGGAATGTTTTCATGAAAACTTTCAAACCTTTGCATTCAAAATTTACTCCGTGCTGCATGACCGTATTAAGGACCAATCGAATAAACTTTTATGTATATGAAACGATGAAACAAATGAATAATATAAGTGAAAGAATAAGTATGAATAATATAAGTGAAAGTAATTTATCTTAGATGGTCGCTGTATGGGTATTTTTTATCTTCTACATAGTGTTTTAATACCATCTGCTCAAAATATTTAATATTTCAAATGGGAAAAAAATGTGTGCCAGATTTTCCTTACGAGACTAGCAGAGAAGCTTTAGAATTGATGAAAGTACAGTTACTGCCTGTGAAGAAGAGCTGCAGAAAAGATATGAAACTAAGTTTCGGGCTTGTGTACATATGTATGTATGTATATGTATTACATAAAATTCTATATTCAAAAATGTATTACAGTATTTTTCGGTTAATTGACCCTACGGTTAATTGGTTTCCACGCTTAATTGTACCACATGATTGGGCAAAAAAAATATGGCATACGAACACCATGTGAATTTCCTCGGATAATTGAACCCGGTTGACTGAATTTCCCGCTTAATTCGTTCAAAATTCATGTCATCAAAAATAAATTTCCTCTTACTTTTACCCGGTTAATTGCATTGAAAAATATTCTGGCATTTTTGCACATACATATTTGACATCATTTGTGAAAAACACTGGGTGGCATCTCTACTATACACATACATATATCTACATTTTTTGCTGTTACTTGCATTTTTTTTCGTTTAAGGTAAAAAAAAATTATTTTGAAAAACTTAAAGTGCACATATGCGATTTCTTTTAATTCATTAGTACATAGTTCCAATTATGCGTGATTTCTGTAATTGAACAAAGTGTTCAATTAAATAGGGTTCTTGTAATTGAACGAATTGCTCAATTAAACGGGTATCGGCTAATTGGTTCCCCGGTTAATTGAACAAAAAATTTTGCAAATTTTAATGTGCAATTAACCGAAAAATACTGTATTAAAGATATCAGAAAGACTTAAAATTTCCACAGCAGTGTGTGTAGTTAGTTCGCAGGTCACTACAACAACAAATACCCAAATAGCAAAAATTTTAAATTTAATTGGTGTTCATACGCAACGGTTTATGTAGTTGTAGCTGTCCTCTATAACATAAAATACTAAAAAGAATAAAAAGTTAAGAACTAGAGGATGCCTTAACCAGGTATCCTCTAGTTTGTCAACCGCTTGGACGTACTTGGCTCAATTTATTATTCCTTTATTGGAAAGTAAACTTGAAATATATATGGGTAAACCTTAAGTTGTGTTCGCAAAACATTTTGCAACAAATTTAGAGGAATAGTCGTTAGGTCAGATAATCTGTCTAGCACAGATTTTTGAGTAATTAAACAATATTTTTAGGTTTTCTGAATTTTACATAAAAGCAACACCATCTATGAGCTGAGCCAATAATTTTGTACACAAAATTAGTGGTTGCTTGTCGCACCTCACTTAGTTCGCGTAAATAAAAAGGGACACGCCTTGCTTGGAAAACACATAGGTAGATATGTATGTATGTATGTCTTTCATTATATTCCTATTTTATTTCTTTCTTTGACTTTCTTCCCGCACAGCTCGCAGATCTTGAAATAATTTCTTCTTCTTCTTGTATGGTTAGAAGACTTTTTTTTTGTTTATCAACTAACAAGCATAATATTAATTAATATACACACATATACATATGTATGTATATGTATATACCTACATCTAGTGTTAAAGAATGTGAATACATTTATGTAGCTTGCATATACATACATACATACATATTTAGTACACGTTCATGGTTGTGTTTAGTACACATAGTGTGTTTATTGTACGCATGTATGTATGTATGTATGTGTAGTCACATATACTACATCTACAAATTTGCTTGGTGTTGGTAGGGTATATAATATAAGCTAGACGCGTTAGCTTAACATTAAATATTTTTCTCCTTTTTTATTTAGTTATTAATTTTTTTCATTGGCACGAACTGCAAAAAGAAAATTTGTTTACGATTTTATTCTCCCTGATGAATACAACTATAATATGTGATGTAACACAAATGCCTATAAATCCGTAGCCTACAAACATTTTCTATCGAAAATGTAGTCCACACTATTTCTATTTTCGTATTTTATAAATTTATCTTTGTAAAATACTTTCAATAAATAAATAAATAAATATTTTCACAATATGCCTGAAAAACTTTAATGCGTTGTTTGATTGTTCAAAGTGCATTGACCTGAGATCAACAAATGTCAAATAAAATGCAGAGAAAAACTTGCCAGGAACACAACTGGGACGAACGACGAATTTTTCGCCGCCAAAAATAAACACATTGATGTATATGAAAATGTACACAGTCACAGCGTACGGCGAAATTCGTGGTACGCTTCGAACTTGAAATAGATTTATTTCTATTTCTTACTTGGGGGTTACACGATCAAGTTTTGCCTTTCAAGTTCTAATACATTCACACTTTTTTACTAATACACTCACAATTTTAAAAATTGATGCAAACTTGATGACAATTTTTGCTTTCCATAGAGAGCATCAAGTCACCATCAACAAAACAGCTGATAACATTTTTTTTCCTTCTGTCTGCAAATATTTTTTGGTTTGTTGCAATTAAAAGTGATACAGATTAAACAGATTCAAGCTTAAAAATAGAAATAAAAATGTTTACGTGCAAAACCAAAAAATTTTTTACTTTTATTTTTACATTGATTTTCATTAAATTTATTAATTTTAACAAGAGATATTTATATATTATGATTATATTTAAATAGTTTAAAAAAAATATTGAATAGAATCTGAATTAGTTTCTGGGTTTAATGTAGAATATAGAAGAGGAGGTTTTGCTTTAATTTTTTTTTAGTAGAATATGCAAGAAGCTATTTTTAATTTTCTTCTTGACGTCATCTTGAAAACGAATTGTTATGAAATTGCGTGCAGCCTACGTCACAGCTATCAATTTTATTGAATTTTGACAAGCAGTATGTGGAAAAAACTTGATAGCAAAACTTGGTCGTGTAACTACAGTGTTACGCCGGCGAAGGACGAACAAATCAGTAACATGTGGCCATTTCGGTTTTAGTTTTCAAGTGTTTTAGTAAAAACAGTTAATTTTTACTTTAATAGTTTTCATTTTAAGTGCTAAGCTTTGACTTTTTGCATTTAAAATAAAAGGACATTATATTAGATTATAAAACATGTTTGTGGTATTTAATTTTTTGTTTTTGGTAATGCTAAATTTTTTAGCAGCCAATTTTTTTAATATGGTCACCCCATCAGTTGTTCAACTATAATAAGATAAAATTAAAAGACTGAGGAAATGGCTACAAGTGAAATTATAATTGAAAATGTTAAGGCATTTACCATAAAATGAACATGATGTTCATTATTTTAATTATTTTTACAAAATTTTAAATTCTTTGATTCATTTAATTTTTTTTTTTTAATCTTTGAACAAACAATAAACAACTTTATCAATTATAGCAGATGTTTTTGTTTTTCGTAGTTATTGTGCTTCATACGACGAATTTACGCAGCGAATTTTAACCGGCGTATTCGTCGTGTTGTGCGAAATTCGTCGTTCGTCTCAGTTGTGTTCCTAGCATAAGAGAGCTTCACACTCAACACAGACCCTTAAAAACTAACCACGCTTTAAAAAGCAATAAAATCGGTGCGAAACGCGAATAGTGTACAAGGCTAATTGTGTAAGGTTGCATTGGAAAGATGTAAACTAATATAAGGCGTATTGTGTGTTCAAGGACTCGATGAGTATTCACCGGGGTAATGTCATTATCAGGTGAACGCCTATCAATGAAGGTGATTATTTTCTGCTCCTTGCTAAATTGTTAACTGTACGGTAAAATGATGAGAGCGATGGATAGCTGACAGATTTGCCATGAGCGAGCGAGGCAGATAGTGATGCCACGCAGTGAGACGGAGATGCGTCGCTTAAGCGCCTGCAAATGCAACAGATACAGTCACACTACCAACCAAATGGTTGCACCAGACGTTTCGCATATTCGTTTATTGCGTACTTTTTCGTATTCGCATGTGTTAATTTAGTACTGACAACATTGGCTTCTCTTGTTCGACTTGGATTTTTGAGAGTTGAACTTGTTGATTACAGGCCGACAAATTTGGTTTCTCTCTTTTGGAATTGGACTTTTGTGTTGGCATTCTTATTATCCACCATACCAACGCGCTGCACTATATTTATGGGGACTTTATCGTCAAAAAACGAATCCAAATTTAGAAGGGGTTTAAGTCCCCTGGAGGTTTTTACTGCAGAGTTTTCAAAGAAAATGTTCATGCAAAGCTAAAGCGTGAACGAATTTTTCAAGCTGCTGAGAATATCAACTCTCGAGGATATGCTCGGCTAATAAGTAGATCTTTTTTAAGAAGATGTATACATTCATTTTATTCAAAATATTCTTTGTGTTCAATCTAGAGTTTCCGCAAGAGACGGAGCTATTTTTTACTTTTGTTCAATCCGTTCTATACGACTTGCCTACATCAAAAAAAGTTACTAAAGTTTCCGCACTTAAACATGAAACCTCATTAAATTTTACATTGAAATTTATACAAAAACTTTTATTTTAGGCAAACAAAAATTTCTTTCTGTATATTATATAAATTTTGAATATTTTATACGTCAACATAAAATACTGTCCACTTATTATAGGGTTTTCTTTTTAATTACATACGCACATATTTTTAAACTGTTCAATGACTGCAAGAAGCAGAATTATTATTTATTTATCCAATCGTTATAATATTCATTATATTATCAGGACTTAGCTCGTATTTTCGTAAAAATAATAAAGTGATTTGGATAGTAAAAAAAAGTAAAAGTTATATTTTGTATGTATAGTAGGGAAAAGGTAAATATATTTTTAATTGGAGCAATTAAAATTGTATTTATTATGATAGCATAAACAATTACATAATTGTTTAATCGAATCAATGAAAAAAATTCAGCTAAAAATTTAATTGGTATGCTTAAATATTTTAATTAAATATTTATTTAAAATTTTTATAAAAATAATTAAATTTTTAATTATGCAGTGAATATAGAGATAAACAAAGTTTTTATGAATAGAATTAAAAGTTTAATCAAATCCAAAAATTAAAAACAATTAAAAATTTGACTAATATTATCAAACTTTTAATTGAAAAAAAAAAAATTTATCAAATTGCTATTAAAATTTAATCAGGAGAGCCAATTTCTTTACTGGTCAAAAAATAAGCAATTTTTTAATTGGCGACTACAAATATTTTAATTGAAATAAATTTTTATTTTTTCTGTATAGAGCGTGCATTGAGTGAGGCTGATGGTAAACAATTTTATTTCCCCACCTGATATTTATTCCAATAAATCGAAAGTAGACCAGACAAAGATTTTTTATGATTTTATTAATTATTATTTTTTATGATTATTTTTTATTTGCCATTTGGAGATTTTTTTTCTATATTTGTACTCTTTTATAAACAAATTTAAAAAAAATATATGAGTTTTTCCACAGCCATCAAGTATATGTGACCATATCGTTGTTTCTAAAACATACTCTGTCTGCAAGTAGTTTTTTAAACACGTTTTGTAAATCGTGCGAAAATATTAATTGTATACTTCTTTTCCTAACATCAAAAGGTAGTTTTTCCCTATAGTTGTTCTTTCATAAAACTTTAATAAATTGTTGGAATTTTAGCCAAAATAACAATACTTTTTTTTTCAAGGTGACAAAACTTTTTACAAGTGACCCTTTCCCTTTTCAGAGAAAAAAAAGGATACGTGAGAAAATAAAATTTGATTAATTTTTTTGCTTAAAAATTAAAATAAACTTAAATAAACTAGGTAAACTAGTTTTTGCTTTTTTTATGTCTAATAGAAAATTGACCTTAAAAGTAAGAAAACCATCTGAGAATCAACCCTCTTTAATACGTTGTCTTGTGAAGATGTGCGCAAGATTCAATATTTTTTCCTTCTATTTCTCAAACACAACTGACCACTGTCCAGACAGACAATAAAACACACTGTCACTGAGGGGTTGTTTCCTTCAAATTTCTTGGAATGAAATTTCTTTGTTTTACTTTTTTATTTTTTATTTGTCTTCGTTTTGGACAATAAAGAACCAAAATAACTCAACAAGTTTATTTGGGAAAATTTCAATTTTTTCAACATTTTTTGGAGCATTTCCCATGAAAACAAGCTCGTGGTTAAATTTGATTATACAACTATCAATTATTATGAAACAGAAACTATGTACATATGTATGTAGTTCAGAAAGCTGTTACACTTCTTAATTCAACAAGCGATGAACAAGAAAAACATCAGACTTTGATTTCAAGTTTTTCTTTTAGCAGAAAAAACAAACTGTTAATATTTAACTAAATTATTTGTTTTAACCACAGAAACCAAATGTGTGCAGTTCCATATTTTTGTAGTGCAATATAGGGAAGTGGGGAAAGGTATTTATGCGTTCCAAAACAACTTCTGAATTCTGGTGCAAATTTTGAGCGCTGAAACACTTTTATTTTTTATTCATTTATATATTACAATCAATTCTACACACAAGACTTACAGTCTCTTATTATATTATAGTATAGTATAGAATGCTTAGTAGTAAAACACAATAATTAAATGGATAATAAAAACAACATTCCTGTGATAAACTCCCGATTTAAATTTCGTGCAGCAACATTAGCCGAACTAAAAGTAATATGCACGCACTAAACTAAATAAAAAGCCGGACTTTAATAATATACATATGTAAGTAGTAAAATGATAACAGAGAGCTGGAATATTAGAGGCGAAGTAATTCTACTAGTAAACATAATAAATAAATCACTAGAGACAGGCATTGTTTGGACAAAGTAAAAAAAAAGAAATGCAAAGTGATAAAGAAAACCAAAAAAATTAAATTCAGTGCGACAGAAATGCGGGGGAACTTGAAGAAAAAGAAAATTATTTGGTACTTCTTTGTTCATTTTGATGTATTTGTATAAAAAATTAACTTTTTATTCTATAATTAAATTTTTCTCATCACAGTCCAAATTGCAAAACATATGGGTTTTGCTTACAAACGTAAAATAATGTAGTATACTTTTAATGAAAAAATCGTTAAATTGTGTAAAACCGCGGGATAGGTAACATTAGATACATGTCAAATTTTCCGTACGAAAAAATCAATGTTGCTCAACATTTTCCGCAGTTTCGAATACAGTACTTACCTTAAGACAGAGGATTGCACTAAACACCATATGACTTCATACAGAAAATGAAACGTGGAGAAGCGCCAGAATACATGACGGAACAAATAGTATATGTCAGAGAAGCACAACGGTACCAGCTAAGAAACATGAACAACTTCAGAGTAGAAAGAGTAACATCAACAGCAATGCCGCGAAGTATTTTGTACAAGGGCCTACAGCTATATAATACGTTACCAGTAGTGCGATTCTGCAACCTTTATAACGATAATCGAATCGTTAAAATAATTATAACGAAATTTTATCAAATTTGCTATCCTGTAACATGTTTTTAACGATATTCGCTGTCGATCAAAATCAGCTGTTAATTTTACTGCCGATTGTCGATATCTTAACGACAAAAATGTTCTTGTTGTTTATTCAATCGTTAAAGTGTATTTTGTGATTTTTTAATACACAAAAATATTTTTTAAATACTTCACAGCCATATACTTTTTTAAAAACAAAAATTTCAATATAATTTATTCAATCGGTAAAGTGTGTTTTGTGTTAAAATGGCTTTTGAACGTTTGGCATTCGGACTTGCCAGGCATGAAACAAGTTTGAACGCTTCAAGGGATAAGCAGTGTGTTCTTCGGGAATTGGATGATCCCTTTGAGTTGACAGCTGATGAATTTAGAAAGCTATATAGGTTATCACCAGCCTTAGTTGAGACTATAGTTTTTACGCTTGATGACAAACTGAGGGTATCTCGAATAACAGCCTGACGCTAGTTCCGGATTTTCCACCATAAAATCAATCCGCCAGTTGTGCTCATGCTGTACCTTAATACAAATTAAATAATATTTATTTAAGAACTAAAACCACAAAATATAAAAATGAATATGTATGTATACATATAGTTATGTCAAAACTTATTGTTTTTTCTTTTCTTCTTTGTGGTTTTCGCTGTTTTTGACAGAGATGCCACGTAATGCTTACATGAATGAACAGAAAAATACAGCTGTTTACCATCGTTAAAATTAATTTACAGAATCACTCAATCGTTACTGCAAGCGATGAAATTTGTAGACAAAAGTTGCGATTATCGTATCGTTAAAAGTTAGAGAATCGCACTACAGAACATATTAAATTAGAAAGTAATCAGAACCAGTTTAGACAACAGGTCTCATCATTTGTAAAAATTCATTTTGTGTAATAATTTGTTTAAAATTTGTATGAAAGGTATTTTTAATACTAATAAAGAAAATACAGTATTTTTCGGTTAATTGCATATCGAAATTTGCACAATTTTTTGTTCAATTAATCGGGGAACCAATTAGCCGATACCCGTTTAATTGAACAATTCGTTCAATTACAAGAACCCTATTTAATTGAACACTTTGTTCAATTACAGAAATCACGCATAATTGGAACTATGTACTAATGAATTAAAAGAAATCGCATATGTGCACTTTAAGTTTTTCAAAATATTTTTTTTTTTACCTTAAACGAAAAAAAAAATGCAAGTAACAGCAAAAAATGTACATATATGTGTGTAGTAGAGATGCCACCCAGTGTTTTTCACAAATGTTGTCAAATATGTATGTGCAAAAATGCCAGATTAATTTTCAATGTAATTAACCGGGTAAAAGTAAGAGGAAATTTATTTTTGATGACATGAATTTTGAACGAATTAAGCAGGAAATTCAATTAACCGGGTTCAATTATCCGAGGAAATTCACATGGTGTTCGTTCGTATGCAATATTTTTTTTGCCCGATCATGTGGTTCAATTAAGCGTGGAAACCAATTAACCGAAGGGTCAATTAACCGAAAAATACTGTAATAATAATAATACAAGTCCATGGTGGGCACCCCCACGAAGCCTGTCAAGTATACATATGTAGACACAAGAGCGTCGAACTATTGGCTGGTTGCAGGACAGATGTTTCTTGAGACCGAAGGTTTTATGTTGGCGATCCAGCACCAAGTTATACCAACAAAAAATTACATGAAAGCAATAGTATGGGATGCTTCTTTTATAACTGACACCTGCCGCTATGGCCATACAACATATTACTGAAGGATGTACAAGCTTAGCCGGAACGGAGTACATCGATCGCCATAATGCTGTTGCTAAAATATTACATCAGGAACTTAAGTACTCGCTGAAAACATCGCAAGTGCCATGTTATAAATATCAACCTGAGCCAACAGTCAACAGTGTCAGAAAATGCTGAATATAGGCTCTACTGGGACCGAGCGATTCTTACGGATCGGAGTATTGCATCGAATAGGCCAGATTTTATGCTAATGGATAAGAAGCGACGGAAGTTTTGGCTTGTCGATATTGCTATGCCAAACAATAACAACCTGCAAACGAAGCACCAAGAAAGGATCGGCAAATACAATGTGCTAATCCGTCCCATTAAAAGTCAGTGGAACATCAATAGTGTGTGAATAGTCCCGATTATAATTTCAATTACGGGACTAATACCAAAAACTTTGCACGAGAGCCTTAAAGAACTTGAGATACCGGAACACCTGTGGCAGAAAATGCAGAAGGCAGTGATTATAGCTACCACACGAATCGTACGAAAGTTTATGGGGATGTGAGAGGGAGAAGAAGGAAAAGCTTCGTCAGGAAGTTTATGGGAACATAACAAAAATAACATAAAATAAAATTTAAAAAAATAACAATGGCAAAATCAAGATTGGCGCTGTGATTATAACTAATCTGTGCACATCAGAACCTAACCCCTTGGTAAAGCCTGGAATAGGTATTTTCCAATCTCATAGAGATTGAAAAATTAAGGAAACTCTATAATAATAATAATAATAATAATAATAATAATAATAATAATAATAATAATAATAATAATAATAATTTTTTTTTTTTTTTTTTTTTTGGGGTTGTAGGATGGGAAAATGCGTTACGCATCTAACATGGATCGTCATCCATGTCGTATGCCGGACTCCGATATACGGTTACCGGCTAAAAACCCACCCTAGGCGTACTGGAGATATGTTTTCCACCTGGGAACCGCTTTCGCATCACTTCCAGGTGGATCCCCCTTTGTTTCTGTCCTCGTTGTTCTCGTCATCATTTACAGCCTATGTCAGGCCTCTTTTATTCTGTGATGGTTCTGCCTTCTAGATCCAGTTCCCTTTTTTTCGCCCGCAGTACAGACTCAACGAATATAATAATAATAATAATAATAATAATAATAATAATAATAATAATAATAATAATAATAATAATAATAATAATAATAATAATAATAATAATAATAATAATAATAATAATAATAATAATAATAATAATAATAATAATAATAATAATAATAATAATAATAATAATAATAATAATAATAATAATAATAATAAAAATAAAATATAAAATGTTCACAAAAATAATAAAGAAAGAAAGAAAGAAGGAAATTAGAAAACATATATGAATTAAATGTGGTTATATAAAAACATGTAAAATAATAAAATTATCTTGATAAAAATTCAAATAATACCTTCTTAAATCTCTGTGCGTTACTAACTAATTGTAAAGTATGAGGGAGCAAATTCCAAAGACGGATTGCGTTTATGAAAAAATTGTTTCCAACACGACGAATACGTCGGTTAAATTCGTCGTATGAAGCACAACAACGACGAAAAAACATCTGTTATAATTAATAAAGTTGTTTATTGTTTGTTCAAAGATAAAAAAAAAAAAATTAAATGAATCAAAGAATTTCAAATTTTGTAAGAATAATTAAAATAATGAACATGATCCCAGATTATATAAACATTCATGAAGTTTAACATTTTCAATTATAATTTCACGTGTAGTCATTTTCTCAGTCTTTTAATTTTATTTTATTATAGTTGAACAGCTGATGGGGTGACCATATTTAAAAAAAATTGGTTGCTAAAAAAATTTAGCATTACCAAAATTATAATCAATATAATCTAATATAATGACCTTTTATTTTAAATGCAAGAAGTCAAAGCTTAGCACTTAAAATAAAAATTAACTGTTTTTACTAAAACCAAAATGGCCACATGCATGAAATATAAATAAATCTATTTCAAGTTCGACGCGTACCACGAATTTCGCAGGACGCGCTTTTTCGTATACACCAATGTGTTTTATTTGTGACTGTGTGCATTTTCATATACACCAATGTGTTTTATTTGTGACGGCGAAAAATTCATCGTTCGTCCCAGTTGTGTTCCATAAAAAAAAAAGCATAAAATTGCGTGAGCTTTGGTTGCCGAGTGGTTAAAGCGGCTGTTGCAAAATTGTGAAATTTGACACGTCCAAAGTTCATAGGGTGCTAATAAAGGGTGTTTGCCACCCAGAAACAGCCGGTTGTCCACCTAGCTATTAAATTTGTACTATTCTTTACTTAATTAATATTGATTTAAAAGTGACAAACCCAGGGTTGAACTTGAGCCTAAAAAAGTAATTTAATATAAATGTATGTAAAATTTCACTAATATGCAATCACGTTTTTGTGATTTTCGGAGGAATTTTTCACGCAACAACACAATAAAAATATATAACTTTTCAATCCCTCATCTCCTTATCTTAATGCTCAATTGCAATGATGAATCATGGCTCACGAAATATATCGCCAATATTTTATTAAATCATCTGACATAGGTTTCCTGAATATGAGTTTAGTCAACTCTTTAGAGGAATGGCTTTAGTGATAAAAAGTTCATAAATATTTTGATGTTAAATTCGTGTTATGCTTGCTTTTATTCGTTGTAAATTTTTAAGAACTCGTTTATAACCTGCAAAAAGATACAACATTTATGCAGATTCCAAATTAAAAAGTTCTGTGTTTAAAATTAGTTGGTTTCATTCGGCCACCCTGAACACACAGCTTAAGTGCTGTAAGTGGTTAATAGATGATATAGAAGACATGTTTGTTCCGTAGAAGATTTTCGCAGTGACCTACAAACGAAATGCAAATACGTATGTACAAGCGCACATACACACAAACATTTGCCCTCAAAATAATGTTGTTATTAAATTCTAACAGCCTGCTTGCAATATACAAAATTTTTAATGGTCAAAGTCATTGTTCTAAAGGTTGCCTGCAATTTAATACAAAATATTGTTATCAAATGCATCATCTGGTCAAAGTTTGTTACTTTCATAAACTGAAATCCAAGAAGTTTTTACACAATTTCTTTTATTACAAACACATACGGAGTTAGTGCAAAAATTCAAAAAGCACATGATAAAACTAATGGACAGGTGGCTGACACGTTTTTGAAATTTTGAGGGATAATGTGATACATCAGCTCAGAACTGAATGTCCTCTTTTGATTGACATTTATCTATAAACCAGATAGGAACGAAAAAAGACTGAATTGAATATCAAACAACTCTTATTCATCTGGTAGGGGGCATAAAAGGCAAACTCGGTGATTCTGTATCTCCGAAGCTAATAAAAGTACCAAAAAAAAGTTCAAAAGAGGCCTCAAGGCCTACTAAAAATAATAAAAGAGTTGTTTGGTACTCTTTTGAAATGCTGAATTTTAGGGGAATAAAAAACGGCTGAACTCGGTATTTCAATATCTCCAGACTTTAGGAAGTTAGCAAAAAAAAAAAAAAAATCCAAAAGTACCTAAATACACAAAAGTGTATTTAAAACTAAATTAATTTTAACATTTTACTGAAATTTTTTAATTTTATTGAACTTGAGCCTGAAAAAGTAATTTAATATAATAATAATTAATAATATAGAAAAAGTAATTTAATATAATATATAAATAAATAAATAAATCATTTAAATAAATAATATAAATTAATTTTATTCGGTTAATGATTTTTTGCGAGCTCTACATTTCTGTTGTTAGGGTGATAACAATTGAACAATTGAGATCCGGTGGGTAAATATTATAACTTTGTATTTGAGGTCAATGACAGTTGGTCTCCTCGACGCAAAAACATCACAAAGATCACAGTTTATGATCCGACGGCAAAGAACGAATGGTAGTGTTAGCTGCTCATCAACCTGCATGTTGCTGGTTCGAGCCCGATTTGTTCCTTTTGCATTTTTAGGGTTACGTTCCTCATCAGAGTGAAACGGAACCCTATTACCAAGACTTCTGCGTCCGTCCGTCACAACGTCCATTCTCCGAAGCGGTATGAGAGCTGATATTTTCACAGGATGTTGCTGTACCTTGCCGCTGCAACAACAAATACTAAAAAGAACGTCAAGTCGAAATTTACCAGGTGTCCCCATACAACTGAAAGTAACAATTAGCTATAACTCTCCAACCGTAAAAGATAGAGAGCCGTAATTCGCACAGTGTATGTACTCACATATGGCCTACAATAACAAATGCTAAAAACAACAACAAGTTGAAAACTACCAGGTGCCCCTAGACAGCGTAAAGTAACAATTAGCCGTTACTCCCGAGCCGTGAGAGACAGATGGATGAAATTTGCATAATATATGTATTCACATCATACGCTTCACAACAACAAATGCTAAAACCCACAACAACTCTAAAACTACCAGGTGTCCCTTCACAACCTACAATAACAGCTATAACTCTCGAACCGTAGGGGATAGAGAGCCGAAATTCGCACAGTGTCCCCATACAATGTAAAGTAGCAATTAAACGTAACTCTCAAGCTGTAAGAGAGAGCGAGAGAGAGAGAGAGAGATGAAATTTATACAATATATGTATGTATTCACATATGCCATTCTATACGGAACCCTAAAGGCCGTGTCAGATAAAACTTTGTTGCTTTGCGTGACGTTTATAACTTTGGAAGAAAAGCGTAAAACAAAAAGTGTATGTCACAATAAAAACTTTGACAAGACCCGCGCATTGTTTGTTTATCAATAAAATATTGAAGTTGTATATTTTATACATGTACTTTTAAATATGTACTTATTTGTATTTTTGTTTATTATATTTTCCAAATGAATTTATTCATTAAATTTATAAAATTTATTTATTTATTTGGAATTTTTTTTGATTTCTGTTGACGCCAAGAAAAAATAAAAGAAAATGAAAGCAGCTAATTGTCAAAGCGCGCAAAAGGATGAAAGATGCTCAACTTTGCTTTGCTTTGCGTCAAATAAAATTTATGTGACAAGTGCCATATAAACATGTACATTTATCTTAAATGTCAAAGCGTGTATGTAGCGCAACGCGAAGCAAAAGTTTTATCTGACACGGCCTTAAGTGTGCGAGCCAGCCTCGTTCTTTACACAATAAATGTGGTAAAAAATTGTGTTATGTTTTTTGTTTATCAGTACCTCAGTAATTATAAACCCGATTTTGCTTATTTATAAAACGATTAAAGTGAGATTTAGATCAATAAAGTGTCTGGTGGCTTCGCAATCGGTGTCCGGAAACAAGTGTTTTATGGCAAATCTATATACATATGTATACGATTTTTGCAAAGGGTATAAAAAGGACCTGAAACCACATTAAAAATAATTGGATAGCTGGTTTGGTACTTTTTTTAAGTTTACGGGGATAAAAGGGGTAAAATCTGCATTTTCGTACTTTTTTTCAATTGCATTCATATATAAGAAGGATGGTATGCGGGCCGCCGGTAGTGAAACCGGCCCACTTGGTTCCTAGGAAGGTCCCGTTGTGATAATATAAGAAGGATTGAAACAGAAAAAAATATACACAAAATATGGCTCAGCTCAAAAAATATTTAAGCAGATTTCATCACTTTTTTAAATTAGGACATATAAGTGGTAAAAGCGGACAAAAAAGAGTAAAATCAGTAACTTATTATCTCCGGATTCCGCTTAAGTAGAACAAAGGTTTGAAAAGGCCTAGAAGTTTACAAAAATTAATTGGACAGGTGTCTGGTAGTTTTTTTTTTTTTTTTTAATTTAAAATTTTAAGGAAAAAAACTGATTTGGGTACTTTTTTTATTGCATTTATGTGGAGTGTGAAGAATGGGCACAGGAAAAAAGTAAAATTTAAATATTACTCCAAAAAAAAAGCTTAAATAAAATTCGTCTTTGTTTTAAATTTGGACATCATTAACTCAGTGTATCCGGACTTAGCAAAGGTAGCACAAAAATTTAAAAAGGACATGAAATCAGACTAAACATAATTAGAGAGATGTCTGGTGCTTTTTTAAAATTTTGAATTTCATTTGGTACTTTTTTCAATTACATTTATCCAGAAAAGGAATGGGAACAGGAGAAAAGTAAAAACTATATACTATATCCCCCCCCCCCCCCAAATATGCTGTAATAAATTTCGTTTTTATTTTACATTTGGCCATAAAAGGGATAAAAAGTGCAGAACCTAATACAAGTAGCATAAAAATTTAAAAAGAGCATATACGCCTACTAAAATTGATTGGACAGCAGTCTGGTACTTTTTTAAAATTTTGAATTTTAAAGGAATATTACTGGTAAAAACTACACTTTGGTACTTTTTCTATTGCATTTATGTATAAGAACGATGGGAACAGGAAAAAGTGATTATCACTCCCTGAAAAATGCTTACCCCCGATTTTCGACTTGGCATTTAAATACAAAATTAGTAAATTTTCCTTCAAATTTAAGTTGGATTTAAAATAGCTTTCTGTTTTACAGTCTAAAATTAGTTTTGGTAATTAATTGTAATAAAAGTACGGCAGCACAATGTAAGTGTCAAAAAATTATCGATAACTCAATAAAAAACAGCTGTTTAAACAAATTTGGAAGCATGTAAAATTGTGAAAAGTTTAAAAAATAATAACTTGTTTTGGAAAAATTATTAAAATGAGTAGCAAAAGTGATCAAAGAACTCCCAATTTCACTGCCACAGAAGTTGATTACCTTCTGGAAATAATAAAAAATCAAATTATGAAACAAAACAAAAAGCATGTGCAATTTTCTTAATTTGCAGAACAAAACCAAACTGTCAAAATCGTATGGCAGTACGAAAAACTTAAATCGATTTTAAATGGGCACGACAGGCCGTTTAAGTTTGATTTAAATAGCAACTGTTTGACTCAATTTTGTATTTAAATCAAATTTAAATTGAAATGGCATTTAAAATCCAAGTCAAAAATTGAATTGAGTGAATCTAATTTACCAGGTGTAAAACCGGACAAACTCGGTAGTTCGGCATCTCCTGACTTGATACAAGCAGCACAAAAATTCAAAAAGAGGCTGGAAGCCTACTAAAACTATTTAAACATTTTTTTGTTTTAAGAGGATAACACGGGAAATACTTAATTTTTTTTACAATGTAAAGATTTTTTTTTTTTTTTTTTTTGAAAATGTTCGATTTGTTATTTTCGTTCTGCTTCATTTTGCCCTTTCAATAATGGGACCAGTACAGTAGACTCGCGAAAACGTTAACATTTTTATTTTAACATTGACTACTCTAAAACGTGAACAAATGATGATGGCTCTAAAATGTGAACTTTATTTCTAATGAGTTTTTTATTTTCTTAAGTCAGTTCTGTAGTTTTTATAAATTTTGGGGAATAGCGGTATTTTAATTCATTTACAGCTTAGTGACAAAAACATTTTTTAGAAATGTATACACACCTACATATATGTATACATATGCACACACATAATACTTAATTTCAGTTTTTATGTGGTGATTGTGGTGGAAGCAACTCTACGCGTTTGACTATAAATAAAGTGTACATAGAAACCAGAGAATTTAAACTCTGTTTCAAAGAAACATGTCTGCCAAGAAACCAAAAGTTTTAACTCTTCAAGAAAAGTGTGAGATATTATTGAACATTTAAGGAATGGTGCGTCAGTAATGGGGTTGTCAAAAAAGTGCAATATAGATATAGTACAGTATAGATTTAATTGATTGCTAGTTCGGAACAAATTTTCCACCTTTTCATAGCTTTACATCAACCGAAATGAAGTATTGCAGTAAATTTATTAAATAAAATTTGTTATATATGATTTAACGGTTCTGCATACTGATTTTCAACGTATTTTCATGTAAAAAAAGTCCAATCTAAAGCTTAGTTTAGACGATATGTTGAATCAGCATATTTATGCTGAAAATTTTGTTTAAGTGCCATCATATCGTGTAAACGCAAAATCTTTACCAGCATACGTATGTTTAACAACGTTTGCAAACAATTTGTTAACAACACCAACAAATATATGTTGGCAATTTTAGCATATCGTGTGAACAGTATGTTTTTAGTATTTGACTAATTTCCTGCGTATGCCAGCTGATATGCCATTTGTTGAAAATGCTGTTTAAGCTTTTCAGCATATATCTAATTTGTATGCATATTTGCCGAATGGCTTTGTTGAGCCGCCGTATATTATGTAAATATACATATATCTTCTTCAAAATTTGCAATCGAACACAAACGTAATGAAATGAAATTCAATGAATTAATTGCTCTCAAATTAAAAAACAATAAATAGCTCAAGGCGAATTCATACCAGGTGGTTGCAAGGGAATTTGTAAAATGAAAAAAATACATGTATTTCATTACATATACTTATTTCAAAGTGAACAAACAGTTAGAAGCCAAAATAATCACCTGTGTTTCAAGTCCAACTGGTATGAATTATGCTTGAAATAGTTGGAATAATCAACAATGAACGGCAAGGCGTTGATTACATGCATACATCCGGATTTCAACCGCCGCCCCACTTTTGTTTTTAGCGGCTGCCACGATGAAAATTAATTGGCACAGATCTTCGAACGTCTTATAATTCTTTGTATAATTTTGCACAAAAACCTTCATCTGCCCGCCGTTCTACCCATTTTCTTTTCCAAACTCGGCTTCTTTTTCCTTTTACTTCACTTTCATCACTATCAAAAACAAGGACTGCACAAGCAATAGCAAGCGACATTTCTTCCGAAGACATTTTTTTTTTATATTAAAAACACGAATTTTCTGCAATAACGCGTTGTATAAAGAGAAAGTAGTATCAAATTTATTTTACAAGCAAATGTTTATACGATTCAGCATACATATCACCATGTAATTATCAACATATCGTATAAACACAAAAATTGTATGCTAACTCTTATGTTGACATTCCATTTGCTGAAATATGTTGAATTAATAAATTTGTTAGTTTCAGCATATAGTGTAAACATCTAGCATATGATATGTGATGACATATGCATTTGATGTTATTTTTAATCATACAGTTGTTAGCATATACATGTATGCTGATTCAACATATCGTCTAAACTAAGCTTAAAACGTGAACACCCTCGGTAAAAATTAGTTCACGTTTTCACGAGTCTACTGTAATACAAAACTTCAAGAAGGATGTGAGAACCTACTGCAAATAATTCAACAAATCGGCATGATATCTCTCATATATATATATATATATATATGTATATATATATATATATATATATATATATATATATATATATATATATATATATATATATATATATATATATATATATATATATATATATATATATATATATAATTAGCCTACAAATATCGTTTCCTTCTTTTCATGAAAATAGCACCCTCAAAGCAAGCCTTGTAATTATAAGTTTTCGCTGTGTAAACAGCATAACCATTATTAACTTAAGTTGAAAAACCTCCCATCCTAAGTTTTCCAGAACTTGCTTTTCTTATCCAACAAGATTTTGTTCACGTATTTTAAAAAAAAAAAATATATATATATATATATATATATATATATATATATATATGTATATATATATATATATATACATATATGTATATCTAAAGGTTTAATGAGGGTTGGTTGGCAGACTGCCGGCATTTGAAGAAAAAATCAAACTAGAGAAAAACTGGGAGTTTAACAACTATTCTGACAAAACTTTTTCCTCTTCTTTGATAAATAACTTTCTTTTCTATTAAAAACCAAACAAAAGAAAACATAATTCCCTGGAAAAACAAGCATATAAAATTGAACGGGTGTACGTGTAGTTGAAAACACTTACATATATACATACATACATACCATACCATACCTATTGTAAAAAATCCTAAAAAGCCAACCATAAAACAACATCCAACGACGGTATTTTCGCAGCCAAATCAAAAAAAGGTTGAAAATATTATACAAAAAATAAAAAGCTAAAAAAAAAAAAACAAACGCATCCAATAGGGAGTTTGTGAGGCTTACACAGCCTTTTGCCTATTGGTTCGCCAAATTTTTGATACACAGCTTGCTTTTTCTTAGCAAACTGTGCGGCATAAACATACATATGTATGTATGTACATATCTTCAACTTGTAGTTAAGCAAAAGTATGTTTGTACTACAAACTTTGTAGATATAAAAATTTCGTTGATTATTTCCAACTCGCGAAGACGTTGCTTCGTTTCTTTCTTTTCCTTTACCTAAATTTTGTTTCCCTCCTAATATGTATGTATAAGTATTACTTCTATTACTTATGTACTTCTTTAAAAAGATTTTTTATAACGAAAAAATTATACACACATCCTGAATTGTTTGCACATGAATACATAAGGGGTTGTATGGAGATCCTTAGTACTAAGAACCCTCATTTAACGAGGTTCAGAAAAAAATGTGTAAGCTAAAAAGTTAAAGAATGGTATAAATTGGAGTTTAAAGTTACGGATAAAAGTTTTAAAAATTATAAATGGAACTGGCTTGCTCTGGAAAGCGTTAAATATAATGCTAGGAACACAACTGGGACGACCGACGAATTTTTCACCGCGAATATTCGCCGTCAAAAATAAAACTCATTGGTGTATATGAAAATGCACACAGTCACAACGTCCGGCGAAGTTGAAATATATTTATTTCTATTTCTTACGCCGGCGAACGACGAACAAATCAGTACCATGTGGCCATTTTGATTTTAGTTTTCAAGTGTTTTAGTAAAAACAGTTAATTTTTACTTTAATAGTTTTTATTTTAAGTGCTAAACTTTGACTTTTTGCATTTAAAATAAAAAGCCATTATATTAGATTATAAAACATGTTTGTAGTGTTTAATTTTTTATTTTTTGGTAATACTAAATTTTTTAGCAACCAATTTTTTTAATATGGTCACCCCTTCAGCTGTTCAACTATAATAAGATAATATTAAAAGACTGAGGAAATGGCTAC
Source organism: Sturmia bella (assembly GCA_963662145.1). NCBI lineage: Eukaryota > Metazoa > Arthropoda > Insecta > Diptera > Tachinidae > Sturmia > Sturmia bella. Next base: position 2,008,265 of record OY759173.1, on the reverse strand, counting down.
AAGTGAAATTGTAATTGAAAATGTTAAACTTTAAAAGATATTAAATGTTAAAGGATATAAAAATGTCCAGAAAAAGACGGAAATATGGGGTAAAATTGGCGGCTTGGTAAATTTACCCGTTAAGAAGAAATTGAAAACAACAACTTTATCAGTTATAACAGATTTACACAGCGAATTTTAACCGGCGTATTCGTCGTGTTGGGCGAAATTCGTCGTTCGTCCCAGTTGTGTTCCTAGCATAAGACAGCTCTACTTATTTAATTTTGTCCCGGAACGCACTGAACTTCTACCCTCTAAAATTATGTGTGAGCACATTAAGCTCCTGTTTCCGCTTCCTGTAAAGACAAAACGAAAAAATTTACCACCATCATGTCAATTGGCCCCACTGGCGATTACCGACCAGACAGACGACGCGATTTATAAATTTGTTTGGTATTCTTATCAGCGTTGCCTACTGGAAATTTAAAAATATGATTTTATTCAAACTCTAGGCCAGATTTCTATTTTTACCACTTTTATCCCCTTAAAATTCAGAATTTCAAAAAAATAACCAGACACCTGTCGGATTGTAGGTTTTGGGGTAATTTTAGAATTTCTGTGGTTGCCCCTTCACATCCCATTTTGCAGAGTAATATTTAAAAAGTGAAAAAAATTGCACTCAAAATTTTTTTCTTAGAAGTCTAACCCTCAATTTTTGACTAGGATTTTAAATGCCATTTCAATTTAAATTTGATTTAAATACAAAATTGAGTCAAACAGTTGCTATTTAAATCAAACTTCAACGGCCTGTCGTGCCCATTTAAAATCGATTTAAGTTTTTCGTTCTGCCATATGATTTTGACAGTTTGGTTTTGTTCTGCAAATTAAGAAAATTGCACATGTTTTTTGTTTTGTTTCATAATTTGATTTTTTATTATTTCCAGAAGGTAATCAACTTCTGTGGCAGTGAAATTGGCAGTCCTTTTATCACTTTTGCTACTCATTTTAATAATTTTGACAAAACAATTTATTATTTTCTAAACTTTTCACAATTTCACTTGCTTCCAAATTTGTTTAAACAGCTGTTTTTTATTGAGTTATCGATAATTTTTTGACACTTGCATTGTGCTGCCGTACTTTTATTACAATTAATTACCAAAACTAATTTTAGACTGTAAAACAGAAAGCTATTTTAAATCCAACTTAAATTTTAAGGAAAATTTACTAATTTTTTATTTAAATCCCAAGTCAAAAATCGGGGGTAAGTCTTGTTTTTTTTTTTTTTTGTTCTCTGCAATTTAAAAAAAAGTACCAAATTTCAACTATCCCCCCGAAAATCTCAAATTTCAAAATAGTAGCAGATAACTGTCCGATCATTTTTAGTAGGCTTTCAAGACTTTTTTTAAACTTTTTTGGTACTTGGAAACACAGAATTACACAGAGTTTGTGCTGTCTGCCCCCTAAATGCTCAAAATTTAATGAAATAAGTATTAAATGAGTATTTGAGATTTTTTTTAGGTAGAGCTCAGATCAGTTTTTACTTTTATACTGGGCCTACCTATTCTGTAGATAAATGCAGTTCAAAAGTTATCAATACTCAGTTTTCTACCGTGTTGTCCCGTTATCGTTCAAAATTTCCAAAAAGTACCGTCCATTTATTATTACCATACATTTAGGTGCTTTTTGAATTTTTGTGCTAGTTTGATAAAATCCGGAGATATTACAGAGTTTAACTGTTTTTAACCCGTTTTCAGCCCTTTCCGAGTTAACTCCGGGGCCAAGACTAGGCTAGAACGACCTTTCGTACACGAAGAGCCCCAATTACCGAGTTTTATCGAAATTCATTCATACAATTCCAGACCTGTAGCTATTTCCAGCTCTGGAAGTGTATGAATGGGCATGCGAGCCGAGTAATTTACCAATCATTGCAGCGCACTTTTCTCCAGAACAACATTATTTTGATGCTACTGAAACTTTGGATTTGGAATATGAAATGACTAATTTATTTCCGGGAACGCAAACATTTCGTTCAGTAATTCTTTCTAATGACGGTACAATAATTGGAAAAAATGTTTCTTTATCAAAGAATTAAAATATTTTAAAATTAAAAAAATATATGTATATATGTACCTATTTGGTTTTTTTCGACCCCTGTTCTATATTTTATATAGTTAAATTAATTATTCAAGCCTTTGATCTTTGGTTTTTTATTAATAATAATTTTAAACAATTATTTTTTTTTTTTCAATATATTATCTTCAGGAAAATAATTATAAAATTCAAAAAACAAAAAACAAATTATTGAAAAAATTTTCATGTCAACGTTTTCAACATTTTTAATACTACAAAAAAAACCTAAAAACAAACCAATATATTTTATATACATATTTATTTTCTTGAGCTGAAGGTCTTCTTTATTAAAATATTTGATAATTATTAAATATTAAAATATTTGATAATTTTGTCGATATTTCGCTCTCCTTCGAGTAGCTTCTTCAGGAGAGCGAAATATCGACAAAAATAATCAAATATTTTAATAAAAAGAGACCATCAGCTCAAGAAAATAAGTATATAAAATTAAAAAAAAAAGTAAAAAAGTTATAACTGAAAAATGAAACCAAATAATAATTATTGCTTTTTAATAAACTAATACATGTTGCACAGTGATTTGTATTTGAAAATAATTTTTTAGGTTAATAAAAATAATAATTATTGTATTTTGTTTAATTCAAAAAAATTTTAAGAGTTTAAAAAAATTTAAAAAAATAGTAATTATTTGAATCCTACGACCAAAGTGGTCTTAAAATTTGTGAAAAAAAAAATCAAGGTCTTTGACTGACAGACAAAAGAGAAGAAAAAAAAAACAAACAAAAAATTATTGCAATTGGACCAAAACTGAATAATTTATAAGTGTTTAGTTAAACATAGTTTTCTTACAGAGCGATTTTTTTTTTAATAATCGATTAGTTGGTAACCATGAGCCAAAAAGTCTCAAAATTTGCTGAGATGTAAAACATATTGCAAGGAAAATATCTCTTAAACTGTTGAAGACATTGAAACTTTTTTACCTATTTTTGTTTTGTCTTCATAAGCGAAATACATATAAAAATGTCAAAATCTTGCCAATCCGTCAACAAATACAAATGTTATTGGCTGCAAAATATTTTGCATACTCGAGTTGGGCAACTTTCAGACCCCATAGCCCCGCCTTTGTTGGGCCTATAGTTACAAAAGGAAGATCATACTAAAAATATAACTCCTTTCCACAAAAATCAATTAATTAGTTTAAAAGTTCCAGACTTTTTACCACTTTTTTATGATTGGCATTACTGTGCTTCGATATATAATTAGGCTATGAAAATGAAAGTGCGGTGTAAGTTCAATGCAGCTAGTGAATACCAAGTAAAATTGTTTTGGAACTTTCATGTACATATGTACATACATATGTATGTATGTACATTTATTAATTCAGGTACAAAAATGAACCATTTCAAAATATATACTGTATTTTTCAGCTGTCTATATGCCGGCGACATTTCGTTGGTGCTAATCAACTCATCATTAGTAGACTTGAAAAATTCTTAAAAGTTTGTTTGAAAATTAACCTCTTCTTCCATAATTCCCATGAACAAAATGAGAATCAGAAATGTTGAAAAAATTGTCGTCGGCTTATAGACAGCTGAAAAATACAGTAAATATTTTGAAAAGGTTCATTTTTGTGAAATGAATTAATACATTTCAATTGGCTCTTAAAGCAAATAAATAATCAAGTTCATATTTGTATGTACATTTGCCTATATTCATATTAACCAACATTCTGGAAACTTTTGCTGATCTTTCATATTCGAATCACCCTGCGTGTTTTACATCAAAAATGTTGCAATTTCAATTGCATTAATAACCACACCAAATAGAATTTTAAAATTGCCCTGCATTAATAAAATTACTACCCTAGACACCATTTGGCTTCAAAAATATCCCACAAATTTCTATTTAGCACGCAACCCCGTAAATAAATAACTCAACTTGCATAAAAGGAAAGGTTAAGGTTTTTAAGAGGTGAGCTTTTCCACACGTCACATTTCCAATCAAGAGTGTTGCTATAAAATAAGCTTTAATATTTTTCCATCCTTAGACAGCTACGACAACCACACTGTTGCATCAGCTGAGTGTTGTCTGGGATGCACATGATAGTAACTCTACCACCCGGTAGATGGCAGCTCAAAGTCCGACAAAAATTCATACTCTTTATTTATTAAAAATGAGTTACGCAGCTCAGTATTGGCACTGAATGGAAACGGGTTTGCTTATTGTTCGGAAGGGGAAAATGTTTAACTTGTTAATACTCACACATGTGCATTTAAGGGGAGTGTTGATTAAATGAACTCTTATACATTTCTTTCTATTTTGTCCTTTTCGAGTATAAAAAATTAGTTTTTTTTTTATATTTACGTACTCTTGAAATTTTTTTGCTACAAAGTTTTTTAGGTCAACTTTGTGATGGCCAAGACTTTTCTTCTGAACAGAAAATATATATACATACATACAAGTATATATTTGCATATATATATATATATATATATATATATATATATATATATATATATATATCTATATATATATATATATATATATATATATATATATATATATATCTATATATATATATATATATATATATATATATCTATATATATATATATATATATATATATATATATATATATATATATATATATATATATATATATATATATATATATATATATATATATATATATATATATATATATATATATATATATATATATATATATATATATATACATATATACTCTTTTTGTGCAAACTTGGTTTAATTGAACTTAATAATCTATCCAAAAATAATCCTACGATAATGAGCATCGCTGCCCGAGCATGGCCGAGACATGAACATGATCCATCTTGATTAGCCATGAGCTATGTTCGATACCATATTCATACCGAATTCAAAGCTAATATAGACCCCTAGTTGAGATTTTATGCACGAGTGCAATATAAAAAATGCTGTAACAACTGATATGACTTTAAATACATATGTATGTCATATACAGTTATTTCCGCTTAATTGAGTTTCTAAAAATGCACGACTTTTGACGCAATGAAGCGGAAACCCAATTAAGTAATACTCGGTTAATTGAATAGCCGACGCAATTAAACGAAAATCGCTTAATTGAGCAATATGTGCAATAAAGCGAAACACCCATGCGTAGATGGAAAATAAAACTCATTTCTCTCGTTACATATTAAGTTGAAAAATTGTTTAGGTTTGTTAAAACAAAATAAAAAGCAGGCAGGTTCATCCTACAATTTTTAAAAAAGAAACAGAACCATGACTATTTTGCCGCAAAATAATTTTTTTTTCGTTTATGGAGCAAAAAAAAAATTAGGTAGATGGAATTAATTAAGCGAAACATTTGGTCTTATTTTTCGCAATAAGGTGGTCTTAATTTGCGAAACAATTAAGCGGATGAGGCAATTAAACGGAACTGAATTAAACAGGTATTTTAACATAGACAGGTATACTGAATGCTTTCGTTCCAGGATTTTTAGTGCAATAAAGCGGGAAACGCAATTAAGCGGGGCTCACTTAAGCGGAAACAACTGTATTTAATGTAAAATCCTACGATAACTTATTGAAAACTCCTGCAAATTGTTTGAAAATTTTCTGATGCTCCCTATTGAATCTGGAGATTACGAGTTTGTCATTATCTCCAATATCGCCTGAGATGACTTACATAAGAGCTATTTTTTATCACTGCCACATGAATGAAGAAGTACCCATAGGTATCTATGTATGTATGTATGTATGTGTGTAACAAACCCTTCTGCAACACATATGTAACTATTGACCCTAAAGATTTTGTCCAATACAACTGCCTCCTACTGTTTGTCAAACTTGGCCTGATAGTCAGTCGGCAACCAAGGTCTATCTCTCTCTCTCTCTCTCTCTCTCTCCATTAGGCCGTGCTGTCACACTGTGGGAGAAATTGCCAATCTAGCTTCGATTAATTAAATATTTCAAAATATATTTTCGCACTAAAATCGTTTTGCGTTCGATAGAAAAGATGATTGAGATTTTTCATTTTGTTTTGCTCTCAATATTCACATGTCTATTAAGCTTTAAACACAACATATGTATGCATGTATGTTGCACCAGCTGCAGTAAAAACATTTAACGTAATTTTTAAGCACCGGCTGCAGTCGTCAATAATACAATTTTTTCAAGTTCAAATAAAATTAAATTTAGTTTTTGTAGTTGAAGTAAAAGGTATGTATTAGCTAAAAAATATTTATATGTATTTGTGGTCTGTGATTGTGTTGCGTCTTTGAAATTCGGTGGGCTTTATAGTGCTAGTAAGATAATGTATAATGTTCGCTATTAAATTCCCCTGTTGAAGAGTAAAACTTCTGTGATTCGACCGGATTCGGTCTAATTTTTGTTTTTACACTTAATTTAAGTGTTATGTTATGTTAAGTGTTCAATATTAGCTGCAACTTTTCGCAACTTTATCAAAAATAATCTTATTTAGGTACAATGTCAGTGTCAAAGCGAACACTATTTTTGGTTTCGATGAAGGAAGATCAAGCTTCAAAAAAATTGTCTGCTGTGGAAAAATATGTTTATACCAACATCATAGATATATATAAATATAATGATGATCAATGCGCTGAAATTTTTAAAAGGGTTAAAAATTTCATTTAAAAAATAGGCATGAAGTGGAGAGAAAGCCACCGATCTCGGATGATTTTTGCGAAAAATAATAAGATGTGGTTAGATGGTGAAATTTTATTAGTAGACGCAATTGCAAGCTCTGGGCAACCCAAAATAAGTTTTGATGATTGTCAGTCAGGAAAAAACAAATAAGAAAAAAGTCCTTCATATTGTCAAATAAGTCCCTTGTGAGGAGCTCATGTCTGCCGCAAGCACCAGTTTATATGTATGTACAAGGCTGGTAAGAGGAGTGCATCTAAGGTCGTATCAATATTGAATACTGATGAAAACTTGCCAAAATTATTAAAATCCGCCATTGAATTGGATGATAAAAAAAAATCATTAAATATACAGCCGAGGAAGCTTTGGCCCTTTATATTGATGGCGGTTACACAAAAAAGGTATACATGAACTTGCAAATTGGCACTAAAAAAAAGAAATGCAAATTTATTTCCCACCTATGATTTTCTAAGGTTGGCAAAGAAACTGTGTGTTAATGAGATTCCTTTACAATGTTTGATTGATCACACAGTGGCTAGAATATTTGCTGCGCATTGCCAAGATTTTCAAAATACAGACAGTAACAATATTCAAAAAATTACTGTACTTTACAAATGGGGTTGTGCATGATCGACACCAGCATATGTTTGTGGTGTGCTTGGTGCCCTTAAAAATAGTTCTTGGATCAAGAGTACTTTGGAAAAACATGAAACCTTCATCCACTCGTTTGTCAGAAGGGAACTGCAGACTTGATCCATTTTTTTTTTCTTCTTTATTGAATCTGTCAGTTCGACATTCACAATAAGTATTAAAATCTTAACCTAAAAAAAAAAAGAAAAAATACTTAAGTTGGTACTGCCAATGCAGTACTCAACGTTTAGTTAGAAGTTATTTATGTTGCCAAGTCAAAGGTATGCACCCGTTTGAGACGCCTTGTCCCTCAAATAAAAGCAAGTCCCTCGCAAGTGGATTGGATGGGATGACCAGTAACTTTTGCAACGTAACTCATGCACGATGTTTTAATCTCTTCTCGGATGGTAGGAATATTGAGGTCCATGTGGATGCTATTATTTCGTATGTACCAAGGAGCGCACGTAATCATTCTCAAGATTTTTACTGTCTCCTTTGTAGCTTTTGAACATTTGATGCGGAGGCGGAACCCCACAACTGGATTCCATAATACCATATCGGTTTTAAGGCTGCCTTGTATAAGAGTATCTTGAGGTATAATTTCAGTGAAGAATGTGGCCCAATTAACCAAGAGAGCTGGGTGGTTCTAATTTTCAGCTGTTTGATTTTGGCTGCAATATGGTGGACCCACGTGAGACGCCGGTCGAGATGCATTCCCAGATACCTAACTTGGCTCTGCTCTGGGATTGTTGTACCATATATTGAAATTGGTGTGCAAGTTTTCTGCCTTAACGTAAAAGTTATGTGAACGCTTTTCGTAGCATTGACATTTATCTTCCACTTGCTCAGGGGAATGTGTGTTTGAAGTCGTTGCGATGCTATTTTTGGGTCTTTATGCACATATAGAAAGGCTGTGTCATCAGCAAATGTGGACGTGTGTGTAAATGGGTTTGTAGGCAAGTCTGCAGTATACAGTAAGTATTGGAATGGACCGAATGGACTTGATCCATGAAGAAATAAACAATTTCAACAGTCAAGTAGCCAAAATACAGCCAACAAAATTTAAAAATTATGAGGTCCATCATCAGTTTCATATGATCATGATTGATGGGAAGGTATTTAGTGTTGTGGCAGAATCATCATCCCAAAAATGCGGAATTTGTAATGTATCATCGAAACATATGAATAAGTCTTCTATCTATTACGGATGAGGAAAATAGAATGTCATGGGATAGCTCATCAGGTACTGAGTAGAGCACACTTATACAAAAATAAATAAAAAATTTTGAAAAAACATCAAAACGTTCCTGAAGAAGATATTCCTGAAGTGATATCGAAATATCGAATTTAATAAACACTTATAAAAAAAACAAGTGACCTTAAGGCTCGAACAATTAAAATACTAAACAACAAAAATTAGCATCAAAAAAAAAATTAAAATAAAAAAAGTTAGACCAAAAATTATTTTTGTATTAATTTTTATTAAATTCATTTATGTATATCTACCTACATTTTTTTTTCGAAATAAAATATAAGCATTAGTCCAAAAGTTATTAATAAATCTCCGCTAGATTGGTAATTTCTCCCACTGTGTGTCGGGCCGAGTTGGACACTCTAATAACCGCTTTGAAATATCCTTTAACACATTTTTGCGTATTTATGTATATACATATGTATGTTTGTATGTATTGGTGGTGGATGGTAGTTGTAGCAAAAGAAATAGCACCAATAATGATGACTGTTCAATGGTTGGCATATTTTATTGTTGTACGTTTGTATGTATTTATGTGCATATGTATGTACAAGTGTAAATATCTTCTTCTTTGCCTAGAAGTGGTGTTTTTTGTATATGTATACGTAATTTTTTTTTTTTAGAATTTTTGTTTCTTATATAAAATATTCAAATTTAATAGCGAACAAGGGTTTCTCTATTTAAAAACATTGGGAAAAATCCACCTCTGCATCAACCCACTGCATTCGTGCTTTATGCCATTTTATTAATTTTTTCTTTTTTTTTTTTTTGCTGTATTCAACCATTTTTCTTCTTAAGCAGTTGATGATGAATACAAAATGAAAAAAAAAAATTGTTTTTTTTATATATATATTACAACAAAAATAAATAAAGGAAAACGGAAACAGTCCACAACAATAAGTTTGTACAGTCGCACACTTGGAGTTTGAGTACTAAAGTAATGAAGGCTTATAAATATTATTAAATTACTGCAGAGCTTTAAAAATGTTGTACGATAATATGAAACGTGAATATTCAACAAGCTGAAGCGTTCTGAACTGAAAAACGCAAGTATGCTAAAAAAAACTACTTATAACCATGATACAACTAACAAGGTAGCCTTTTCGCTACAATAAGAACAACTTCAATAAAAATAACATGCATTTTGTTTTTGTACAACTTATGCAAACTGTCAAAAAGACGCCACTTCTACATTTACAGAAGAGAGATGCACTGAGCTTACGCGGATTAGCTACCTCGTTTTGGCTGCCTTTCCTCTCTGCAATCTCTTGACAACCTAAAGTAGTCAGATGATTAACGGTTTAGCTGACGAGGCTACCTTGTTAATTGTATCATGCTTATAACTAACTATATTTGCAAACGCTTTCTTTCAATGCATACTCTTTTTTTACTTAATCAAAATAAAGTATAAATTAATTGTAGGATTAAATATAGTTTAAAGCCGTGTTACACTATCCTACTCAATCGTACGATTCATTCACTGAAAATTGCTGCCTGTCCTACTTTAAAAAGTCGCATCAAAACGGCCACACTATTATACTTTTGTAAACAACTTCAAAAAGGTAACTCTGATCGCATAGAAAAAGATAATTTTTGGAAATTTTCAAAAAGTTAACAAATCGGACAGACTTGTCAAAAAGTCTTTCACACACATACACTTTTAGTCCAGACTATCACAGTTTTTGGACACACTTGTCATTTTTAACGATCGAGTAGGATAGTGTATCACGGCCGTTATGCTGTAACCACACGCTCAAGTTTGGACTTTGAGTTCGTAGAAGACATTTTTCAAACAAAGTTCAATTTGTGTGTAGTCTGTGCTATAGCTGTCAATTCAGCTGAGTTTGACAAGCAGCTGGTTTTATGAAACTTGGAACTTGAAAGTGAGGCCCCGGGCAATCAATTCGAATCAAGAAACTTGAATGTGTTAAGAATTCCTATGCTTTCAAAAAGTTAAAAATTCTGAAAACAGTTGGTGCTTCAGAAAATTTAGTTGCGGCAAAAATTGATTTATGGAATCTTTAAACATTTAATAAGAAAAAAACTAGTTTTGCACTAGTGGAAATTTTGCAATGTACTTGAAATAGTTGTTAAAAAAAAGGTCCAACAGGATGCAAAGATACTAAGATCCCCTAAAAATGTATACAATCAAAAACTGGATCAAGAATCAAACAGTGGCCAAAGGAGAGCAAAAGTATGTGAGTAAATTTACTGAATTTACAAATACACCAAAAATGTTTCAATTAAAAGTGAAATGGTTGCAAAAAACCGCAAAGATCTGCGAAAAATTGCAAAATTAAAAAAGGTTTTTGAGAAGGTTAAACAGGCACAAAAGAGTCCACGAATAATTTATAAAAAAGAGATATGGCTGCAAAGAGCTTAATAGGAACAAAACCGCCAAGATCCGGAAAAATATTTGCAAAGGTCATAAATAGACTAACAAAATCTTAAAGACTTGAAAAAAAGGACATTAGGGAGCCAAAAAGCGAAATTCCACGAAAAATTAACAGCAGAAGAATTATCCGCAAAAAATGCGTAAAGCTTCGTATAGACGGTTGTCAGATCTTACAATATTGTCAGACCTAACAACGTGCTGTCAATCTATTAGAAATACCGACTGTTGGCTCCCAGTTGAACCAAGTGACAAACAACTTTTTGAGCAACGATAATAAAGAAGTTTATATAAGTGTTCTTATTTAGAAGTTTATATTTGTTTATACACTTTAAGTCACAATATATATACAAATAATTTAATGTTCTTAATTAGCGCGTCGCTTTAAAACAATTTGTTCTTTATTCCACTCGATCAACTGAAGAACTAACTCACTTGCTTTTGTATATTAAAAAAGAAGTTGATCGAATGTTTATCCCGTTACAAACAAGAACAAAATATATGCATGCACATTTGCATGCACTACATACATGCCAACATATGAAGATGTGTACGAATGCATATACATACATACATACCTGCTTGTAACGGTGCGACAATTAAATAAAAAGGTAAAGTAAATAATAATTGAAATTAGTATACAGTTCTTATATATAAGACAGTGGCGGCGGTAACATTCCCCCCCTTGTAAGCGAACTAGGGGCCTGTGAGCTTGCCCTCACCACTATTACCGACGTCCATGACCGCAATTCTGGCTACTGGCCTATCGAACGTTCCGGAACTGGTTTTCACCCTTACTCGGCGAACTTGACCGTCTTTTGCCGAAATAGTTTCAGTGATAACACCTTTGGGCCAACTGTTGCGTGGGAGCGTATCGTCCACTAGTATGACTATGTCGCCTACGGTTGGCGGTTTCACCTTTTCGAACCATTTGCTGCGTCGTATTAGCGTTGGACCATATTCACGAATCCACCTTTTCCAAAAATGATTGGCAAACTGCTGGGTTTGATGCCAACGTTGACGGAGGTCGTGGTTGACTTCACATAAAGGTTTGTATCCATCAGCAGAACCGAGTAACAAGTGGTTAGGGGTAAGAGCGTCGTCTTCAGGCGAGTCTAGAGCCACAAAGGTTAAAGGACGGGAGTTGATTATGAATTCAACTTCCCATAGTGCGCTTCTTAACGACTCGTCGTTAAATTTAAAACCAGGACACAAAGCGTAAAGTGTATTTTTTACAGTGCGCACTAGTCTTTCCCAAGCGCCTCCCATATGTGGCGCTGCAGGTGGATTGAATCTCCATTTTATGGCATCATATTTACGAATCACCCTCTGTAGTTCGAGATTTTGTTTTTCTTCTCGGAGAACTCTTTCAGCAGATTTAAAATTTGTGCCATTGTCGGTGTAAATTTCTTTCGGTGTGCCACGGCGACTTATGAAATTTTGAATACACATTATGCACGAGCTCGTATCAAGACTGTGAGCCACTTCAATATGAATAGCTCGAACCGTCAAACATGTGAATAATACACCCCACCGCTTTTCTCTGCGTCTGCCTACTGCTACAAATAGCGGGCCAAAAAAGTCAATTCCTACGTAGGTGAATGGGCGTTCAAAGGTAGCGAGTCTTGCTGCTGGCAGGGATGCCATTAATGGTGGTTGAGGTGCGGCAGCTTTATTTTTGCACCGTTGACATTTCGATCGCACGTTTTTGTAAACAACTCTTAACTTTGGTATGTAAAATCTTGATTTAATTCTACATATCGTGGCTTCATGCAAGCAGTGATGGTAATCTTCATGATAGTTTCGGACCAATAAAAACGTAATATAATTATTGTTTGGTAACACAATAACATTATTGCAATTTAGGGATTCAGCTCTGCCATAAGTACGTAATATGCCATCGTCATCGAGGAATATATTCAGCTGCTTGAGTCTGCTACTATGATGAATCTTTTTTTTATTCTTAAGACAATATATTTCGTCAGAAAATTCGGCAGCTTGGGCATACCTGTACAAAATATTTTTGGCCTTTTGAATATATTCAAAGCACATACCTTTTGTTTCACATTTTCGGACAACCGATTTTAGTTTTTCGACATAGAACACAAACCCTGAAATAGCCATGTAGAGCCGCTTCCAATTTGAGAAATATTCAATGTTTATTTTGAGGCTGCTTACTTTGCCGATGATTAATAGGTGATTTCGGATTTCTTCTTTATTGGTGTCACCGAGATCTGTAGGTGTTGGCCACATATTTTGATTATATTTTAAAAACTTAGGGCCACCGAGCCACAAATCTTCGTCAGATGAACCAATTTTTGTGGCAAAATCTGCGGGGTTTGACTTGGATGGTACCCAATTCCACTGATTTAAATTTGTTAGCTCTAAAATTTCACCAATTCGATACATTACGAAAGCTTTAAAGTTTTTCGGGTCCATTCCTAACCATTTAAGCACCGTCTTAGAATCGGACCAATAAAAGCAATTCGTGCAATGAAGGCGTGTTGCATTCTGAATTTTCGTGGCTAATCGTGCGCCAATCAATGCCGCTTGTAGTTCCAGTCGAGGGATTGATACCGGCTTAAGTGGTGTTACCTTGGATTTAGCTGCCACAATAGAAACATCGACATCTTCAGCATGTTGAATGCGGAAATAGCATACGGCTGCATACGCATTTTCACCGGCATCGACAAATGTATGGAGCTCAACGTTCTTCGTTGTTTTCAAAAACTTTGAGTAGCATCTAGGGATTTTGATGGACGATATTTTGGGTAGATTTAAGAGCCATGAACGCCACTTCATAAAAGGCTCTTCCTTGAGTTCATCATCCCATTTTATGCCCGAACGCCAAATGTCTTGGAGTAAAATTTTCAAGTCAATCGTATAATGTGAAACAAATCCTAATGGATCAAATATCGACATTAGGACTTGAAGAACTTCTCTTTTAGTGGGAATCACCTCTGTGTGAAATACATCCCTTCGAAGCCTTGAGAATCTAGAATTGTACTGAAAAACGTCATTATTAGATTCCCAATACATACCCAAAACTTTTTCCAATGATTTGAATGAAGTTTGGGTGTCTGAACCGTCATCAGATAGGTGTTTTCGGACCAGTTCGGAGTTTGTTACCCAATTTCTCATATGAAATCCAGCGGCGGAATGAATCGACTTCACTTGAAGCGCAAGTTCCTTGGCTTCTTCTTCGCTGTCAACGCTGTCGATGAAGTCGTCCATATAATGATATTGTTGTATTGATTTTACAGCTCTGGGATACAAGTTTTTAAATTCGTCAGCGTTTTTGTTTCTGACGAAATGAGCGATACAAGGTGCACAATTCATACCGAACGTGAGGGCTTTCATTACGTATACACACGTTTGCTGTTCGTTGTCGACTTTTTCGGACCATAAAAATCTTTGAGCGTGCATATCAGCTTCTTTAACATTTATGCGATGAAACATTTCAGCAATGTCACCACAAATCGCAATTTGGCCAACGCGAAACTCTATTAAAATGTTGAAAAGTGACGCAAGCAAATCAGGGCCACAAATGAGAAAGTCGTTTAGAGACTGGTTTTGTGACTTTGCGGCTGCGTCCCAAACAAGCCGAACTTTACCCGGTTTGTTAGGATTAAGAGCAACAAAAATTGGTAGATACCAAGTGCGACCAGGATAAGAAAACATTTCAGAATCTAACACTTTTCGAGCGTAACCTTTCGAAAGCAGCTTATCGATTTCGGTTTGAATTGTCTGTTGTAACTCTGGGTCTTTTTTGAACTTCTTCTGAAGACATTTGAGACGATGACATGCAGCATTATAACTTTCCGGCAGCTGAGGAACATCTTCTTTCCATAGAAGGCCCACTTCATATTGTTGATTTGTCTTTAATGTCGAGCTTTCAAGTATTCTAATTGCTCTGCTGTTTTCAGGCGATAAAATATTTTTCTCTTTGGGCGCATCGAGACCGAAATATTCTTTGACTCTATCATGCAACTCATCATAACGCTTGTCACAATCACATGTATGTATGTTGAGTGAGTAAATTCGACTTGAGTCAGTACCACTACCTTGAAGAGTCCAGCCGAGCCGAGTTTTCGATGCGATTGGTTGACACCTTTTACCTTCTTTAATTTTTAATGGGACAGCTAGCCTCCAATTGTTGAGACCAATAAGAATCATTGGCTTAGCATTCGTATACGATTGTATCGGCAAACCTTTCACGTGTGGAAAATCCTTCACGATGTTATCAAACTGAATCGATTGTATTGGCAGGCCAAGATTACGCACCGTGCGCACATCGTGCAGTGTAAATATGCTGTTGCTGTTAACACCTGAAACTTCTATATTGACTTTCACAGAATTTTTTTCAGATCGTGTAGTGTTCCCAGTCCACTGTAGCTCCAAAGGCTCTTTTCTTCCACTAAGACCTAACTCTTCAAAAAGACTTTGCTCCATTAGAGTTACGGATGAACCTTCATCTAAAAATGCATATGTGTCTGTGGAACTACCGTTGCAATGTATGCGAATCGGCAATATTCTGAACCACTGTTTAACTTCACTGCTACCGTTATGAGCATTTACATTACTACTACACCCTTGTGCCACAATTTCTGAATTTCGAATGGTTGGTATTGTATACCTGTGCAACAAGGGGTGATGCTTTAAAGAACAGTTACTTATATCACATACCTTTTTTAAGAAACATTTACGTTTATGAGCGTTTAAACACTGGCGGCATAGTTTATTTTGCTTCACGACATTCCACTTTTCATCTAGACTTAGCGCTTGGAATTTACTACAATGCTGTATTTTATGTTGTTGACTTTTGCAAAAGTTGCAATATATTTTGGCATGATGTACGGGCTCAGAATGGGTATGGACTGAACCACCTTTTTTGGCGCCTAATGGAGACACGACCTGGCTTGCTGCGCTTGCTATTTTGAAAATCCAATCGCTGAATGCTTTTACCACTGGGACTTCGTCATCTTTCACATGCATTGCCCAATTCAACTTGTGATTGTCGGGCAATTTATCAAGCAGAGTTTTCACGAGCAATGGATTATTTAAATGAGCTTTTAAATTACACGCTTCCATTGTAGAGCAAATATTTTTGATAGTGAGCGCATATTCGATTAGATTGTCGAGTCTGTCTTTGAGCGGAGGTATTTTTGTAGCTTTGGCTATCATAGTTTCTAATATATGCTCTGGACGACCGAAACACATTTCTAACGTTTGTATAATTTCGCTTACCATAGATGGAATGAGAAGTTTGCTTTTAACTAGCTCTCTGGCCCGACCCCGGAGACAAGACTGTAGTCGCATTAGATTTTCACCATCTGTGTAGCCCGCAATCTCCGTGCTATTTTTGTAATTGCTTATAAATATGGGCCAATCTTCCGGGTTGCCATCGAAGTTTGGTAGTTCTTTGGGTATTACTTGTCGTGCTGCTATTTGCGCTGCGTTGGGCTGGAAGCTGGGAATATTAAGAAAATTGGAGCATTGGGATACATCACTTTGTGACAGAATCCTATATTTCTTCTCCAAATGCTGCCTTTGAAGTTCTTTTTCCTCTTCTAGCATCTGCAGCCTTAATTGTGTATGGGGCGGTAAATAATTGGACGATGTGCTTTGGTCACGCAGAGAACCACGATTTTGCTGTACAAACTTGTCACATGCTGTTGCATTTTTATGCAAAACATTACCTGAAACTAACTTAGGATTGCTCGTTTCATATCCATCTTTATTTAAATTTGAAGGCTGATGAGCTGTTTCCCCTGACGATTGACCAGGCATATCTGAAAGGGTTCCTTTAACATGGTTAGCAGGTGATGAAGACAGTTGCAGGCCGGCAGTATTAGACGACCGTGTGTCTTGGGTGATATTGGAGGCACTATTTGCATCAGTAAGACATGAGCAATTCCAGCTCACATTTGCAATGTCACTGTTAACTCCAACACATTCAAAGTGGTACCATTTATCGCATGAGTCACACTGTACCATTTGTTCGGTGTCTTTTTCCGAACACTTATTGCAATTAAAATCGCTTACTGACATTTTGTCCTTCATTTTAATATTGAACGATAAAATTGCTTTTTTATTTAATTTTTTTTTTTTTTTATAAAATGTCCCGCACAATTTTTAGTTTTCCGAAGCACGATTTTATTTGCTTTTGAACCAACGTTTTGCTTTTTAGTTATTGCAAAGTTTATTTATGATCTTATTTAGTTTTATTTAAGCAAAATTGTTTTAAAGATTGTTGGCTCCCAGTT
Organism: Sturmia bella; assembly: GCA_963662145.1. Lineage (NCBI taxonomy): Eukaryota > Metazoa > Arthropoda > Insecta > Diptera > Tachinidae > Sturmia > Sturmia bella. Next base: position 1,990,992 of record OY759173.1, on the reverse strand, counting down.
GAACCAAGTGACAAACAACTTTTTGAGCAACGATAATAAAGAAGTTTATATAAGTGTTCTTATTTAGAAGTTTATATTTGTTTATACACTTTAAGTCACAATATATATACAAATAATTTAATGTTCTTAATTAGCGCGTCGCTTTAAAAGTTGTTTGTCACTTGGTTCAACTGGGAGCCAACAATTCACTTGCTTTTGTATATTAAAAAAGAAGTTGATCGAATGTTTATCCCGTTACAAACAAGAACAAAATATATGCATGCACATTTGCATGCACTACATACATGCCAACATATGAAGATGTGTACGAATGCATATACATACATACATACCTGCTTGTAACGGTGCGACAATTAAATAAAAAGGTAAAGTAAATAATAATTGAAATTAGTATACAGTTCTTATATATAAGACAGTGGCGGCGGTAACACCGACACACCCAAAACTAGTCACTGTTTAGTGCGGATTTTGGTCCAGAGGCATAATTGGGCCACTTTTCTTCGAAAATTAGCTAGGAGTGATCATTTAGTCAATCGGGCGATCATTATTGGGCCACGTTGAACAAATTTTTGTCCACAAAAATTGAAGAGGAGGATATTGGCCACATTTGGTTTCAATAGGAAGGCGCTACGTGCCACACAGCCGAAGCTACACTCGATGTCGAATTTCTATTTTTTATAAATTTTCTGAAATCAAAACTTTTATAATTTTTTAAGAAAAAAAAAGTTTTTTTGAACTTTTTTCTTAAGAACTCGCGGTTTTAAATGTAAACGTAAATAAAATACATATAAAATATTTCTTTTCATGATATTTCTTTTTTGTTATAAAGGCTGACATTATGTGTGAAACACTACATCATTTAAAAATGTTGCCGGCATTGATTCTTTTGAGGTAATTTTCGACCACTTTTTGACACATATTGGGCGGTATCTCAGCCATAACTTGACGAATATTGGTTTTTAAGTACTCAAAGGTTTATATAAAAAAAAAATGTCTAATGGTGTCAAATCGCATGATCTTGGTGGCCAGTTGATATCGCCACGACGAAAAATTACGCGGCCAGGAAATGTCTCTTGCACCGTCTTATTGAAACCACATATTTTTCAAGTCATATTCCTCAATAGCAGTCGAAAAAAGTCGCTCCGGATTGACGGTGACAGTCGTGCCATCGTCGTTTTTGAAGAAGTAAGGTCCGATCACACCTACGGACCAAAGAGCGCTCCAAACACAATTACTTAAGAATTCTCAGAGCCCCAAATACGACAATTTTATTTATTAACATACCCACCGAGTAAGAAATGTGCTTCATCGCCGAAAAATATTTTGTTCGAAAAATCGCCGTCCATCGCCTGCCGTTCAAGCATCCCTTCCACGTATCTACGACGTTGCGAATGGTCAGCTGACTTCAGTTATTGTGCGGGCTGGACTTGTGGATTTGGGAGTAGATCTAAATGCAAAATGTGCCGTAATAGCCTTTTTACACTGACGTACATCCTACATCTTTCATCAATTTGCAGAGATGTTCACATCTTTCCATTAGAATTATGCAGGGCGAAAATTCTACATCTTTCTACATCATGATGTAGAAGATGATCCTTTCTCATTTTGTTCCATCTTAGATCTTTCGATTTTTTTAGTGCCATCACTAACAAAATTGCAGAAAACCGATTGCTTTTGTACCATCACCAGCAAAATGACATTTCAGAAAATAATTAATTAATAATTAATAATAATTAATTACAAAATCAATAATAATAAATAAACTCATTTTAATTGCAGTGCATAAGGAAGCTGATATTCGCATCGCATAGTCAATCGATATGAAGAACATGGAGCAAAAAATCCAACAAAAAAATCCTCCTCCAAGTCCATTTTAATTTTGTTTTTTATTTTTCACAAAAATTTTGCGGCTTTTTTTTACAGCTAAATAAATGAATGATGAAAGCTGTTGTCAATGTAAACGACTGTTTCACATTTTCAACGTATGGGGATGTTGAAGTTGGATCATACGATTGCCGCAATGCACCATTTTTTGTTTAAAATTTGTATGCCAATCGTTTGATAGCACAACTTATTGGCTCATGCGGCAACCAAAGCGAATATTGTTCCTATTTGTCCCAATCAAATACAACCCTGATGCGACAACCGTGTAAACACTTGACATACAACTAACTCTTCACCAATAAAAATTCTAAAAATGCACCAATATTTATTGTGTTCTCATGCGGCCACCCAAGAAGACAATAAACGCCAATAATATGCATATGTATACATGTATTTAGTTTCAAAATTGTTTAAACGCGTCTTCCAAACATAATTTTTGTTTTTCAGTAAGTAAAATTCAATTGTTGTTACTATTATAACAATTGTAAAATTCTTCCAGTTTCAAGGCCTGCCAAAGTCTGGTCAGGGTACAGAAAACGGCCAGCCCGCATAACATTATATTATAATAGCCGAAGCAATTTTCTTTCTTTTTAAGGAACAACCCATATTTTAACTCCTTTTTTTATTTTTGCAAAACAAAGTTTGTCATCAGCTACAACAGCTGTCTCTCTCTCAGAGTTGCCGTGTAAAATAACAATCGTGTGACTATAATGCGGCAATTATTGGTATTAAATTACAATATTTGTAAACGCTCCAGTCTCTTCAAATTTCTTCACAATTCTGCCAATTGCTTGCATACTTGGACGATTGATTATGTAAACCATAATCTCCTCTTAAAGCAGGATATGTGGCTGTGGCGAATCACCATTTTTGTAATATGTTTTGATCATTTTTATGCATTGTGTGTTAGTTAAGCGATCCATTTTCGTCAAAGTCAGACTTTCAGATGAGAAGCAAAAAATTGGTTTAACAACTTAGTTTGACAGATGTCGAATTCGAGTCCTGTACTTTTGAAACCACGAAATCGATAAGGCGTTATTTGTAATGGTACAAATGGGATACTAAGGGGTAGAAATTGAAAATTTATAAAATCTGCCCACACATAGTCCAAAAAATCGGCATATGTACACATATGTGAAATCGACTCTTGAGAAGGTTATTTAAGATGCGGCCTGGTCCAAACATAGTGCTCTGACTTGTTTAAATTAATATTATTTTATTGTAGGTATTTGTCAGATATTCTCGTAAATTTTGTAAGCACGAATACGAATATTATAAAACAGGCTATTATGAGCATGACCATTAGTGATGTTCACTAGAACGGACTGTCTGACTGGTCCCGCATTAAGCTGTTATGTCCTCTAAAACATATGCTTGTATTTGTGTGTGTGTGTGTGTGTGTGCGTGCGGTTTAGAGTAAAACTTGTTTTTCATAAAAATTTATTAAGGATTGTAGTTGAGCGTGTGTGTGTGTGCTTTCAAAAGGGACGCCTGGGAAAACCAGTTTTTAGTTTCATAAAACAAACTTGAAATATAAATACGTATGTACATATCTTTCCTAAACTAACCCTTTTTCCACAGTTTTTAGTTGCTTCAAAAAGTTTTTGTTTAGCTGATCCTTTATTTATTCGCTTCCATAAATATTTGCATTTTGTTAAAATGTGACAGGGCAGTTATTCCATACACTATAATGACCGTTATTGGTATAAAAAATTTAAAGATTTTTTTAGCCAGCGAGATGGCTATTGAAATGCATGTCCTTGGAGCAGGACATAAATAAATATGTATATAAAACACCCCTTTATAAAAATTGTCTGGTATGAAAAAGATTATGTGTTTATTTCACGATCTTGTAAAAAAAATTTCCTTGAGGGTTCAGTTTCCTAATTTGCATAATTAAAGAAAAAAAAAACTCATACGAAAATTTAAACATCTTGATATACAGCCGAATCTTTTTAAAGAGGCTTCTTGGTTGTGTGACCAGCATACGGATGGGAATTGGTATCTATGTATGTTTATTAAGAATTTTATAATGATTACATTATTTTATTTAATTTTCAGAGGACCATTTTTTGAGACTTTGCAATTTTTAGATAAACGAAGACGTTCCCAAAAAATGCAACCCCAATTGCGTTGGTTTAAGTTGGCCATAGAAAAGTTGCTTGCGTTTCAACCGTAAAATATGATAAGAAATGGTGAGCACGCATTTGCTTGTCCCTGCTTATTTGAAATGTGCGTGCATACATATATTATTAAAAACCGTTGTTCGTTTGTCCTTTGACAACTGGTCAAACCGGTTAGGTCAGTTTACTATGTATCCAGTTTGCGGACAATCGTACTTAAGTTGCCTTTTCAAAATATTTCCAAAAGGGTTGACAATATAAAAAAACATACATATGTATGTAGATAGAACCCTTGTTTTTCAATTTTCCATTTATTTTAATGCAGTGGACAACGTGTTCTGCTAATATATGTATGTACATACATACATAGCGATGCTTTCACACATGAAGTTTCATTCATGAAAATACAAATATGTATCTGAATTCAAACGACGCATGTTTACTACGGATTCTTTGCTAAACACCAGCAAACAAAACAAATCAAATTTTTTTTAAATGCAAAAAATTATTTCAAAAAATTTATTTCAACAGCCTACAGACCTCTAAGCGTCATTTCTATCAATACTGATGCAGAATATACAAAGTGGGAAAGTGGAAGTTGCTCTTATACATATTTTCAAATGGCACGAGGAGCCATTACACTCGCTCAAAGTGACTGCTGGTGCGCTGTTCACGCCATTTTCTTTAGGACTCGCTATCAGTTAGGCCATATTAACTGAGTTTTTTCTGCCACAATTGAACGAATTAGGTCTGGAGCACATGTGGTTCCAACAGGTTGGAGCAAAGGTAGACACTGATCGAGCCACAACCGATATTCTGCAAGCCAAACAACATCGAATGACTTCTTTTGGCCCACTTTTAATAAAGTTTATAGGGTCGGAAATTAAAATTGAGAGAATGGAATATCAAACTTATATACGAGGGTTGTCTTTTATGTTATGGGATACGGCAGCCCTAGTGTTGCAATCTGGCAACTAACAGCTCTATCGTAAAGTTATGATTTTATTTTTTGACATACGAGCGCCATTTGTGTTATTTACAGTAACTTAAAAGATTTATCTAGGCCCAAAAATGGAATTAAGTCGTGAACATTTTAGCGCGATTATCTGTCACATTTTCGCATTAGCTGCATTAGCTCAGCAACAGTGCATAGACAAAGTTAATTCAATTTTTGGCGATGAAGCTACATCAAGTACTGGTGCTTATTGATGGTATGGTAAATTCAATTGCGGTAGGTCGTCCAAAATCAGTTGTTGGTCCGAAACCTATTGATGCAAAATCGTCATGTGACCCATCCTAAGATTAAGATAAACTTGGGGCATTAGTGGGACCAGTATACATTCAATGTTGTATAAACATTTGGCTGACAAAAAATATTTGTTCACGTTGGATCGCACACAATTTGTCAATCGGTCAAAACACTGCTTCGAAACACATCTATGAAATCGTGAGAGGTGACGAATTTTGGGTTAACGCGTACGAGCCCGAAAGTAAATAGCAGTTGACCAACAAAAGTTGTCCGCATACGAAGTACTTCCGGACATGTCGCAACCGTACCACTAGAACAACGCAGAACAGTCAGTGCTGAGTGGCACACAACAATTTGTTTGCCAGTTGTCTTCCAAAAAATGAGGAAGGCAAATCGCCGAACACAGATCAGTCTTCACCACGACAATGCGGCTCAAATAACTGCATTTTTGAGTACCCAAATCATCTGTTTGACAAGTTATTCGCCGTGAAGTACTGACTTGGAGCGAAATGACTACTTCTTATTCTCGTACTTAAAAAACAGTCTGAGAGGTCAACAGTGCTCGACACCTGAAGAAGCGATTGCTGCGTTCAGAATGTAAAAATGTATACTCGTAGATCTTCATGGGGAATATTTGAAAAAACAATGAAGCGACTTTCGATGATTGGTCTTTGTTTTTTTTTTTTTTTCTCTAATCCCGAAATATAAAAGGCAACCCTCGTACATATACCCGTAACACTTGTTCTGAAGAATATGGTAAACAAACTTCTGTCAGTTGTTTCGTTAATATCAATGAGAATAATGCGTTTTCTAAGATACATATGTATATTTTGAACACACAACTTTTCTGTTTGCTGGGTGACACATCGATAAAAATCACGCAAGCACATGCTCGTATGTGAACATGCGTTAGAAATTTGCTTGCATATGTGTAAAATAACACACATTCGAGTGAAGTTTTAGTATAGTTAAAGCATTCGTACGCTACAGAGTGTGACTTACAAATCAATGACTTTTTTTTTAACAAACAACAGTGAAGATATAAAAAATAATAACAGTAAACGTTTCCCGGGTCGGCAGTCGTAAGACCGGCCCTCCTGGCTCCTAGAAGGTCCCGTTGTGCTTAATAAATCAGTAAAAACAAAACATAAATCAGTGTGTCGACTGTAAGGCTGCAGTTTTATTTAACAAACATAAACACCAAATATTTTTATGCTCTACTTTTGCCACGATTATGGTCAAATTGACTCTGATCGGGAGAGAGAGAGAGAGAGAGAAAATTGATTTCATCACTTCACAGTTAACAACAAAAGTTTACACGGACAAGTGGAAAACAGTGACCGGAAGCGGATTCCAAAGCCTTTCTTTTAAAGTAAACTAGACATGAGGAACGATGTAAAATTGTAAATTATGATTTCCTATGTTAATAGTGCTTCGAATAAACACATGTGTGAAATAAAAAGCAAAAAAAGTTTTAATATCAAAACTCCTTGAACTGTCTTATAATGAAACAGAGGTAACTACAATTTAGTACATACAATTAGTTCGGCGCCAAGAACAAAAAAATTTTTTCTTCATAAGAATTGAACAAATCGTAATAATATTGTTGTTTAAGATACACTGGCGTATGTGCAGGAATCATAACGAAAGCCGTAACTAATAACAGAGAAACAGAAGCTGTGCCGAATCTTAAACACCGTTCACAAGCTGCACGTTTGACCCTTAAATCGGTTGTATGTATATAAGTATATAAAACGTTATCAAAAAAGATTTTGTTATTGCAACAATTGCTGGCACCACAGACACCTGTCGGTTACATTTTTAGGGTTACGTTCTCATCAGAGTGAAACGGAACCATTTTACCGAGACTACGTCCGTCCGTCCGTCACAGCGTCCATTCTCCGAAAATGAGCTGAAATTTTCACAGGATGTTGTTGTAGCGAAAGCGAAAACTACCAGGTGTCCCCATACAACGAAAAGTTACAATTAGCTATAACTCTCGAACCGTAAAAGATAGAAAACTGAAATTCGCACAGTATATGTATTTCTAGGTGCTCTACAACAACAAATGCTTAAAAAGACAACAAAGCGAAAACTACCAGGTGTCTCTATACAACCTAAAGCAACAAATAGCCATAGCTGCTAAACTGTAAAAGACAGAGAGCTGAAATTCGCACAAAATATGTATTTACATATGCCCTACAACAACAAATGTTAAAAACAACAAAACGTCGAAAACTACCAGGTATCCCTATACAAACTAAAGTAACAATTAGACGAACTCGAACTATAGAAGACAGAAAGCTGAAATTCACACAAATTAAGTATATACATATGCCCTACAACAACAAATTCTTAAGACAACAACATGTCGAAAACTATCAGGTGTCCCTATACAACGTAAAGTAAAAATTAGCCGTAACTCCCAAACTGTAAAAGACAGAGAGCTGAAATTCGCACAATATATGTATTTACATATGCCCTACAATAACAAATGATAAACACAACAACAAGTCGCAAACTACCAGGAGGCCTATACAACCTAAAGTAACAATTAGCCGTTACTCTCGAACTATAGAAGACAGAGAGCTGAAATTCACACAATATAAGTATTTACATATGCCCTACAACAACAAATGCTTAAGACAACAACATGTCGAAAACTATCAGGTGTCCCTATACAACGTAAAGTAAAAATTAGCCGTAACTCCCAAACTGTAAAAGACAGAGAGCTGAAATTCGCACAATATATGTATTTACATATGCCCTACAATAACAAATGATAAACACAACAACAAGTCGCAAACTACCAGGAGGCCTATACAACCTAAAGTAACAATTAGCCGTTACTCTCGAACTATAGAAGACAGAGAGCTGAAATTCACACAATATAAGTATTTACATATGCCCTACAACAACAAATGCTTAAGACAACAACATGTCGAAAACTATCAGGTGTCCCTATACAACGTAAAGTAAAAATTAGCCGTAACTCCCAAACTGTAAAAGACAGAGAGCTGAAATTCGCACAATATATGTATTTACATATGCCCTACAATAACAAATGATAAACACAACAACAAGTCGCAAACTACCAGGAGGCCTATACAACCTAAAGTAACAATTAGCCGTTACTCTCGAACTATAGAAGACAGAGAGCTGAAATTCACACAATATAAGTATTTACATATGCCCTACAACAACAAATGCTTAAGACAACAACATGTCGAAAACTATCAGGTGTCCCTATACAACGTAAAGTAAAAATTAGCCGTAACTCCCAAACTGTAAAAGACAGAGAGCTGAAATTCGCACAATATATGTATTTACATATGCCCTACAACAACAAATGTTAAAAACAACAACAAGTCGCAAACTACCAGGTGGGCCTATACAACCTAAAGTAACAATTAGCCGTAGTTGCTGAACTGTAAAAGACAGAGAGCTGAAATTCACACAATATATATATTATCATATGCTCTACAGCAACAAATACTTAAAACAACAACAAAACGAAAACTAGCACGTGTCCTTATACAACCTAAAGTAACAATTAGCTGTCACTCTCGAACCGTGAGAGACAGAGCGATGAAATTTGCATAATATATGTATTCTCATATGCTCCACAGCAACAAATGCTAAAAACAACAACAACTGTAAAACTACCAGGTGTCCCTTTACAAGGTGGAGTAACAGCTACAACTCTCGAACCGTAAGAGATGGAGAGTCGAAATTCGCACAGTGTAGTTGTTCCCAGATGTCTTACAACAGCATGCGACAACAACAAGTCGAAAATGACTAGGTGTCCCCATACAACATAAATTAGCAATTAAACGTAACTCTCAAGCTGTAAGAGACACAGAGATGAAATTTATACAATATACATATGTATTTACATATGCCATTCCATACGTACATCACACATACATACGTACGGAACCCTAAGTGTGCGAGCCAGTCTCGTACTTGACTATTGAAAATTTGAATCGGGTAAAACTGAATTTCGGTACTTTTTTAAATCGGATTTATCTGTAAAACAGGTAGAATCAGGAAAACTATAAAAACTTAACTGTTTTCTCATTTTTTTTTTAGATTTGGACATATATGTAGGTGACAAAGTCGGTACATATATATACATATACATACATACATACACACATGTATATATATATATATATATATATATATATATATATATATATATATATATATATATATATATATATATATATATATATATATATATATATATATATATATATATATATATATATATATTTTTTTTTTTTTTTTTTTTATTTATTCCAAGTCGTATTTTACTTTTTTTGAAATTAAGATAAAATGCACAAAATGGCGCGGTCGTGGAGGTATAAGTGAATAAAAAAAAAATACCTGAAATATTTTTAACATAAAAAAGTGAATTCAATGGAACGTCATTGTTGTTTCTGTTATTATTTATTTTTACTTTTTATATATATGTATGTACTTAAAGTTTGGGTGTGTGAGTGTAGATTGAATATATTTGTTATAAACGGGTGGGTTATGCGAGAGTGGCAGTGGTAAGGAAAAAATTGTTTTTAGTGGTGTTGATGGCAGTAGTGGCGGTGGTGGTGGTGATTCTTTGGTCAAATATTCTGCTGGCGTCGAACGGTGGGCACGAATCAAATAATTATAGAAATAAACTTTAGACGAAAAATATTTAAGGTGATTTTATGAATTGAAAAAAGACATGAGACAAAAATATATTGTTTTTTTTTTTCAAATTTCAAAACAAAATGACACTTTACCGCAAACTATATTACACTAGTACTTAAGTGTAATACAACTTTATTTCAGTAGTTGTATTAAAAGAATGACAAAAAATAATTCAACTCGGTGTTGTATGAAATTCAATCTTATCTCAAAATTTATAGCGGACGAATTCAATTCCACTTTTATTTCATTTTGTTTATTCCTTGTAGGTTGAATATAACAATACTTAGCGTTTTTGCGTTAATTATATTTTTATTATTGAAAAGATTGTCTTTTTAGGCTAATAATAGTCATACCTTATTCTCAAGATGCAAATACAGCGCACTCAGGAAAACGCCAACACTCGCTTACGTCAACATCCAAAAACGTCAACCCTTCATTTTTTACACTGTCTACTTTTTAGACAATTTTTATTTAATAACTTTTCTCAATAACTTTTGTTTTCTTGACTACAAATTATGTTACTCTTGTTTTTGAATTATGCTATTGAGTACTTTTTTATCGTTATTAATTTCTTTATATATATATATATATATATATATATATATATATATATATATATATATATATATATATATATATATATATATATATATATATATATATATATATATATATATATATGTATATGTATAACGTCAACTTTAAATAAATCAAAATTTTGAATTAAGCAACAGTTGAATTACACAATTTTGATCACACACATACACACATTTATTTTATGAAATCAGTTCAGAATTTGGGTATTCCCCTCATAAGTATGTATATATGAATGTAGAATAGAAAAGAGATTGCATCTCTGTGTGTTGTCTTTTTTATGTTCAGTTGCTTTTTTTGTATTTATTTATGTTTCGTTTTAGTTTATAGGCAATAAAAACGTTTTAAAGCACACTATCAATATGTTTTTTATTAATCATTTCGTTCATTCATAAACGTCAACAATTTGTTAAACGTCAACACTCGCGGTTTCAATTAGTTGTTAGGAAAAATACGACATTATGTTATTTAAGGCATTCATTTATATTTTAAAAATTAACTAAATTGTTTATTTGCTTTAAGAATAGTCAATTGTAATATTACATTCTCCAGACAAAATATTTGAAAAAGATGTGATATGGATTAAAAAGGAAAATAAGTAAAAAAAAGAATTTAGGTACATAATTCCAAGCATTAAATGATTTTGTAACTACTGTTTCCGTATATTTAAATTTTCCAACTTCATCATTACATTTGCTGGTAGTGGGTTGAAGATGTTTGGCAAGCGCTCTTCTCCCATGTTCGTTTCTGCATTTCCAAGTTTTGTACCTTGTTTCAGTGTTCCTTCTGGTTTGATGGTTGAGCTGGATTTAAGTAAGTAAGTGTGTACCAACTTTAAGAAATTCTGTTATCGTCCATGGACGAGTAACAGATTTATTTCGCCAGACGGTATCTAAATTGGTCCATGGGGCTATGGAAAAGTGTTGTGGGATAACGAATGCAAATTTAATTTGCTTGAATCTGAGGCAGCCACTAAATACATGCTTCGATCGCCAAAACAAAGCTGTTCACCCGGATATTGAATGTCAACTGTGCCGGAGGCTCAATAACGATGTTACGTAGGAAACGAAACGTAAACAGTAATAATAAATTCAGTCAAGTACGAGACTGGCTCGCACACTTACGTCGTTCCGTACGTACATACATATGTGTGATGTACGTATGGAATGGCATATGTGAATAAATATATTGTATAAATTTCATCTATCTGTCTCTTACAGCTTGAGAGTTACGTTTAATTGCTTCTTTATGTTGTATGGGGACACCTAGTAGCTTTCGACTTGTTGTTGTCATTTGCTGTTGTGAGGCATCTGGGAATACATACACTGTGCGAATTTCGGATCTCTATCTCTTACGGTTCGAGAGTTATAGCTGTTACTCTACCTTGTAAAGGGACACCTGGTAGTTTTACAGTTGTTGCTGTTTTCAGCATTTGTTGTTGTGGATATGTGAATACATACATATATTATGCAAATTCCATCTCTCTGTCTCCAACGGTTCAAGAGTAACGGCCAATTGTTACTTTACGTTGTATAGGGACACCTGGTAGTTTTCGACATGTTGTTGGTTTTAGCATTGGTTATTGTAGGACATATGTAAATACATACACTGTGCGAATTTTAGCTTTCTATCTTTTATGGTTCGAGAGTTACAGCTAATTGTAACTTTTCGTTGTATGGGGACACCTGGTAGTTTTCGCTTTGTTGTTGTTTTTAGTACTTTCAGCTCGGACAATGGACGCTGTGACGGACGGACGGACGTAGTAGTCTCGGTAATAGGGTTCCTTTTCACTCTGATGAGTACGGAACCCTAAAAAATAATGGCCCATAACTATAGACATTGAAAAAATCACTGCTACATAAAAGTAAGCTTTTCTTTAGCAGTGACTTATTTATAGAGGAGAAAAAGCCAGCAGAAGTTGTCTTTAACTTATTTAGCAACAGCTTTGCCCAAACAAAATATCACTTTTATATGTAAAAGCTATTTAATGTAATTTTTTTTTTTTTTTCAATTAAATAATTAAATTAAAGATATTTTAATAACTATTATTAATTAGAATTTTCTTTAAAATTTTACCTTTATTCAATTCGCTTTGATGTTTTTTATTTACTTACTAATACAATCTTACATTTATGTATGTAGGTGTGTGTGTACATGTATACATAATTTTTGAGAGTCATCTCATTAGAGATGGGATTTTACTTAACGTTGTAAGAGGTTGTATGTTAAATAACTTGGCATTTTTCGATAAATAATGTGGCACCCATTTAAAACTGATTCAGCTTAAAGTCAACTTTAATTTGGACTATAGTTAGAAAAAAGTTAAGAACACTTTTTAAAATTTAGGTTGTTTCTAAAACGAACCGACTTTAGGCGTTCGACTATAGTTAAGGGCCAATATCTTTGTCAGAAAATATTAGTTTCATGGCAAATTTAGGAAGATTTTTTCATAAAATATAAATATATTATTTTAGGCCTAGAAATAGAACATCATATTTTCTGTCTTCCAGCCGTCTATATTTATCTTTTAACATTATTTTGCCCACCGTGAATTGCCCAGTTGAATACGGTACCTTATAAACATACATACATACATACATACATACATACATACATACATACATACATACATACATACATACATACATACATACATACATATTATAATGAAGCTATGGAAGATGCTCTGTTTTAAATTTTTAAGGGTGGGTGTTTTTTAATGATTTTTTTTTCACGATGATGTTTAATTTAAAATTTCTTTTCAGTAATTTTTCTTCATTTTTTTTTTTTTTTTTGGTTCGTTATTTTTGTTTGTTACTTTAAATGTACGTATTTGAGTATGTATGTATGTACATACATTTTTACACTTTCAAAAAAGCCTAAAAAATTACGTCTATATACTTCAACATTTTAAGGGGAAATTTTTTGCAGCTTAGTTAAATAATAAATGAAGGAGAGGAAATAATAAGTCCCTTACTACTTGGGCCAAGAATAAATCGATAAAATACTTGTATAGATTTGACAAATTCAAACTGAAGTGGTGATGTGAATTATTTTCAGAAGAAATTTATTTCTGTAAAAAAGCATAAACGTCCTGGGAAATTTGTATGAAAATTGCGTAAGAAATTTACAGATACAGGAACAAATTTTGAGCTCATATGAGCACATATATGTATGTATGTATGTATGTATATGTATATACTATACAATTAAACTAATATTATTATGTTTCATTTTTAAAACAACATATTTCTTGTCAATAATCACAGTTGACTATTATTTGAAATATCAGGCATTATGATTTAAGACATCTAAAGGTGTTTCACATGTTGGTTCCTTCATTTCTTGATTTTCAGGTGGGAGGAGTGCTCTCTCCAATGTATGCTGTTGCGTCCAAGTGGATACAGATGAGTTGTGATGCTTATGGGCCAACATTTGTGATCTTGATAAGACGCTACAATTGCAAACTAAACAGTGATAGTGAGCATGACGCATGGAATATGGGCAATGCGGTGTGGCAAGCTGTGTGTCTAATTGATCAGAGGACCCCAGTCCATTGCAAGATAAATCCAAAGTCTTTTCTAACGTGGAGTAAACTTCTTTAATGCTGGAGGTAGGAGTCGAAGCTAGACAATTTTGGGTACTAGAAATCTTACGGAATCCAGCTAATCGTATAAAATCCATCTTACTATGGTATCGACGATGCGCCACTACTTTGCTTGTGTCGGCACAAACAAAGCAACATTTGAGGCAATGAAAGTGAGAGGTCTTGCGGTTATTTGGTATTTTATTTACATCTTCAATCGCATTCAATGTATATGGACAATTTGAGTAACTGCAAGCTGTTGTGGCGCGATATTGTTGAAAATCGTTGCCCATCAAAGTATCAAGACGTTCGTGTCGCGCAGTGTGTTGTACAAAACGTGTCTTATCGCAGAAGCTGTACTGGCAGTCAACGCGATTGCAATGAAAATGAGATTGATGTTGACGATAACCGCACTTGTCATAGCCGCAATCTTCGTTGAAACGATATCTCAAATACCCGGAAGGTGTGTACTCTCTACCACCGTACTGAAATTGCTTTTTAGGTAGTTTTTTATGAGGCTTGAAAGAAGCTTTTAATTGAGATATTGCTTTAATTTTTTGCGAACTATTTTTCGCTTTGACTGCTGTTGTTGTTGACTTATTGCATAGTTGATGTACGCAATCTTGAGACTTAGATTGGTTGCCCTGTTGCCTGGGTAGACTTGGAATCATATTAAATGAGTGTTTGTTTTGTGACAAGACATTTTCAGAATTAGTTGCAGGTGATGACAGTGAGCTTGAGGTATTTGACAGTGTTTGATTTTGTCCCAACGAGTGAACTAATTGTGAAAATGCCGGTGCTACGAGAACGATTTGTTGATAGAAAGCAATAAGCTGCTGTTGCATTTGAAAAACATTGTTATGCTGAGGCAAAGTAGTAGTAGAGTCGATTGCAGTAGATGACGATAATGTTTCCCTCAAAAGTTCTTTATAATTTCTCGGCTGCAAGTGTAAATTATCTTTCAGGCTTAAGTTTTGAGCAAGATCGTCTCTCATGGAAAAAATATTTGATTTTGCTTGAACAAGATTAGATGAATTTTCGGAGAAATTGCTGCAGTAACTGCCAATAGAATTTTCCGGATAGAATGTACCCGCTGCTCGAATTACTGCAAACAGAAGAGAAGAAAGTGAATAAAATAAAATAATTAGAAATAAAATAAAATAACTGTTGAACTTGAGCCTAAAAAGTAATTTAATATAAATGGATTACAACACAGAAGTTCAATAACAAAAATTAAAATTTACAGCAAAAGAAGCTACTAAATTTATTAGCACTTGCAAATAAAATCAAATGTGACATTGTTGGTGCCATTCAAAGAATGTATTAATATTAAACATAAACTTATGTCGTTCAATTATTTTTTTTTTTTTTAATAAGAAGGACGGGGATCTCGAGACAAACTAGAATACTTAGGGATTAAAATAGGCGAGTCTATACCGGAAAATGTGACGTCAGATCGCATACCGGAGACCAGACTAGAGGCCAATTGCGAAACATTGATTCCTGACTTACATTCCTGGTTTACCTACCCTTTGAACCAGATCCCCATGGGGCTTCGTTGTTACACGGATGGATCAAGGGCGAGGGGAAAGACAGGGCTTGGTATTTATATACAGAATACCACGGAACTGTTATTTCGGCTGCCGGACTTTTGCACAGTCTTCCAGGCAGAAATTCGGGCAATTACGGAGTGTATTAGGGTACTCAATGAAATGGGAAGGCCAGAATCTGTGAATATATTCACGGATAGCCAAATGGCCATCAGGGCGATCTCAGCTGAGCGTATTAAATCACAAACAGTTTGCAATTGCAAAAATGCTATTAACAGTTACTCGTCTCATGGTGAACTGCGCATCATATGGGTGCCAGGGCATGCGGGAAATGAAAGAGCAAGAGAGTTAAGTAACATAAGCTTGGTATGCGCGAAACCTTTCGATGCAGTTAAATCTGAGCTAAAGAACTGGGCACATACATAGGGCCCATTTAACTCTCTGGAATAACGAAACCGTGGGAATCAATGCACCGTGGGACGGACAGGGGGACTGCTAAGACTTAGCAAGCCCGAATTAAGTAGACTAATGGGAGTCATGACAGGCCACTCTCAACTACTGTCACATCTTAACCGCATGGGAATAGCGGGAGGAGATGAATGTAGAGCATGTGGGGAGGAGAGCGAGACACTAGAGCACTATTTATGCCAGTGCCCCGCTTTCTCACAAATACGATCCCGACATCTTGGGAGAGACACCTTACCAGACATAAACCAATTACGGGGCATATGCTGGAGGAATAGAAGGAACTTTGTGAATGACACGGAATTCCTATAGACATATGGGTCAAACTGTATCACGGTAAATCCACGGAGCGCACAACAAGCCTATACTAGCTTAGGTGTATGTCGCAAGACATGGGCAAGCAAACCCCTCCAATCAACCTATCCTAACCTAACCTAGGGATTAAAAAATCCCAATAATTGAGTAGAAGCACCAAAATATACATGTTTACATCATATAGTATAATTCATTCAGTAATTGTAACAAAAAAATACTTTAGTCCTTATTCTCATTCTATTCAAAAACCGAAACTTTTTCCATAGATATTTCTCATTAATTTATGTAGTAAATCTTATTATTTTTATCAATACAAAAAATTCGTAAAATCGAAAAGAAAACTTTTTGCTCACACTTATCAAGAAAATGTTCTCCATGAAACGTTCGCAAGGTGAGGGGTATCCTAATTATTAAGTTTATTAATAAAGCATTTTATTCTTGTTATTTTTATTAATGAAAAAACATCTAAATTAAAAAAGAAAATTGTTTGATCACTTGTTTATTCAGTTGTCTTCCTTAATTTTTTTTTTTTGTATGAAACGAAATCCATGGTGAGAAACGTGATGTAAATTACTCAACTTTCTTTTAACATTGTTTTGGAAACGAATCAGCAGTTTGAATCACGTATTAGATTCGTTTGTTTTACAGAAACAGTACCAGCAGACTATATCCTTTTCTTTAGAACATGCTTATCCACGAGAAATAAAATATCTCATGAACTCAAAACCATCGCATCACTAAAAAGGAACGTTTTTGAACTTTCCTCATGCAGTTTACAATACTCCGATTTAGTGAGACAATTCAGATCCAACATAACGAATGTAAAGATATTTTTGCATATTGAATATTTCCAAGTGGAAGGGATAATGCAACATGTAAAGCGATACAAAGCACACTTGTGTATGTGAAAATTTTAAGAAAATTTAGTTAAGATTAAGAATTTTATGAGTAAGCCTAAAGTTATTGCGTAATTTAACTTACCGGTAACATTTTCAGCATCTTCGTAAAGTCGAGGTTTTTTAAGCATAGACTGTAAATCCATTGAAAATGATGAAGTTGTTTCCTTTTTAGTTTCTCTTGATCTATGGGAGGTGTCATTGGGCAAGTTATTTAATATGGCATCTGCAGAATCCATAAAGAGCTTTTAAAAATTCATATTATTATTATTATTATTATTATATAAAACATATGTACAAAATGTACTCAAATTTATGTAACTATATAAATAAAATAAAAAACAAATGTCCGCTACATACGAGTCCCACCTGGGATAATAGTATATGAGGAACCAAAAAATTAACGATTAACGTTTGTGTATACAGTATTTTTCGATTAATTGACCCTACGGTTAATTGGTTTCCACGCTTAATTGAACCACATGATCGGGCAAAAAAAATATTGCATACGAACACCATGTGAATTTTCTCGCATAATTGAACCCGGTTAATTGATTTTCCCGCTTAATTCCTTCAAAATTCATGTCATCAAAAATAAATTTCCTCTTACTATTGCCCGGTTAATTGCATTGAAAAATAATCTGGCATTTTTGCACATACATATATATCATTTGTGAAAAACACAGGGTGGCATCTCTACTATACACATATATGTACATTTTTTGCTGTTACTTGCATTTTTTTTTTTTCGTGTAAGGTAAAAAAAAAAAATATTTTGAAAAACTTAAAGTGCACCTATGCGATTTCTTTTAATTCATTAGTACATAGTTTCAATTATGCGTGATTTCTGTAATTGAACAAACTGTTCAATTAAATAGGGTTCTTGTAATTGAACGAATTGTTCAATTAAACGGGTATCGGCTAATTGGTTCCCCGGTTAATTGAACAAAAAATTGTGCAAATTTTGATGTGCAATTAACCGGAAAATACTGTACTTGATTAAAAACAAATCTTTTATAACTATTTTTTACAATGTAGAACAAGTAACTACTGTTTCAACACAAACCAACCATAAACAGTTGACCGACCCAGCCTCTCTAATATTACAAAACTGTGGTATAACGAAGAAAAGGGATTGAGTAGAGTGATTTTTCGCAAAGTTTGTAGCGTCAAAAAGGTTGTCATCAGCCAAAAAAAAAAAAAAAAAGAAAAAAACATCATTGCGAAAAATTTTAGGCAGACTGTATTAGAAGAAGAAGTACTGAGTCCTTCAATTACTCTTCAATGAAAACAACTGACTATTTTATAATGGTGATATCCGACGCTGCATTACTTTTCAACTATGTACGTTAAAGTTAGCCACCCAAAGTTAGTGCACTCTGAAAAAAATATGCGCAAGGCAGGCCGTATATTTTCGGTGGTGAGAGTATCTTATTTTATTAAATTAAATTTCATTCGATTTTATTTTACTTTTATATTCCATTTATTTTATTTTTCTACTGCCAGGTTCTTTGTTAGCCTCTGGCTAGAATCGAACCACTAAAACCTCGCGACTGGTGAGCAGCCAACATACCCACTCAGCCATCCATCGCAACAGCTAGAGCAAATGCGACAACAATCAATTTATGTAACCCCCCATTTACACATGCAAGTAACTTGTTGCAAGTTGTGTGTACATATTAACAACCAATACACTGACAGAGACAATAAAAGCTGTTGCTACTTGCTTCGCGTTGTTTACACAGGCAGGTGCAAGCTCATTTTTAAAATGTCGTCAAAGAAAATTGCTTTACTTTACAAGATAAAAGATTTAAATGAAAAAAACAATAATAATGAAACAATTATGCCGATAAAACTACAAAATCATTGTTCCATCTTTATACACCTAAGTCTGTTTTTACACGGTAGATTGGTTCCAGAAGAAGCCGTGTAAAAAAAGACATTGATCTTATACAAAAATGGGTGATTTGTTCCTAATCTCTAAAACCTATTAAAATTAGTGAAAAACAAGAATTTTTAAGAACAAGAATTCATGTTTATTTTATTAAATCAAATATATAATGCTTATTTTCACAAGCATAGTAATTAATAATAAAAAAGATATGCACTCTAATCTTAAAAGTAATATAAATTAAATGTATGGCAAGTTCAGGAACTAAAAAACTATGTTGTGAACGTCTACGGGAATTCTTTTTGGGCATTTTCCTCCAGCCATATTAAGAGTGCTTTTTCCATTTTTTCTTTAACAGCATCTCTAGTGTATGATGAAGACTTAACAGATAGGTTCGTTCCAGAAATCACCGATTGCCTAATTGCAATTTAATTTTTCTTTATAGTTCTTATTGTGGCTTCATTTAAACCGAACGTTTTACCAAGAGCAGTTGAGCCTTCTCCATTTCGAAGGCGATCTAAAATTTTAATCTTGGTTTCCAAAGAAATTGCCTTCCGTTTTAGTTTTATATCTGACATTTCCTTTTAGGGATACATAAAATATTATATTTAACAAAATTAAAAAACATAAATAACTGAATAAATACAAAATATTTTTTGGCTTACCTTTTATCTTAATGCGTTAAAATTAAATTTAATGGAAAATCAAATTTGCCTGCAAAAAATTTCTTTACCAAACACGTCTTATTGCATTGACAGTTCACAAAATATTAACACGTTTCAATTGCTCTGACCATTAAATTTTATTGTATGCACATAAAGGGAATTCCCCTAAATTAGTGCTATTCACATTTGCTTTGACCAGTAAAAATTGTTTGTACGCGCTAAAGGGGAATTCACTTAAATCTTTAAGCTAGTGCTCGCAAACTATCGATACTATCGATGGTTTCAGACTTTTTTCTTTCATAAATACTTTTTTGTGATATGAACATACTTCGCAAAAATTAAATTTGACAAAAAAATTTAAGTACATAAAATTTCAAATCGTGCTAAATGGAATTATATCGTGTAAAAAAATTAAAAATATTTAATTTTCAAACCGTGTTATATCAAAACCGTGTACAAAAAGACCGTGTAAAAACAGACTTAGGTGTATTTATATTTAAAAATCATTATTTTTTACCTATTTTGTGTATTGCTTATTCTGTTTTTGGCCATCTACATACATGACTTTTTAGTGCTGTTTCACACTTGTAAATAAATCCTCTTACTACATTTACTAAATCTACTACTGTTTTTGGCATTGCAGAGGTTTTAATTTAGTAAATTAAAAATTTATGAGATTTGTTGTTGCCGAGTTTTAAATTTATCAAGGTTTATTAAATTTACAATATCTCCCAGATCTACAATAGTACTTTAATACGAAGCGTGAAAACCGCAATTATTTTTGGGGTTTTATTTCTCAATACATATTTTTCGTTGCATATGAAAAAATACCACAAATTTTATAGGATTATTTCATTACTCTTGGGGTGTTAGTTTTTTGGGTGGCTATTTCACGCCGCCCTAATAATTAGCTAGCTATTAATTTAAATGATACTTACTGAATCGCTCTTTATTTTATTTAACATATATTCTTTGTAGTCTTCCAGGCCAGTACATGAATTTTGGAGCGTTTTTGTACCAAACCTTATTTGATGGGCATTTAAAGTGTTGCAGCTGCGACCACTGTACGTTAATACCTCTGTAGTCGCCTGACTTAAACGATTTCGTTGTGGCAAGGTCTCAGTTGTTGGCTTATATCTGCAATGCTCAAATAAAACATTTCCATCCCTGTCGTAATTCCTGGAAGTATGCACAGTTGTTTGCAGAAAGTTGTTGATTGTATTGGTTGTTGGATCAGTTAAATCTTGCCTTTCCAGTTTAAAGCTTGTAAAAATTGCTTGCGGTTTTTGTTGAGTCTTCAATAAAAATAAAACTAAAATAAACACACACACACACAAAATTAAATTTCATGAGTTTGCCCAACGCGGTCTGAACAGCCAAACGTTGGATTTATTTTTCACGATAAAACAAATGTTCAACTACAGCATAAATTTGTTGTCGAATTGAAACACTACATTATTAAATGAGCACCACGCAAAGTGTTGCAAGCATTGATTCTTTTGAACACTTTTTAACACATATTGGGCGGTATCTCAGCCATACTGAGAGATGCCTAGTCAAACGACTGCGGCCAAGTAGCGCATCATTAGTTGCGCACATCCAGCCGTCTATCTGACGCACCTGATCGTCTGTCGACATTTCCCTAAACTGTTCCAAAGGCTGCTCGAAGGCAGCAATCCTAATTCTGTCCACGTACCCGCCCCAGTCAATGTCGCGCCTGCGCCACCCGCGAAGTGTTCCCCTCCCTGTCCAGTCATCCCAATCTCAATGAGATTATGATCACTCATCCCGCCATTGTCTATCATGACGCTGAGCACACCTTCTTCGAGTGTTGCAAGTGGAACCACGAAAGAGCTGATATTGAGACAAAGCGTCGTTGGAATCATGCTCAAAAGTGAGGAGAGCTGGCAACGTATAGCGGTTTTTGTCGAAGGCATTCTCCGTAGAAAAAAGATGGACCTGGACGCACGCGAAATTCCCTATCCAAAGCAGTTGAAGCTGCAGTAAACAAAGCGGGCCCGACGGCGAACTAGCAAGCAGAGAGTGGCAGATATAGCCCAAGTGAAGGGAGCGTAGTTCCAGTGTGGATAATTGCCATGGTAAATGGGGGGCGGTTTTAGTTGGTAGTCTTTCAAGGAGTCCAACATGGCCTGTCGTGAAGAGTGACGACCTATCAGCATGCGTAAAAGCATATCCCCTCCCCAACCCGCCAAAAAAAACACGGTCTTTCGCGTAGTCCCACAAAAAAACAGTCTAATGGTGTCAAATCGCTTGATCTTGATGGCCAGTTGATATCGCCACAACGAGAAATTATGCGACCAAGAAATGTCTTTTGCAATAAAGCCACATTCGCTTAAGTTGGGTGGCATGTGGCACCGTCTTGTTGAAACCACATATTCTCCAAGTCGTATTCTTCAATAGCAAAGAAAAAAAAAAGTCGGTTACCATATGACCATAACGCTCCGACTTGACGATGACAGTCGTTACATCGTCGTTTTCGAAGAAGTAAGATCGAAGGTATGATTCTTCGGACCAAAGAGCGCACCAAACAGTGACTTTTTCTGGATGTAATGGCCTCTCTTCAATTACTTGAGGATTCTCAGAACCCCAAATACGACAATTTCTTTTATTAACATACCCACCCAGCGAGTGAGAAATGTGTGTTCAAGCACCCATTCCACGTATCTACGACGTTGTGAACGATCAGCTGGCTTCAGTTGTTGTGTGGGCTGGACTTTATATGGATGTAGGTGTAGATCTAAATGCAAAATACATCATAATGTGCCATAAGACAGTCCTAATTCCTGAAAAGGACAAGGAATCGACACATTCGGGTCTTTCACTTACAGCAGCGATATTTTCAGCGGGCCTTACAGTATTTGTAGCCGCTCCACTCTCTTCAAATTTCTGCACAATTTTTCCAATTGCTTGCGTAGTTGAACGATTATGTAAACCATAATCTCCTCTTAAGGCACGATATGTGGCTGAGGCAGAATCACCATTTTTGTAGTATGTTTTGATAATTTGTATGCGTTGTGTGTTAGTTAAAGGCCGGGATTCACTATCCTACTGAATCGTACGTTCTGTTACAAATGACATGTGTGTCCAAAAAGTCTGGGCTAAAAGTGTATGTGTGTGAAAGACTTTTTGACAAGTCTGTCAAAAACTTATCTTATTCTATGCGATCAGGGTTGCCTTTTTGAAGTTGTTTACAAAAGTATAATAGTGTGTGTGGCCGTTTTGATGAGACTTTTTAAAGTAGGACAGAATTCTATCAGATTTAGCTAGCAATCGTACGATTGAGTAGGATAGTGAGTCACGGCCTTAAGCGATCGGTGAAATTGATAACCCAGCATATAAAGGGTGTTTTTTTTTTCGATGTATAGAACTTTAAGTTGCAATAAAACAACGATGGATTATTCGATTGACATGAATTTTATTTATCCGAAAGACAATCTTGTGGCATTACATTTTAAATATGATTTCTGGCATATGGCCGCCACGGCTAGCGTGGAACAAGTTACGTTTCTCACCAGTAGTTATTTCGGTCATAAACTTATTGATACGCACTGTATATACATATTTAATCTTGCATGTAATAATATTTAAAAATATAGCTGCTGTCCAGCTTTTAATTCCATGTTGCTGGCAGCTTTTAATTCCAAAGCCTCCGCCAGCCAGACCAATTTCATTGACTTCTATTCTTTTAAAAAATATTTTTTGTCGACACTTCTTCCTTTTTCAATTGTAATTGGTAAACAAGAATCATAATTTAATCGATCATTTCAAAGCTGGTTAAAAATCTCGGCAGTTTTGACATTTTGGATGAAACCAGCGCCTTAGCATCTCAGTTAGTTAGAAGCCAGGTTTTTGCATTTTATGTAAAATTTAAAACTTTGCTTTGTGGCACTTTTTTGGTAACCAAAAATATCCCCCACTACTGAGAAATATTACAGATTTAATCAAATTCATTGTTATACACCTTTTTTAGAGCCATTCCTTTTCAAATTTGGTTCCCAGTATACATCAATATGTTTTCCTTTGAACTTAATAAACTTTGAGTTGTGTGGAGAAAAAAAAAAAGAAAACAGATACCAACTACATTTGTATGGAATACACGAAAATCTTTGAATTTCTTAAAATTTATATGGCTTTTAAGTTTTTGTAGCTGCAATTATTAAGTTATTAAAATTTATAGCACGCGTGCAATTAAACAGTCGAACACAAAAAAGGTAAAAAAAAAAAAAAAAATGAAAATTATATGGTAGTCAAGCGTACATTTGTGGTCAGGAGCGATTCTCATTAGTTTATTGCTTTTTGAAAATGTAGTCATTTATTAATTCATTGAATTAATTTCGTTTTTGCTATTATTGCGTTATTGTGTTTTCATTTTTGTCCATTTGACGGGCCATGTCATTTTCATATTTACAATTGTCATATTTAAATATTAACGTTGATTGTTTAAGGTTTTTATTGCCATAAAAGATTTTATACTACACGTATGTACGTATCATAAGAAATTTATATTGCATTGGCACAATTAACACTAAACAGGTGCTGCTGAGCAGGTAAAACTTGTGTCTTATATACATACATGCATATGCCGTATATATACATACATATACATACATATATGTATTTGTTTGACATTGATATTTAAAAAAAAAATTGAGCCAAAAAAATTACATATAAAGACAAAAAAAGACGAATTTCTCAAGAATTTAGGTATCTGCGCGAGCTGAAACTATTCTTGGGTCTCTAAAATGTTGATGTTACAACAAACTAAGCTTAGTTAAATTCTGACATCAGCTCACATATAGCCGAGACACAGTTAAAACCGATGTCTCAAGAAATTGGGCTTGTAAGAGCAGTCCAACAAGCAAGTGTTGGTGTAATTGTAAAATATGGTTATTCAAAGGCAGATAGCAAACATTTTTCACATCGATATATAATTAGCAGAGATATCTCAACTTGAACAAGGTTTGGTGCCAAAAGTAGATGTTATAATAAAATGGGCTTAAAGGCGAAAACAAAAAACTTTCGTTATCGGCTGTAGGACAAACCGGTTCCTCAAGAAGATGGGCTTGTAAGCGAACTTAAACGAGATATGGTTGCTCAAAGATAAAAAAAAAGAAATGCGGTCGGGGGACCCCCGTTAGGAACGAAGTTCCTTACGTTTTTTCTTCATCTTAGAATGTAATACAATCGGTGAAATCTCTATGTTTTATTTTGTGTTGTTTTTTAAATTTTATATGCTTCTTAAAATGTTTGGAACGTTTTATTTTTTTTTTTTTACTTTTGAAACATGCAGTATTTTTTTGTCAATCTGCTACAAAACGAAGAAAATTGTTCAATATTGCTGTTTTTTGTTGTGACATACTTTTCTTTAGCGACATCTATCAGCTGATACTGTCCGTTTTCACAACTAATTAATATTTATTGGTATGTTTTGTTTGTTTGTCGACAGATGCACCAATCCATATATAAAAAGCTCACACGAAATCGTGACAATTTCTACTAATTTGCACTACATCGTTGCAAAAATAAAAAAAAACCCGATTTCTTAATAGATTTGACCTAAACGCAAGCTGAAACTATTATTGGCGTCAAAAAATTTATGTATAATAAATAAATTAAGTCAAGTACGAGGCCGGCTCGCACTCTTAGGGTTCCGTACGTATGTATGTGTAATGTATGTATGGAATGGCGTAGGTGAATACATATGTATATTTTATAAATTTCATCTCTCTGTTTTTAAAGCTACTTTATGTTGTACGGGGACACCTAGTAATTTTCTACTTGTTGTTGTTGTTGTAATTTGTTGTTATAAGGCATCTGGGAATACATACACTGTGCGAATTTCGAATCTCTATCTCTTACGGTTCGAGAGTTATAGCTATTGCTCTACGTTGTATAGGGACACCTGGTAGTTTTACAGTTGTTGTTGTTTTTAGCAAGCGTTGTTGTGGAGCATATGTGAATACACATATTGTGCGAATTTCATCCCTCTGTCACTCACGGGTCGAGAGTAACGGCTAGTTGTTACTTTACGTTGTATAGGGACACCTGGTAATTTTTGACTTGTTGTTGTTTTTAGCATTTGTTATTGTAGGCCCCATGTGAGTACATATATTGTGCACATTTCATCTCTCTGTCTCTTACAGTTTGAGAGTTATGCCTAATTTTTACTTTACGTTCTATAGGGACACCTGGTAGTTTTCGACTTGTTGTTGTTTTTAGCATTTGTTGTTGTAGCACATATGTAAATACATATACTGTGCGAATTTCAGCTCTCTGTATTTTACAGTTTAGCAGCTACGGCTAATTAATACTTTAGGTTGTATGGCGACACCTGGTATTTTTAAACTTGTTGTTGTCTTGAGCATTTGTTGTTGTAAAGCATCTATAAATACATACACTATGCAAATTTCAGCTTTCTCTCGTTTACGGTTCGAGAGTTACAGCTAATTGCAACTTTTCGTTGTATGGGGACACCTGGTAGTTTTCGACTTGTTGTTGTTTTTAGTATTTGTTGTTGTAGCGGCAAGGTACAACAACATTCTGTGAAAATTTCAGTTCTTTAGCTCTTACCGTTTCGGAGAATGAACGCTGTGACAGACGGACGGACGTACTTGTCTCCGTAATAGGGTGCCGTTTCACTCTGATGAGTACGGAACCCTAAAAATGGTTAGTAAAAGCATAAATAAAGGGTGTTTTTTTTTTCGATGTATAGAACTTTCAGTTGGCATTATTGTTCAAAATGCGACCGATTTAATAGCTGGCAAGTGATTTATTCTCAGTTTGGTTTGGCAATTCATCATGAATAGACTCACGCCCGAACAACGCTTGCAAATAGTGCAATTTTATTTCAAAAGCAGGCTGCCGTTGTTCCCGATTTTCATAAGCGAATTTTGTTTAGCGATGAAGCGCACTTCTGGCTGAATGGCGACGTCAACAAACAAAACTAACGCATTTGGAGTGAAGCTAATCCTCAAGTGTATGTCGAAACACCGTTACATCCAGAAAAACTGACTGTTTGGTGCGCTTTATGGGCTGGTGCAAGCATTGGTCCGTACTTCTTCAAAAAAGGATTTGATGGAGCCATGATTACTAACTTTTTCATTCCTGAATTGAATAACCATGATGTCCAGGAGATGTGGTTTCAACAAGACGGCACAACATGTCACACAGCTCGTGCCACAATCGATTTATTGAAAGACACGTTTGGTGACCGCCTAATTTCACGTTTTGGAGGTGTGAGTTGGCCTCCAAGATCTTGTGATTTAACACCGCCAGACTACTTTCGGATAAGCCACAAACGCTTGACCATTTCGAAGACAACATTCGCCGTGTTATTGCCGATACACGGCCACAAATGTTGCAAAAAGTCATTGAAAATTCGCGCCAGCCGTGGCGATCATATGCCAGAAATCATATTTAAAATGTAATGCCATTATCTTTCGCATAAATAAAATGCATGTCAATCGAATAATCCATCGTTGTTTTATTGCAACTTAAAGTTCTATACAGCGAAAAAAAAAACACCTTTAGGAGCTGTTCACAAATTACGTAATGCATTTTTGCATAACATAACCCCTATACATAACATATGTAACAACCTTTATATTTTTCTTTCTTTACTATTCGATATTTCGCTAACAATTTGTTAGCATCGTCAGGTATCTTTAATTGTTTTCATTTTCCTGACGATGCTAACAAATTGTTAGCGAAATATCGAATAATAAAGAAAGAAAAATATAAAGACCTAAAGCTTTAAAAAATAGTGTTGTCAATTTTAACAATAAAGGTCAAAAATTATAGATAAAATAATATAACATAACAACCACTAAATAATAAAAAAAAATTTATTAAAATAAATGAAAATGTAATTCATTTTATGTACATATGTATGTACATATGTAGTATATACAAATATAACTCAAGAAATTAAATTCGTGTAATTTAAACGAAAATTCTATTGATAAAAATTAGGGATTAAAAATTGGCACTTTTCAATTATCGAACCATGGAAAGGTAAAATATTCATCCATTCAAAAAACATGCAAAACACGAATCAAAATTTTGCATACAATAAATAATATTTTTTTGTTACGTAACATTTTTACAAATCGTGACAAAACTTAAGCGTTACGTACTTTGTGAACAGCTCCTTACATATACATATGTATGTATGTATGTTTCATAATGAAAGATAAGTGGCATGCAATGTTTTTATGTCTTTTTCAAGTTACTTACGTTTTTGTAAACTTCTACTAAACGATTTTTAGGAGGTCGCCCTCGTTTTCGATTAAAAAATCCATCTATTGAAGTTATTTGTAAAGAAGAGCTGGGCATCATTAGATCTGGTGTTGTTATTGTAAAAATGTCATCATCTGGATGTCTCCAAGGCGGTGTAGAGGAGACTTCAAAGATGTCTAATAACGGTTTTTCATCAAGAGAGCTTTTCTTGGAGTGTCCTAAATAGTTTTGCTCACTTTTTGTTAAGTCTTGTGGCATTGCTTGAGTTCCTAGTGAGCTACTTCTATCTAAATTGGCCTTAACTTTCGTTTCTTTGTCAGCATTAACATCGTCTTGGCGGTCGAAGCAAATATCATTACTTTCATCATGGTGGGACGTGGAAGTTAAATTCATATCTGTGCTTTTGTGGCTGAAAAGAAAACAAATTTATGACTACACGTTTACAAATCTTTATGCAAAAATTACTTCAACATATGCTTCTAAATCCATTTGAAATATTTTAAAGCGTTCCTTTAAATTATTTTCTGTCACGCTTTTCAGCGTCTATATGTCGATGCAACTCAACTCGTCTGTGGACTCGAAAATCCTTGAGTAACCAGTTATTGCTGTTTGTATGAAAGTTGCTAAGAAAGGCAAAATGCGCAGCGACGTCACAAATTTGTTGCCTCTAATGAAGATTTGGTTAAACATTTCATTTCATTAAACTCTTTTTATTTTCTTGAAAAATAATAGAATAAGTTGTAAAGTTTTAAACAGTTCTTCAATATTTTCGGAGTTTACTGACAACATGAGTTGGTGCAACGAAATGTCGGTATTCCTGCTACTTCCACTATTTACTCATGCGGTTTGTAAATGCAGGAAAAAAACTGAGAAAACTTCAAGGCAACTCTACCTCTTTTCTGAATCGTACAACTAACTTTCATACCATGTATAGGGTAACATTTAAATTTTTATGTCTCTCTCTCTCTCTCTCTCTCTGTTGCGACTCAAAAGTTACAACTAATTTCAACTAACTTTCGCAGTTTCTTGTATGCAAACATCCTTTTGCAACGTTTTGTTGGTGTTGATGGTTGTTAATATAGAGCTTATGGAACCTCATATCCTGTGCAAATTTTTTTTCTCTATCTTATAATTCAAAAGTTACATATAATTTGAGCTAATTTTTGCAGTTTCTAGTACCACCTTTGCGGCTGGGTAACCATATATTCTGTGAAAATTTAAGCTCTCTAGCTCTAACCGTTTAGAACGGACGGATAGCGAATTTGCAGCAATAGGATTCCGTGTTCACAGCCTAAAAAAACAGGGTCAAGTCAATTGTTATGCGGGCCGCCGGTAGTGAAACCGGCTGACTTGGGTCCTAGAAAGGTCCCGTTGTGATACCCGAGTAAACAGTAGTTAGAAGAAAGCTCTCCGCCAGTTCTGACCTGAACCAACCCGATGAACGAATAAACGAGTCCACACTGTCCAAACCGCCTTCCGACACTTCCGGTAGCCCATTTAGTGTCGGTCTGCCCAAGTAATTTGCTATCTTGTCAGAAAGAGCTGTGCATCGACAGAGAAAGTGTTCGACACTCTCCTCCTCTTTCTCATCTCTGCAGCCTATGCAGAAATCATTGTATGGAAGATTTAAACTTCTCGCATGTACTCGCATGTGACAATATCCCGTTAGAACAGCCACAAGGGTGTGAAGCCTATGCCTCGGTCCTCCTATACTCATAGCTGGCCCACGTGAGCCCCGATATTCGACAGGTGATCTCGTTCGACCACCTTTCCTGCGCACTTCCTAGCAGCTGTCGTTGTATCAGCTGTTTGCAACTTTTGAGGGGAACACCAACAAATTCGTCCATTCGTTCTCCTGCTGTAGGCGGGAACCAGGTCTTGCCAGTTCAGCCGCCACTTCATTTCCGTACACACCGTTGTGTTCAGGTACCCAGCGTAGCTCCAGGTCTGAATGTCTTGCTATTTCATTTAGAGATACCCGGTATTCATGAACCAATCGAGATGTTGTATAAACACCCTCAAGCGTGTCAGTGCAAATTATGTCAGTGCAAATTATGATATGCTCACCCTATAGTACCTCAACCAGTTTGCCGCCCTTCTTATTGACGCTACTTCGGCCTGAATGACGCAAATAGTCAAGTACCAACAATAAATTTAAGCAGGGTGCCCTCGTGCAAATTTTTCTGCAATTACATTCGAATTTTTACTTTTATCTTTTAGAATGCTTATTTTATTACAACATAAACGTTTTGGTGCTGAAAATTATTTCAATTTATTTCTTCAGAAATCAATTTTCGCTATATCTCGACGACTTTACTTTATTTTTTGCCTTTCAGTATTCATATTTTATCGTGGCATCGTTTTTGGGTACCAAAACTAGTGTAAACAAATTTCTTGAGAAATCGGTTTTTGGTTTTGTTATCTTTAAATAACCTTATTTCATATCTGGGTCTATTTTTGGTACCAAAAATTGTTTCAGCTTGCGTACAGGCCCAACTTAGTGAGAAATCACTTCTCGCTACATTTCGGCAATAAATAAGTCTATTTATAACCTAAGCTTTTTGTCGCCAAAACTTGCTTCAGCTCGTGAGCAGGTGTTCTGGAGAACCGCTTTTTCTTTGGTTTCGTTCTATCCCGGACGCTTCGGGAAATTTAAATTTTTTCCCAAATAATATGGATAGTATTTTTGTCTTAAATCGAAAAAAATTTGTCAAAAGTTTAATACAAAAAATACAAGCAAATATATGACACGATATATGAATAGTTCAATATCACAAAGTTTTTTCTGAGTTAAGTAATTTTCTCAGAAACCATTCTGTAAGTGAACAGCAAACATCAGACTGATTTTTATACAGACAGAGTAGTGGAGTTCAATAGAAGTGTAATTAATTAATAAAAATGGCAACAACTTTTATTTTATATGCGAATTGTTTGCGAAAAAAAACGAAGATATGAGTCTTTCAAATTCCTTTTATGAGACTTACCTGCCCATTAGTCCGTCCGTCACAGGCCCAATCGCCCAAACGATAAAAGTCAGAGAGCTGAAATTTACAATAATAAGCACTAAATATTCCCAATAACTTGCAAATATGTTAGACTCCTTGGTCCGTGTTTCAAGACGGCTCCCGAAGGTATCCTGAATCTTTCGCATTGTTAATCATATTAGTGCATAAAATAAGCACTAAAACTAACAAAAAACTAAAGGGGGTGCCCATGGAAGAAACCGGGAAAATTAGTAAATATAGCTATCTCATAAGAGATAGCTATCTACAATAGCAAACACCAAAAACAAAAAAAATGTTAAAAAATAAAGGGTTCTTCCATATAAGAATTTGAAATGTAGCTTTAACTTTAGATAGGGACTTGCAGCTACCAGGCCTACACAACAACAAATAGCAAAAGAATGAACATAGCAAAGAATGAAAACTTAAATGTTGTCCCTTGTGCGGGGACACCCTTTAATATAAAGATTAATCTTTACACTAAAGGTGTTTTTTGTTATGTTTTGCGAACCAATCAAAAAGAAAAGAATAGTTAACTTTAAGCCAACTTTTATACAAAGAGTGAAAACTTAAATGTTGTCCTTTGTGCGGGGACGCTCTTCAATTTAAAGATTTACTGCAAAAGATAGATACCTAAAACTTTCACTATATATGTAATTCGTTGGCTCTACAACAACCAATGCTAAAAATTGCAAAAAGTTAAAATTTAATTTGTCTTCATACACGGGGACACCCTTTAGGTTGTATGTCAGCTATAACTTTCGAACCGTAAAAGCTAGAGGCTTAAAATTTACACTGTGCATGTATGTAGTTGTCTGGTGTAGCATTTCTCTACCACTGGCGCGGTAGTACGGAACCCTTGCTGTGCGAGCCAGAGTCTCGTACTTGGCCCAATTTATATTTTATCTGTGAATGAAAATGTTTTTTGTTATGTTTTGCGAACCAATTGAAAAAGAAAAGAATAGTTAACTTTAAGCTAACTTTAAGTTAACTTATAAAAGATACACTAGCTTCAAGTAAGCTCCAATACAACTGATTTTGAATTCACTTTTTGTGGACTGACTATAAGCTAACTAAAAAGTAGTGCAGAGTTCACTAAAAAATTCAAATAATAACGTGCACCAAGGCGAATCCATTACAGGTGCCCGCATACCAATTCGCTTCAGCATTTTTCCACGAATTTATCTTCTGAGTTGTCAAAGCCGATAGAAAACGACAACAAAACTTGTGACGTCTCGAGAGAAAATGTTGAAGCGAATTGAATTGCGACCACCTGTACTTGATTCGCCTTGCAACTGGGACGAACGACGAATTTTTCGCCGCGAATATTCGCCGTCAAAAATAAAACACATTGGCTTACACTGCAGTTACACGATCAAGTTTTGCTATCAAGTTTTTTTCACATACTGCTTGTCAAAATTCAATAAAATTGATAGCTGTGACGTAGGCTGCACGCAATTTCAAAGCAATTCGTTTTCAAGATGCCGTCAAGAAGAAAATTAAAATTAGCTGCTTCATTAAAAGTACTATCAGAAATAAAGAAAATAAAAGAAGAAGAAAAAACCAGAGGGCAGAAAGGAAATACTGGGTGAAACCCTCATTAGTAAGAAGGGTGGTAAATATTTAAAAATTATAATGAATGCAGATATGCTCTATAAATCGCAGCACATCATTATATTTGTTGCTTTTGCACGTAAACATTTTTATTTCTATTTTTAAGCTTGAATTTGTTTAATTTTTATCACTTTTAATTGCAACTTTCAAACAAAACAAAAAAATATTTGCAGACAGAACGAAAAAAAATTGTTGTCAGCTGTTTTCTTGATTGTAAATTGATGCTCTCTATGGAAAGCAAGAATTGCCATCAAGTTTGCATCAATTTTCAAAATTGTGAGTGTATTAGTAAAAAAGTGTGAATGTATTAAAACTTGAAAGGCAAAACTTGATCGTGTAACCCCCAAGTTATATGAAAATGCACACAGTCACAGCGTCCGGCGAAATTCGTTGTATGCGGCGAACTTGAAATAGATTTATTTCTATTTCTTACGCCGGCGAACGACGAAGAAGAACTCAGTACCATGTGGCCATTTTGGTTTTAGTAAAAACAGTTAATTTTTATTTTAAGTGCTAAGCTTTGACTTTTTCCATTTAAAATAAAAGGCCATTATATTAGATTAGATTATAATTTTGGTAATGCTAAATTTTTTTAGCAACCAATTTTTTTTTAATATGTTCACCCCATCAGCTGGTCAACTATAATAAGATAAAATTAAAAGACTGAGAAAATGGCTACAAGTGAAATTATAATTGAAAATGTTAAACTTCATGAATGTAATCTGGGATCATGAATATAATTTGAAATTCTTTAATTGATTTAATTTTCTTTTTTTTTATCTTTGAACAAACAATAAACAACTTTATCAATTATAACAGATGTTTTTGTTTTTCATCGTTATTGTGCTTCATACGACGAATTTACACGGCGTATTCGTCGTGTTTTGTGAAATTCGTCGTGCCTCCCAGGTGGAAAATAATGCAGCGTCGTACAATTTACTACTGCCTGGGACATCACCTTGTTAAAATAGTCAATTGTTTTGTCCCAATTACATTGGACAATTGTTTTTTTTTTTAATTATTTTTTTTTTTATATACATAAAAGTATTTATGAATTTTTATATTTGATCTAATATTTCAAATTTGGCTAAACATTGAATTCTTTTATCTACCTGTTTTGAATTGATTTTGAATATAACTTTTGTACTAAATGTTGCTAGAGTTGACAAATTCCATACGAAAAGCGCGGATTTTCCAAGAGTCATAATTTTCCTCAATATGGATTAAAAAACCTCGGGTCACTTCTTCATCAACTTTAAATTTATTTAATTGAAATGAATAAAACCTAAATAATTTAAGACAAAGTTCAAATTTCAAGTGTTGAGAAGTAATCCAGTTGTCAGCCAGTATCTGGTGTGAAATAGTTAGCTTTAAGTTAGTTTAAAGTTAACTTCGTTTCCAACGGAGCTTGTATAAATTCTGTTTTCATATTGTATGCTATTTCACTCTATTCGTGAATCGAACACAATGGGGTCTTTGGTCCATTTATAGTGTTTAATTGTTTAAACAGCTTGCTAAGCGAGATACTCATACATTAAATTTAAAAAAAACTCAAACTTAACTTTGCTGGTTTTTGTTTATATTATATTTAGGCGTGTTTATAAATACATACGTTTTATTGGGCAAGTATTCAAATATAAAATTGATTTACATATGTACATAGGTATATGTATTTATTTCCTTCGTTTTGAAAGATTCACGCAATTAAAATGTATCGAATAGTTCAGTTGCAACTATTAGTAAAATGGAATATCTTAATAATTCAAGTAATTCAATTGTAATTTTTTTTTTCCTTAAGGCATTTTATAATTATTTCAGTTTAATTTAATACCTTTCTTTTTTGTATAAATAAATTGTTAAACACAAATTTAACCAACTCACGTTAATTCACTGTACACAATAAACAAAAAGCGTGAAATTTTTAATTGACAATGTTTGTCTTTTGATTGCTAATTAATAATTGAACATTTACCAATAATTGATTTCAGATTTGAAATTTTCTTCCTCTCCCCTACATTTAAAAACTAGAGAAAGAGGCATCGAGCAAAACACAACAACGAACCCCGAGCAATCGAACTTAAAAAAACACATAATAATTATCAACTAGATACATATGTATGTATGTATGTACTTGTAAGCACGCAATTGTACAAATATACATGCGCATATGCATATTTACACTTCCCCTAGTTTGAGTAGGGCCGCTTGATGACCAATTTCCCAACAACCATGATACAACTAATAAGGTAACCTTTTTCCCTACAATAAGAACAACTTCAATAAAAATAACATGCATTTTGTTTTTGTATAACTTCTGTAAACTGTCAAAAAGACTCCACTTCTACATTTATGTATAGGAAAGAGATGAACAGAGCTTACAATTATTTGCTGTCTCGTTTTGGCTGCCTTTCATCTCTGCAATCTCTTGACAACCTAAAGTAGTCAGATGATTAACGGTTTAGCTGACGAGACTACCTAATTAGTTGTATCCTGGTCACAACGTTCACAAGGCAGGTTGCTTGCGGCAATTCTTAAATTTTCTTTTGAACTTTCATTCTGTTCGCACAGAGCAAATACAGGATTTTTCAGCATTGCGAATGACAATACAAAACAAGTTTCCAAGTACGAATGAGAAATCAAAACGAACAATCAAATGCAGACAAAAGTGTACCAGCTTCAGTCTCTCTCTCTCTCTCTCTCTCTCTCTCTCTCTTTCTATCTCTTATGCTCGATAAACTGAAGAACTGCAGCAAGTAACTTGCCCTATGAAAACTGGAATAATCGCCCATGTTCTGAAAAACGCATTTCGCTTAAAATTTGCGTTTTCGATTTGAAAACGCCAATTAGGTGTTCTGGGAAACGAAAACGCTAGAAAGCTGTCATTTTCAAGCCGCTAGTGTATGCTGCAACGATCTGGTCATTTTTATTTAAACTACACTCGAAAGAGAAAATAAAATGATGTAAAATTTAAATTTAATATATTTTGTTTTTATTTGAAGGAAAACTTTTAACATTTTTTTTACAATTTTTATTAAAACTGTTCAATTTAAAATTTTGCTTTGTGTTTGTCAATTGTCAGTATCATTTGTTTGCTTTTGAACTGGCGATTTATGCAAACAGCTGGTCAAATTGATCTTCGAAAAAATTTAGTGCTAGCGATGTTAACTTTAAAATTACCTATTCGGTTATTTTTTCAAACTTCTGATAATATTATTTGAAATTTATTAAGTTCGCATATTTGTATTAAAAATTAGTAAAAAATCCTTTATAAAGGTTCAAAAATAATTTAAAACCTGTTGCAGCACATAAAAACATTTACGAAAGCTACAAAATTATACAAGGTCCTATTTGAAACCGGCTGCCCATGATGAAACTTACCAATTATTCGCAAGTGTTTATATGTAACATCCCTAAATAAAAAGAAGAAGCATTTGTGGTGATTGCACTGATAGTTTACAAATGAAATTAAATAAAAAAGCTGCGTGTTACCGTTTGACAATAAATATTAAAATTTTATATACATTCTTGCATGTAAGTACATAAAGAAATGTTTTTAAGCTTCATAATAAGTCTTGTGTTTTCCAGGAAGGGCGCCGCAAAAATCAGTAGAGCAGTATAAAATAATTCTACAATTTATGGAGACAAATGTTTTGTTATTGTAAAATATATGTTTTTTATTTGTTCGAACACAATTTCGAAAAAGACAAAACGCCAGCGATTCGCTTCGTTTTCAGAACATGGCTAAATGCGTTTTGTGATTTAAAAACGATTTGCGATTTGAAAACGCAGCGTTTTTCAGAACATGGGCGAATATAATGGGTTTTAAGCGGAGTCGCTGATATGGCTACCATGTGTAGCAAAAGTTTTTACCTTTTTCCAGCCGGAACTTGTGTTAGTACTAGCAAAGTACATATTAAGTTATGTGTACCGAATACTAAGTACTTATACATTTTTTTTGGGTTGCTTAACTCTCAAAAGTAGTTAATCTATAGTTTCAGAGTTCCACCTCTTACTGACACTAACGGAAAATTCACAAGTCAAAACACAAATCTGTTTGAAAGCCATTTATGTTCAATAATGCACACTGCGTTAAGGGCATCAGCAATCAGATAAAGAGTGATAACTGAAGAAAGGGTATAAAGTTAGACGAAAAACAGGTAAGAATGGTACAGTATTTATCGGATATAAGAAACTTGAAAAAATCCACGAAAAAAGTTTCTTATAAGCGTTTCTTCCTTATATACAATTATTTTATATAAGAAACTTATTTCTTATATAAGTAGCTATGGCCATAAGGCATTTGTTTCTTATATGAATATACTAGCTTTCTTACCTTTTTATGTATATACGTAGATGTATGTATGTAAATAAAAAAATAAAACAAATCAAATTTTATTTTATTAGCCCCTTTAGTAAATAGATATAAAAAACTAGACAACTTCAATTTGAAGAAAAAAAATTATATGTAGTAAATACCATGATACAACTAACAAGGTAGCCTCTTCACTACAATAAGAACAACTTCAATAAAAATAACATACATTTTTTTTTTTTTGTACAACTTATGTAAACTGTCAAAAAGACGCCACTTCTACATTTACAGAAGAGAGATGCACTGAGATTACACGGATTTGCTGCCTCGTTTTGGCTGCCTTTCATCTCTGCAATCTCTTGACAACCTAAAGTAGTCAGATGATTAACGGTTTAGCTGACGAGGCTACCTTGTTAATTGTATCATGGTAAATACATGTACATACATACATAATTAATTTTGTACTATTTATTTACGAGGCAAGAAACAAAAAATTCTCATGAGCACTAAAAGTAAAAAAAAACGTTGTTGTTGTTGTTGTAAAACTGTTAGAAAACAGAGTTGTCCATGCAAACTACATAAATTCAGTGTTGCCCTTGAAAGTTTCTTATATAAATTCTTTTTTTATACATTTTGTGGTTTTGGTGTTCAAGAAAAATGTTCTTTTATCAGTTTTTTTTCTTATAAGCGTTTTTCCTATATGAAACTTTTTTTGTTAGAAAAAACACTAAAAAGATATGGTGTTTTTGCAAATGTTTCTTATAAGCGTTTTGTTCTTATATCCGATAAATACTGTATATGCGGCTGGAGCCCAATTTCAAATAGCATTCACAATAATGTTGTGCCAAAGACAATAAATACATAAATATTACACTGTTCATGGTTTTGTTCTGATGGTAAATTCTTGTTGGAATTTTATGAAAATCACATGTTGTTTCTCCAGCTGCTTTAACCCCCCATTTACACACGCAAGTGCAAGTAACTCAATACATTGACATTTTTTTACTAATACCATCATACTTCTGCAAGTTATGAGCTCACTTGCAAGATATTTTGATTGCCAGTAATTTGTTTTACTTGCATATCGGCAAAATGGCATAAGGCAAAAACAGTGTTACCTTATAAAGTTCATATTTTAATTTTAATGGATAACTTACAAAGAATATATTTTTGTTAATCCCCCCCCCCCCCCCCTGGATCCGCGCCTGCTAGTGGTGGTTTTGTGAGGAAAAAAATACATGCTCTTCGTAATCAATTTCCAAACACTCAGATATGTATTATCAAATCCTAAGTCAAAGAGGATTTTTAGTTGACCACTTTCTACCAATCTCTTACTTTTAATTTAATTTAAATTATTAAATTTGTGCTGTTTCGGTGGTGGTTGTTCATAAAAACGTGTTAGTTTTTGTTTACATTTGTTTTTCGTATAAAATGTATACTATAGCTATCTCTTTAAACCACAGATGCCCAGTAGTGGCTGATATCAGCAAATTAAACTCACATGTATTATTACGCTCTTCTGTTTGATCGTCAATCAACCAATAGGAAATCGCCATGTTGAGTGGGAGAGACAAACCAAGCTTGCAGAAATTCTGTGTCTTATTATTGCGATATATTAATGACGTCAGCCGAAAAGTATTTTATGTTACAAAATGCTTTTGATGACATGCAATGCCTTATTTGTCATAAGGCATTTAAAAAAACTAAGAAATATAATTTTAAAACACATTTTGAAGGTGTTCACAAAGCCATGAATAAAATGAATAGCAAATTGTTTTCTTCCAGTGTTATTTCGTCACTCTCACCAATACTACTACCATGGGCATCTATGCTTTAAATAAACTGTCTAGCAGCTGATTTGGGCGATTTTCAACTGTCACTTTTTTCAACTCTGTATACTCTGTGATGCATGTGTAGTAGTATCATCAAATATACATCCCAGCAAACACGCAGATTTGAATTAAAATTAGTAATAATGATAATATGCAATGAAATTCTTTCGTAGACGACTTGCGTTTGAGTATCGTTTGACTGGAACTATTTTCTCAACAAAAAAGTTGATATTTTCATATAACAGCATTTGTTTGCAGATGTTGGGCTTTTGCGTGTTAATAATTATAATATGAGCACATATCAAATTCAAAAGAAATAGATCGACTGTGTCGGAGTAGGGGAGCATACATACTTTGTTATTGTACTGCATCAATTCTTAAGGTGAGATCACACGATTGCCGCAATGCACCAATTTTACACAATTTTTATTGGGCTGCATTGGAGCACAATAAAATATTTGTCCCAATTAAATTCTCCACAATCACATGATTGTCACATTTTACTGAAATTTTATTGTCGCAAAACAATTTAATACCAATAATTGCCGCATTATAGTCACACGATTGTTATTTTACACGGCAACTCTGAGAAACAGCTGTTGTAGCTGATGACAAACTTTGTTTCGCAAAATTAAAAAAAGGAGTTAAAATATGGTTTGTTCCTTAAAAAGAAAGAAAATTGCTTCGGCTATTATAATATAATGTTATGCGGGCTGGCCGTTTTCTGTCCCCTGACCAGACTTTGTCAGGTCTTGAAACTGCAAGAATTTTACAATTGTTATATTAGTAACGTCAATTGAATTTTACTTACTGAAAAACAAAAGTTATGTTTGGAAGACACGTTTAAACAATTTTCCAACTAAATAAATGTATACATATGTATATTATTGACGAGTATTGGCTTTGGTTGCCGCATGAGAACACAATAAATATTGGTGAATTTTTAGCATCAGTTGTATATAAAGTGTTTACACGGTTGTCGCATCAGGGTTGTATTTGATTGGGACAAATAGGAACAATATTCGCTTTGGTTGTCGCATGAGCCAATAAATTGTGCTATCACGCGATTGGCATACAAATTTAAACAAAAATTGGTGCATTGCGGCGGCAATCGTGTGATCCCACCTTTAGGTGCCTTGATTTACGAAATTTTTTTGTGTACATCCAAGTTTTAGATTTGCCAATAGTTTTTTATATATTTTATTTCTATTTATTATATCCAACTTTACGAAAAAAAATGAAAAAAAAGAACTGAAAAATATTAGCAAATTTATAGTTTTTATAAAGTTTCAAGGAAAAAAAATTTTTTTTTTTTTTTTGCTTTTGTCTCAATAACTCGAAAAATATATATTATAGCAAAAAAAGATGGCAATGAAGCTATAATAATTTAAAACTTTTTGAGATGTTATATAACAAAATCGGACAGACCATTTTTAAGTTATAACTAGAGGTTGGGATCAACCTTTCGAAAAATCTCTCATATTAGAAAAAAAATGCAGTCGGGGGACCCCCGTTAGGAACGAAGTTCCTTACATTTTTTCTTCATCTTCGAATGTAATACAAGGTGAAATCTGTATGTTTTATTTTGTGTTGTTTTTGAAATTTTTAAATTTTACATGCTTCTTAAAATTTTTGGAACGTTTTATTTTTTTTTTACTTTTGACACATGCAGTATTTTTTGTCAATCTGCTACAAAACAAAGAACATTTTTCAATATTGCTGTTTTTTGTTGTGACATACTTTACTTTAGCGATATTTATC
Source organism: Sturmia bella (assembly GCA_963662145.1). Taxonomy (NCBI): domain Eukaryota; kingdom Metazoa; phylum Arthropoda; class Insecta; order Diptera; family Tachinidae; genus Sturmia; species Sturmia bella. The sequence goes on along the minus strand of OY759173.1, from coordinate 1,950,299 downwards.
AACTGATAGTGTCCGTTTTCACAAATAATTAATATTTATTGGTAGGTGTCTCCACTGACAGCACAATTGTTTGTCGACAGATGCACCAATAAACAGCTCACAGCTCACAGCACATATAAACAGCTCACACGCTTTCGTGACGATTTCTACTAACTTCCATTACCAGCAAGCCGCGTTAAGGAACTTCGTTCCAAAAGTTGTAAAACAAACTGATCCACATGCTTTTAAATTTTTATGAATTTTGTACTTGGACAAATGTAACACATCAAAAAAATATAGTGGCTATAAAATGCCTGACTTTTTTCCATTTGTTGTGTGATCACAAAAATTAGTTTTACGGTAAAGAGACAAATTTCTACTATGTATTTGTGTTTGGTAAATGAAAAATCCATACTTATTGGTCCATCATTTAGCTATTTCATTTCGTAGACAGTGCCTTAATTTGTAAACACAGCATTGTCCAGTATTTATACCCTTCACAACAGCGTTAAAGGTATATAACATACAAGTATGTGATTCCGTTCGTAACTTCCACAATTTTAATTTTCAACCCCTTTTCAGTAGTGGTAATAAAGTTGATTTAGCGATGTCTGTCTGAAGGTCGTTTAAGTACCGTTTCTGAGAAAAATACTTAGCTCAGAAAATTTTATTGATTCCTCATTATTCATATAGTATCGTGTTATGTGTTTGCAATTGCGATTCAATAAAATCGGTTCATGAATACTATAATATTGCATTTATGTATTAAAAATAAAAAAATAAAAATGTTTGTTGGTTTATGGTTAAAGTACTACATATCTATATATACATATGTATATATTATTATTCACATACATGGTCATTAAAAGCCAAAAAAAAAAAAGGAAATTTTTGAAATCGCCTTAAATGTTATTATACAAACCGAAATTTACTAAAAGCTTTATTTAAATTCAATTTAGGTTTGATTTAGATTTAATATTTAGATTTTTTTTTTTTTTTAGCTTGGACCAGTACTCTGGGGACAACCCCTATTTATGCATGCGCATCGTACCGGAACTAGGAAAATAGGTTTTTGGGAGGAGGAAAGAGGGAGTAGTGTTTGTACACATTTGATTTGAACTTCTGTACATTGTAGCTGGCGGGGAATATGTCTGCAGGCAATTTGTTCCACAGACGAACCGTGCGGCTGAAAAACGAATTCTCTCTGTAATGCGTTGTGCGGTTCGACTACAAACGGATGTGCTCTTGACGATGCATGTGTGTTGCGTAAAAATATGCGGGTTTCGGGAACAATATCCCAGATCTCGTCTGTGCAAAATCCGTTATAATAGCGATAGAACAGTGTAACATACCCCACACTGCGACGATGCTCCAGTGAGTTAATAGAGCTGGATACCCTACTGTCACTGATAAGCTTCTTCGCTCTCTCCTGTACCAGGTGGAGAAGCCCCAAAATAGACTTTGAGGCACCGGCCCAAACATGAGAGTTGTATTCCATTTTCGGTCGGATATAGGTGGTATAAATAGTAAGGAGATCGGATGGAGTGAAGTGTGTATGTCTTGCACCGTTTCAAAAAACGAAGTCACTTAAATGCTTCTTTTGCGACGTTAAAAATATTCATACCAAGAACATTAAGAGCTTCCGACTCCGACTCGAATGTTTATACCATCCATAAGTACAGATGAGGCAGTGTTAATAGACAACACTGGGTCTTGCGAGCATTGAAATCGACCCTATTTTTACGACCCCATTCGGAAATTATACGCAGATCGTCGTTGAGTATATCACTCATGGTCTGCCTCTTGGCATTAAAGATTTAAGAAGATAATTAAAATGAGTTACAACTCATTAAAGTTTGTAAACAATTTTAGTGTTGCCGACTGATACTCTACTTCTTTCAACTGACTTCTTAGGATTAACTTCTTGCAACTGCCGACTTCTTTTCGTCGGCCTCTTTGACATTTACGGTATGTTCAGTAAACTATTTAATGCTTTGATGGCTTTACATATATGTATATCTGAGATATAGCGCAAACTGATTTCTAGCAATCTGTAAAATGTTTCTCCTACAAAAAATAAAAAATTACGCAGTATTTAAGTAAGCCCACTTAAAGGCAGAAAAGAAAACGTTATGACATCGCTCTATATACATATATGTAGCTGAGATGCAGGCCAATTTCACAAGAAGTTGGTAATTTAAATTGGATCTAAAGAGAAATATTCTATTGTTTTCAAGAGTAAGGTTTTCGATAACATGAAAAAGGGACATCGCTATCGAAGCCAAGAAACTTTATTTTCGAAAATGATCTTTTATTAACATAAGTAAAGGGTCCCTGAGCAGAAATAAAAACAAAAACTTTACTTTTGGTCTTGAATCTTATTACGTTGATTCATTACCAACTACAAACGATTGGATAATCTTGTTTCAGGCCTTGATTAGCACGTCACCTTTTACATAGTATGTGTGAGTATATATTTACAAAAAAAAAAAAAAATTGAAAGCGCGCTTGTTTATGTGCAAAACAATAGCTTATTGCGCTGTTCGCCTATATTTGTTTGTACATACATATGTATGTATGTATGTATGTGGTAAGACATTTGCTTGAAATCCACTTAAATAAATATTGGTGACATTGTTTAGTATAAAATAAAACAAAAACAATTTTAAATGATTTGCGTGCCAATAACTTCTTGTATTTGACCCAAAAACAATTTACCAACTAAAGCTCTGTTACAATAAATAAAATTATTCAACAATTAGTTGCCAGATACATTTACTACAGTATTTTTCGGTTAATTGCACATCAAAATTTGCACAATTTTTTGTTCAATTAACCGGGGAACCAATTAACCGATACCCGTTTAGTTGAACAATTCGTTCAATTACAAGAACCCTATTTAATTGAACAGTTTGTTCAATAACAGAAACCACGCATAATTGAAACTATGTACTAATGAATTAAAAGAAATCGCATATGTGCACTTTAAGTTTTTCAAAATAATTTTTTTTTTTACCTTAAACGAAAAAAAATGCAAGTAACAGCAAAAAATGCACATATATGTGTATAGTAGAGATGCCACCCAGTGTTTTTCACAAATCATGTCAAATATGTATGTGCAAAAATGTCAGATTATTTTTCAATGCAGTTAACCGGGTAAAAGTAAGAGGAAATTTATTTTTGATGACATGAATTTTGAACGAATTAAGCGGGAAAATCAATTAACCGGGTTCAATTATCCGAGGAAATTCACATGGTGTTCGTATGCAATATTTTTTTTGCCCGATCATGTGGCTCAATTAAGCGTGGAAACCAATTAACCGTAGGGTCAATTAACCGAAAAATACTGTATTAGTGTTTTTCGGCTCACGTCATGCACGCTCACGATCAGAATAATTTTCCTCGCGTACGACAATTTTTTTGGGCCTCACGTCACGGACGCTCTGGAGAAAAATGTTTCCAATCCCCATTTTCACGCTAGAACCTCTTGTAATCAGTCAATTTCAAGCACGAAAAATGAAAGAAATTCTCTCTCACGATCAATTATTACATTTTATTTTTTTTTTTTTTAGACTGGGACCAGTATTCAAGGGATGATCCCTATATATGTATGCATTGTAGTGTACTAGAACTGGGAAAATAGGAAAATGGTATTGGTGGGTGGAAAAACGAAAATGGCGAGTGTTTGAGTGTTTGTATGATTGAGCACAAAAACTATAAAATAAAAACAGATAATTTATTTTTGCAAATCTAAATAAGTCAGGATTAAATGTTGCTAATTTTTCTGTTTAGACAGACACGTCAGCTCTGATCAAAAGTTCACAAACATTGCGTATTGAAACAAAATATAAAAAAACTGTGGTCGGAAGCGATAACAGCCCAAGTCTTAAAACATATGTAGTTTCGAGCAAGCAGTGTTTTCCAATTTATAATTTGCCCATTTTTTCTCAAAAATTTTGTTTTTGAGCAAAGTTAACTGGCATCACTGTTCACAACACATACACACATGAGACTTGTCGTTTGTATTTTGCCAAAAGCAAATTTTATAATCTATAACGAGGGTAAATATCTAAACTGAAGCTTCATCTATACATCTAAAATGCCAATCTCAGCAATAAGCGACTATGGATAAATGGTAGAGTAAGGTGCTTCTCAACCTGCATGTTTCCGGTGCGATCCCGTTTGGTATCTTTTATTTATTTTTTTATGAAACATTCAATAAGACAGGAAATTATGTTCTGTTTTTTTTTTTTTTTGTCTATATATCAAACCCGATTTTGCTTATTTTCAACCCCCAAGCAGAAGAAGCATTTACAAAACGATTAAAATAAAATTTAAATCAATAAATGGTCTGGTGGCTTCACAATCGGTGCCCGGAAACAGCTGTTTTATGAAACAAATCTATATATGTATACCCTTTTGGTAAGGGGTATCAAAACACAGCATTTGCTTCAAAAAACGTTAACTGCCTGTTCCTCAATGTCGAAGTCGTGCGATTGTTCGCTTTCTAAGTGAAAGAAAATTGTTTTGGGTTCCTCTATGACCTTCTTTTATTCGAGCGATGACTCGATCGACAAGACGAAAAGACGTACATATGTAAGTGTTTTAATACAAAATCCGATTCGTCAATATCGATCATGTCGTCAGCACTGCGAACACACATGTCAAAATCAAGCAAGCACTTGTTGATTTGCCATCGACAAGGAGTTTTGATAGAAAAAAATTTTCATTTTTCTTTTATTTAGTAAATATATTAAACAATTATCATCTGTATGTACGTAGTTTTGCTAAACAGTTCACTTGTTCGCTGGATGGAAGAAAATCCTGAGTTTGCCACAGGAATACCAGTGTTCAGTGCGTCAAAGTAATTTTTAAATGTCTATACAAAAAATACTTTTAAATTTTAAAACACCACGAAAACTGTTGCCGCACTTTCAAGATGTTTGCTTTTTTATTTTTTACTTGCTTATGTACATATGTATTTGCTTTGGCTTGTCAGATACAGCTGACCAGTTTTATGAAGAGTTTTCTTCAATACTGCAATAAAAAATCAACCAAAACTATAATTTACCGATCTGGCATCTCTGTGAAGCAAATGCCAACAATTTCATGAAGCAAGCCCTTGCGAACGCAAGTTGTCGAAATAGAGGACTTCAAACTGACTGACTGACTACATTTCGATCGTTCATATTTTCTTGCAACACTGAGGAACAGGCAGTAAATTTTCCTTTGTGATCCAGGACAGAACACATTTTTCAACAAGAAAATAAGATATTAAAAACTGTTACATAACATTCATTTCATAAATATAGTGATATTATGAAAAAATCTATCCTATTCTATTTTATAGCCTGCTTACGTCTAGATTCGAGTTTACAATACAATGTTGGTCCATTTGACGAGATTTCCCACACAAAACTAAGTCTACTGTCAGACTAAATTTAATAGTGATGCAACTGTTATTTAAAAAAAAAAGTACTTAAAAATACTACGTTGCAATAGACAAGAACACTTACACTGCAGTTACACGATCAAGTTTTGCTATCAAGTTTTTTTCACATACCGCTTGTCAAAATTCAATAAAATTGATAGACGTGACGTAGGCTGCACACAATTTCATAACAATTCGTTTTCAAGATGCCGTCAAGAAGAAAATTAAAAATAGCTGCTTCATTAAAAGTACTATCAGAAATAAAGAAAATAAAAGAAGAAGAAAAAAACCAGAGGGCAGAAAGGAAATACTGACACAGAACTTCGAGGCTGCTTCGTAGCTCTGTAAATCGCAGCACATCTTAATATATATTTTGGTTTTGCACGTAAACATTTTTATTTCTATTTTTAAGCTTGAATCTTTCAAACAAAATAATATTTGCAGACAGAACGAAAAAAAATGTTGTCAGCTGTTTTGTTGATTGTGACTTGAGAGCTATGGGAAGCAAAAATTGTCATCAAGTTTGCAACAATTTTCGAAATTGTGAGTGTATTAGTAAAAAAGTGTGAATGTATTAAAACTTGAAAGGCAAAACTTGATCGTGTAACCCCCAAGTTAAATATGATGTGCTCATCCTATGAACCGATTTTTTCTTCAAACACCTCCCAAAAATTAAAGTTATGAAGAAATTCTTGCAATACGTCAATGTGAACGAGAAAGATTTTGTGGAATCTAGAGGTTTTGTGTAGATGACAAAGTTTGTGAACGTTTGTTTTTTGTGATCCGTTGGACAATATATTTTTTTTTTTATAAATAAGACCGTGCAAGTAAAGGGTCCGCCAAATAACTTTTGTTTTTGAAAACGGCGCAAAACGTTGAGTGTAGCTTCGGCTGTGTGGTACGTAGCGCCGTCCTGTTGAAACCAAATGTTGCCAATATCCTCCTCTTCAATTTTGGTGAACAAAAATTCGCTCAACATGGCTCGATAATGATCGCCATTGACAACGGTCACTCCTTGCTCATTTTCGAAGCAAAATGGCCCAATTATGCCTCTGGACCGAAATCCACACCAAACAGTGACTCGTTTTGGGTGCGTGCGGGTTTTCTGTGCGCCCAATGCGACAATTTTGCTTGTTTACATACCCTCCAAGATCAAAATGAGCTTCAAAGCAAAGATGATTTTTTTTTTGGCAAATTCTGTAAGTCGATCGCAGGCCCACTTAGCGAAGCTTATACACAACCATATTCGTTCAGCGGAAGGATAAAACTAATTATCTGTCAAATCAGACATGTGCTAAGTGTTACCATTCACGAAATAAGCACTAGTTGGAAAAAAAAACGTCAGATGGCGGACCCCTTACAAAGTCGTAATAGGTCTTGTTGTGGTTTTTCTCTTTTTCATCTCTGTTCTGCGTCTACATATATGCTCGAAGTCTTGAAATATTTAAGAGCTTATGTAAACAATTGTTGATCGGATAGTGTCGAATGTATTTATACTGGATACTAAAAAGAGAAATCAGCAGTACTTAACTCTGATTTATTCAACTTTGAACAAAATGAATGTTTTATTTTCCCGTTAAAACAATTTTTTTTTTAAACAAACGTCTACAAACACTCCATATTTTCCTGTTTCCACCCTCCTTCCTCTATTTTCCTAGTTCGCCTATTCTGAAGACACTGCCCTCAATATAAATAATTTGCACAAGCAAATGGAATATGTGCATCGCTGTTGACCTTCTTCTGGTGCTATTTCTTACAGGACATCAATAGAAACGCTGAAATGTTTTGCTTGCACTAGTAGCAGTGCAGGTCACGGCGGATGCATTTTTACTGAAAATACTAACCGTCTAATTCATAAAAATTATAACAGGTTTATAAAGCTTTTATTTGAAATATTTTCCATACAAATATGTCAAATAACAGTCTTATAAGCCTGTTACAGTATTTTTCGGTTAATTGACCCTACGGTTAATTGGTTTCCACGCTTAATTGAACCACATGATCGGGCAAAAAAAATATTGCATACGAACACCATGTGAATTTCCTCGGATAATTGAACCCGGTTAATTGATTTTCCCGCTTAATTCGTTCAAAATTTATGTCATCAAAAGTAAATTTCCTCTTACTTTTACCCGGTTAATTGCATTGAAAAATAATCTGGCATTTTTGCACATACATACATATTTGACATCATTTGTGAAAAACACTGGGTGGCATCTCTGCTATACACATATATGTACATTTTTTGCTGTTACTTGCATTTTTTTTTCGTTTAAGGTAAAAAAAAATTATTTTGAAAAACTTAAAGTGCACATATGTGATTTCTTTTAATTCATTAGTACATAGTTTCAATTATGCGTGATTTCTGTAATTGAACAAACTGTTCAATTAAATAGGGTTCTTGTAATTGAACGAATTGTTCAATTAAACGGGTATCGGCTAATTGGTTCCCCGGTTAATTGAACAAAAAATTGTACAAATTTTGATGTGCAATTAACCGAAAAATACTGTATAATTTTTATGAATTAGGGGGTAAGTCTTTTGCATCTGCCACATAGAACTCTGGTTTCTTATAGTTTTTGTACTACCAACATAATTAATTAAATTGATTAACTTCTTTCTTAAAAAAAAATCGCATGGTTTTTGAGTTTAAGCCATCTTTATTGCCTTGGTGTCGGACATCAACAAAAGGTACGATTTTAAATGCCTTTGACATATTTATTATTCGCTTATTATGTCTAACGTGCTTTCGAATTCATGTCAGACAGACAGACAGTCAGCAATTGTTACTTTGTGTTGAGTGTATTTCTATTTGAACACAAACTTGTTGCGAAAACGAGGTTTAAAGATAGCAACAACAACTTAATATGTACATATGTACATATATCAACCATCATTTAATTATAAAAATTTATCACCGAACGCACTCAAACACAAAAAGCTAATCCCCAATGGGTTAAAAATATAAACAAATTTATGTATATGTATGTGTATGTGTATGTAGGCATGTATGATCAGCCACAGCTGCAGGCAGAGTATATTTAATGCCTGACCTGGGTCTTGTTAGCAACGTTTGTATGAACGAATGAATATGTACGTAAGTTTTAAGTTGATGATGGGTATGCAGTGCTTTTAAACTTTCTTACTTACCCAAGCACAAACATACAAACACATGGCGACTCTTTTCTCAAATTATTAGAGTTGGGTAAGACCTAGTGGACATAAAAGATAGTAGACATAATTTAAACGTAGGTTGAGGCGCACTAAGCTAACGGACGCTAAACGAGTTAAAGTAGTAAAGTAAGATTCAAATTAAAGTTTGTAACCGTCAACAGTTTGTATATGTATATATTATCGCGTAATCGATTACAAAACGTGTGTTGACGAATGAATGGCTCATGAATGAAAATAGCAGGTGTCTTGTACCAGATATAAAAAAACAGATATTTTATGTACATACGCATTAGCACGGACACACAAAATTAATTATTTTGAAGCCAAAGGTCATTACTAAAAGAAAACTGCTTGAGAATTGCGTGGACTTGAATATGTGTGCGAAGCAACAGCTATTAAACTTATTACTTTAGAGTATGTTTCTATTGACGTGTTACCTTATAAAAAGGAACTCAAATTGCTCCGTTCTTAATATAATATATAAAATTGTTTCATTAAGTAGATAAAAAGTGCTACACAATTCGAAAAAAATTTGAAAATTTAAAAAAAAAATTTGAAATTTTGTTATAAAAATATTTAAATTAAAAAAAAGTATTTCAAAATCATAACTGAATCACAACTTCAAAGGCTGCAACTGGAGATATAAAAAGGTAATAAATGAGTAGTTTTAAATTAATATTCTTTTGCCAAATCCTTTCTTCTGGTTTCAAACTTCATTTAACGTACATAGTAGAACAAATAAAGTTTCAGGAGATTGGTGTATTTGTGTACTGCAAGCAGGGATGTTAGGAAAATTTTTTCCGAAAACGTCAAATTTTGGAAAGAAAAACGTCAAAAAACGCCGTTGTACGTTTTTACAAATAAACCCAAAATTAATTAATTTTATTTAATAAAATCTTTTATATTCAACATGCATTTTACTATAACAAAACAAGTACAGTTTAAAAATTTTACGAAAAATATTGGTATGTATATACATACATACATATATGTACATATGTACGTATTATAAAAATTGTATGTTAATATTATTCATACAAATTTATTGCTTTGTGCTTTTAATTAAACTTTAAGTAGTCCTTAGCAAACGAAATCCCCCTTCAATTGTTTTTGTCACCAAACAATTGCTAATTTTGTTTAAATTCACTTTACTTGGGGTTTACACGATCAAGTTTTAATACACTCACACTTTTTTACCAATACACTCAAAATTTTGAAAATTGATGCAAACTTGATGACAATTTTTGCTTTCCATAGAGATCATCAAGTCACAATCAACCAAACAGCTGACAACAATGGTTTTTCGTTCTGTCTGCAAATATTTTTTTGTTTTGTTTGAAAGTTGCAATTAAAAGTGATAAAAAATAAAACAGATTTAAGCTTAAAAATAGAAATAAAAATGTTTACGTGCAAAACCAAAAAATATATTAAGATGTGCTGCGATTTATAGAGCTACGAAGCAGCCACGAAGTTCTGTGGAATATGAATGTGGCGTCATATCGTCAATATTTCCTTTCTGTCCTCTGGTTTTTTTCTTCTTATTTTATTTTCTTTATTTCTGATAGTACTTTTACCGCCGATTTTTGACTTGGGATTCAAATACAAAATTAGTAAATTTTCCTTAAAATTTAAGTTGGATTTAAAATAGCTTTCTGTTTTACAGTCTAAAATTATTTTTGGTAATTAATTGTAATAAAAGTATGGCAGCACCATGTAAGTGTCAAAAAATTATCGATAACTCAATAAAAAACAGCTGTTTAAACAAATTTGGAAGCAAGTGAAATTGTGAAAAGTTTAGAAAATATTAAATTGTTTTGTAAAAATTATTAAAATGAGTAGCAAAAGTGATCAAAGAACTCCCAATTTCACTGCCACAGAAGTTGATTACCTTCTGGAAATAATAAAAAATCAAATTATGAAACAAACAAAAAGCATGTGCAATTTTTTTAATTTGCAGAACAAAACCAAACTGTCAAAATCATATGGCAGTACGAAAAACTTAAATCGATTTTAAATGGGCACGGCAGGCCGTTTAAGTTTGATTTAAATAGCAACTGTTTGACTCAATTTTGTATTTAAATCAAATTTAAATTGAAATGGCATTTAACATCCAAGTCAAAAATTGGGGGTTAATGATGTAGCTATTTTTAATTTTCTTCTTGACGGCATCTTGAAAACGAATTGTTATGAAATTGTGTGCAGCCTACGTCACAGCTATCAATTTTATTGAATTTTGACAAGCAGTATGTGAAAAAAACTTGATTGCAAAACTTGATCGTGTAACTGCAGTGTGACTAAAAATGCGTTCAACGTTACCAGATGAATTTGGCAAAACCATTAAATCGTTAATAAAACCACATAAGATAGGAAAAGTCGGTTCATTATTTGATAATTTGATTGAGTTGATTTGTTTCCAAAAAAAATATTGGTGTATGAATATAATTTCTCAATATTTCCTAAACAAGGTAAACGCAGTACTACAATTAATAAAGTTGTTTTATCTGACTGTCATACAAATTCAAATTTTATATATAGTTTGACAGATATATTATGTACATAGTTCATAGTGATACTACTTACTTCTTATTAACATACATATGCTTGTTGCTCGTAAGAATAATATCTATTAATCTCTTTCTTTCTTGAGTAAATTAAAGTATAAACAGTTTTAAGTTGCCATATATTGAAAGAGGAGCGAACGAAGCTAGAAAAACGTCAAAATACAACAGCTTCTGTGAAGAAAAACGTCATTTTAGTAATTTTTGATCAAAATTACGTCAAAATGACATAAAATCGTTACATCTACCACCCCTGACTGCAGCGATAAATTGGTGAACCTTTTTGGAAGGTTCACCCCCCCTCCACACACACACACAAGTACACACTTCTTGTATATTATTAAATGATGTATTCTTTATTTCGCTTTAAAAATATGGCCGTCTAACTTTTACAAAAATTTTTAATCTATATACAACATACATATATAAAATTGTAACGTGACTGACTGACTGACTGGGTCATCATCGCCCAGCTTTAATGGCTAAAGCTAGAGTAATCAAATTTCGTATGTGGGCAGCTCTTATGGGCAGGGGTAAAGGAGGGTAAAATCGGTAATTCAATATCTCCAGACGTTGAACAGATAGCACAAAAATTCGAAAAGCACCCCAAAGTATAGTAAAAATAAGCAGATAGGTGTCTTGTACTTTTTTTTGATATTTTGAGTACTAAGGGAATAAAATGGGCAAAAACTGAATTTTGGTACTTTTTTGAATTGTATATATCTGTGTAAAGGATAGAAACTGGAAAAAACTAAAAACTGTATTTAATACCCATTAAAAAATTCTCGATATAAATTTGCCACTTTTTTCAAATTTGGACATTTAGGGGGTAAAATGGGTAAGTCTTTGATAAGTCTGTAATTATATATCTCCGCGCCTAATACAAGTACTGGAAAAATTCAAAAAGGTCCTAAAGGGCCTCGGTAACTCTGTATCACCTCGCCTAATACAAGTACCGGAAAAATTCAAAAAGGTCTTAAAAGAATACTAAAAATAATCGGACAGGTGTCAGCTACTTTTTTGAAATCCTGAATTTCAGCGGGATAAGGGTTAAATCAGAATTTTGGTAGCTTTTTTAATTGTGAAGATGGACGGGAGCAGGAAAAGAGTAGAACAAGTATGACACTCTTAAGAACAAAGTCTCAAAAATGTTATTCAGTTTTTGGGTTTTCAAACATTCAGGGGACAAAAGGGTTAAAAAGGGATAAATCGGTCATTCTATGTATATCTCCGGGCCTAATACAACTAACAAAAAAATTTCAAAATGGGCGTAAAAGCTTACTAAAAATAATTGGATAGGTGTCTGGTACCTTTTTGAGATCATGGTTTTTAGGGGAACGAAAGGGGTAAAACAGAATTTCGGTACGTTTTTTAATTGTAGAGACGGATGAGAGCATGAAATAAGTAAAACAATAATTAGACTCCTAAAATTAAAATTACGGATAGATTATGCATTTTTTGAGTTTTCAAAGAGTACAAAAAGAGGTAAAAAAGGGATAAATTGATAATTTTACATACATATATCTCGCAGCATAATACAAGTAACAAAATATTATTCAAAAAGGTTCAAAAGCTTACTGAAAATAGTTGGACAGGTGTTTGGCACTTTTATGAAATCCTGAGTTTTTCACTTTGGTCAGGGGGCAAAAACTGATATAAAAGGATCAAATCTGTGATTTTATATTTCAGTAGCACAAAAATTCAGCAGTTCAATACCAGGTAGCTGGTGCTGTGCAAGGCAGTAAGTAGACTACTGCAGAAAAATAACTCAAGGCAGATGGCTACTGCTTTGACCTGGTAAACTGTCAAAGATTTGTTTACAAGCACGGTCAAATACACATCACAGCTACACAAACACAAAAAAATGAAAGACAGAATAGAGAGTAAATCTACTAACAAAATGCGTAATGTTTGTTGGTGTTGCTTTTATTGTAGTAGTGCGGCTACCTGTTATAAAAAATCGTTTTTGAATTGTTTATGTTTTGCTTACGGCGAGATCATTCGTTCTTGAAATTGGTTTCATAGTGTTGAAACGAGAATTTTGGTTTACAAAAGTTAAGGAGTTATATTAAAAAAAATTCAACTTTTAATATTAATTATAATAAATTATTTTCTCTTCTATTTGTTTGAGCTACCAGTATTTTGTACATGGGTGTTTCCATGGTTACGCACGTGACATTTGTACACGTTTAATTGTTTTGAATATTATAAAAATATAAATGGGTTGGAATTTTTGAATGGAATTTCGCCATTGTTACATTTAATGTGATGAGTTCCTTCCAAAAAGTATATATGTATATTGGAAAATTGAGCACTGGGTACCCAAGTTCCATGCGATCAAAGTTGACTTACGCACGTGACAAAAAACGTAAGTGCCTTTTAAAGCAGCATGAAATATTGCAAAAGTAGGCGAATTGTAGAAGATTTTTATTTCGGAAAAAATGTTTTTATAAAGGTTATTAATGGACCTTTATAATCATGGTTTGTTCAAAAACAAGTGTGCATGGGTTGGCTAAGAAAAAAAAAATGTTTTGATTACGCACGTTACATTACGCACGTGACACTTTTTACCTTCATACATATTTTTGTAATTTAACATATATTTTCAGAAGTTTTTACCATCATTTAAAATTATTATAAGTTAAAATTTTTTTTTACATAATAAAATGTCAATAGTTTTTTTTTCAATTTTCTGTGCTTAAAAAATTTGTGCGAGCGTTTTGATTTTTTAACTAACGGTGGACCATTTCATGGAAATACCCATATATATGGATTATTTCTTTAAATAACATCTGCTAACGAAGTAGCGGGTAATATTCTAGTAACTAATAAAGTTATTTAAATGAAAGCTAACTAGTTATAAATAATATTTATTTTAGATTTTAATATTATTAAAATTTTTTTTATAATTTTAATGTTTCAATTTCTTATTATATATAAGTACCTTCAATTGTACGATTTAAATTGCTGAATTTGGAAATATATGTATGTACATATATGAATGTGTCGTATTTTTGATGAAACAATAAATAATTGCTCATGTTTCTGAGGAATTCTATATTTCAAATGTTGACCTCTTCTGTGTTTGCTGATTTTGTAAATATGTACATATTTTAAATAATAAGTTACGTTTTCTAATAATTATATACATATTTCGTTTGTTAATGCTGGCTATTGAGTATGGATCGTTTTGTTGGTGGTTGAGTTGTTGTTGCGCTCAATCTTAGAGAATTTTGACAGGACATTTGAACGACAGCTGAATATCTCTGATCCTGCATTGCAAACTTGTTATCTACCAACATTATATGTATGTATGTAGATATAAAAGGCTCTAATTGAATACGTCTTTAAACAGTGTCATACATCCGGTCATACTGAAATGGAAGTTTTGGAAATTACAAACGGAATTACTAATTTGTGTATGCCCTTAACAGTAAGATCTAATGAGCAAGAGCGAGACTGGAATGGGCTTTGCCTTTTGGCCATCGTTTTTTATGTCAAAAATTATATACATACATACATACATACATACATACATACATACTTATGTATAAGTAGAACGTAAAGCCAAATGGTACGAAAATACTGAAACTTCGTAAACATGCAATAAAATGTTTACTGATCTTGCAATATTTTATTTACGTTGATTTTTTCATTTGCCTTTGCCTGTTTACGTTAAACATTATTCTTCGACTGACCACATTTTAAACTCATCGTCAGTTCAAACACGTAAACGAATATTCATTCATACATACATACATACATACATACATATTAATGTACATATTCGCATGTGTGCTTACCAGCCAGCGTAAGTATGTATGTATGTGAATTGAATTGTTTAGAGTATTTATTAATCATAAAATGAGCAATTTAAAATCAGAAAAGTGAAAGTGGTTAATATAATTTGTATATGTACTAGTGAGCTGCAAATGTACTATTTGCAGCTCATTCACAGGTGCTACCAAATAGGCTTCAGCAAAAGTGGAAATAACAAATAGTTAAATACACTCTCTTTTTTTCGCCAATTTGTTTTGTGCTAACTTCTCTTAACAAGCACAATATTTGTTTCTCTTATGAGAAAAATGCGCAACAAATAGTATATTCTTCACAAATAAAATAAATTCAATTTGAGTATCTGGGGTAAAAAACAAAACATATGTATGTGGCAGCACGACCACAACTAAGAGTTGTGACAGGAGCAATTAAAATGAGCTGGCAACTCATTTTGTATTTTCCTGTCTCTTTGTTTTTTGCTTGACCAATGATCAACACCACGTTTTGTCTCGAATTTATCTAAATAAAAAAGTAGTCTAAATAAAGATTTAAAAACCCGCAAAATATAGTGGCTTATTATTATTCAGTATATATGTATATATATATATATATATATAGATATATATATATATATATATATATATATATATATATATATATATATATATATATATATATATATATATATATATATATATATATATATATATATATATATATATATATATATATATATATATATATATATATATATATATATATATACTATATATATATATACTGACAATAAATTTAGCTACCAACGAAAATTGTCAGCTTACACGGATGTAAGATTTTCTAGGTATCAAAAATTGTCAGCCAATTGTCATCATCAAAATACACACACTCACACCCACATGTGATTATTCATTCTTTATTTTTCTCGCTCAATAACCATGTTTTTAATTTTTTTTATTCTCTTTTCTGCAACTTTTTATTAATTTTTTTCTCTCCTTTCGTACACACACATTTTTCTTTAATATTCTCTGTCATTACTCTGACAATGACACTATTGTAAGGTGTTGAGCATTTATGCATCTTACAATATGCCAATGCCTGACAATGTGCTAGCAATGATGATGCTAAAGTGTTCAGACGATTGACAGTTAACTGACAATTAATTGTTAGTTAGGTGGCCTGCCAATGAGTTTGCTATTTGATATTGTCAGGAAGAAATTGTAAGTTCTCACGATTGTTTAAAAATATTCTATACTTTTTCTGACAATATTGTAAGGTCTTACAATCGTCTATACGTAGCTTAAGTGTTATTTGTAAATAGTATCCGACAGTTGAATACACCTTACCCCTTAGAAAAAAAATTTACAATTTTGATACAAAATAAAAAAAACATTTCTTTTAACTATCTAATTCATTGATATAACCCTCTATTTGCTCCATAAAATTCAAATTTGTACATATATCCAAATATTTACTGAATTCACAATTAACCTTATTATTCTATTTAATGATTTATATTCAAATTTACTGAAAACAATATTAACTGACTGGCAACACTCTTTTATGTGTAACTTACTGGCAACACTTTTTATAGAGTTATATCCATGATGCAACTAACCTGGTAGCCTCGTCAGCTAAACCGTTAATCATCTGACTACTTTGGGTTGTCAAGAGAATGCAGAGATGAAAGGCAGCCAAAACGAGATAGAAAATCCGCGTAAGCTCAGGGCATCTCTCTTCTCTAAATGTAGCAGTGGCGTCTTTTTGTCAGTTTACAGAAGTTGTACAAAAACAAATTGCATGTTATTTTTATTGAAGTTGTTTTTATTGTAGCGAAAAGGTTACCTTATTAGTTGTATTATGGTTGTATCCAATTATTTTTGTTTTTACTACTCTTTTTTTTACAACTGAGTATATAAATTAGGTTGGCAATTCTATTCGTAATTATAAAAAAATAAAATGAGTGTTATTTTCATTTTTAAATAAGCTTTTTGTTATTTGTAAATAGTATTCGACAATTCAATACACACTACAACATACTTACCTAAAATCTATTAAAGCAGATAAATTAAATTAAATAGTTATAGGCAGTGCTAGGCAAAATACTAGCTTTGATGTACATATGTATTTAAAATACAAAATACATTAAAGTTGTGTACTGCAGTCTAAAAGCAAGTATTTGAAATACAAAATACTTTTAATCAAAAAAGTTTTTATTTCCTTTCATAAACACCAGCTTTTCAAATGTGGTATCCGACAATCAACCTTTTGATGGCGAATGAATAAAATCATAATGTAAAACAAAAGAAGCAACAATCACACAGTATACGTGATGGAATTCTTTCGATCACGAATGTCATATTTCACCCCCTATATGGTAACTGTACGCTAATACCACACAAGGGCAAAAGTATGGCATTCGTGAACAACATTAGCAATGTAAAATGAATGAGGTAAAAAAAAAATGAAAGCTTAACATGGATAAAGTACATTTTAATTCAAATTAGTGAGCTCTTAATGAAAATTAACTCTGCCGTCTGTCTAGGCAATTAATTTCCATTTTCATTTTCAGCGCAATAGAATATACTCGTATACTTGTATTCTGCTTCTATATTGCTGGAAAAGTGGATCCAGCGGCATATGAACCGGTGTTGAAATCTTTAATTTTTTGCTTTCCGTAAGCTTATTTTGTTACATCATTTGCACTGTGGCGCCAAAACTGAAACTCACGGTCAGACCCAAATTCTTGAGAAAACGGTTTTTTCTACATATGTACATACATACATAAGTATGTATATCTTGGATATATATGGACCTATTACGAGAAAAATTTGTTTAGCTTTTACTGAACATGCCAAATATAAGGATGATATTTTGACCCTAAAGCAAACAATTTTTTTTTTTCAAAATTTTCAAAAAAGAAAAATACAAATTTGTTTCACCCATCGCGGTTTTCTGGCTATGTATATCTCGGTTATAACACGATAACACGGCAAACACATAACACGATATATGAATTGTTTATCATCAAAAATATTTCGGCCTACAGACGGGCGGATAGACGGACAGCGCTGAACAAACGTTTCCATCAGTAATGCTAAAATAAGTGTGCATAATCTTTTCTCTGTAACGCTGGCTTTATTTACTTATCTGAAGTCCCTTTTTGGTACGTTACTCTGGCTATCAGGACCAAAGTATGTGAATGGGATTTGTTGCATTTATAAGCAATTTCACCATATGTCCCTTCATGAAAAATCCAGCTAACGCGACAAACTTTAGTGTCCAGATCTTCAGGATACATATATCCTTGAATTTCGATTACATGCCAAATATGTACATATGTAAATTTTTTTTCGAAATGCTAAAGGGGGAAAGCTTCCTCTTTCCTTATTTTTCCTTTAATTATTGCTGGGCTACATGCCAAGCTTCAATGTTAGGAAAATACCCTAGAGTTTTAAGCACTATTTCGAAGAGTTGGAGAGGTAAAATTAAAATTTCTTTTATTTGTATCCACCAACGTGACTGGTTTTAGTCTTCACGCTTTTTAGAAAGTGCCATGGAATTTCTATTACATATGTATGTATTTAGATTTTGAAATCACAAATTACCTTCCTTATGTATATACATAAAATGATGCAGTAAAATCCAAGGTAAAGTGAAATGCAAATTGGTTTACAGGAAGTTTGGAATGTTAAATTTAAATACCACATACTCCAATATATTCACTAAAATGGCGTTAACTTTTTTTTATTTTCCAGAAACCAACACAACTTTTAAGCAACATGTATTTTGACATCTCAGGAGTGGAAGAAAAACTAACCACTATACAAAAATTTTATTATGGTACAAATATTTTTATTACTGGATCAACAGGATTTCTAGGAAAAAGTGAGTAAAAACTTTGTATTGGATTAACATTTGTAAGAACACATGAAAAATTAAAACATAGCATAAGTAAGCAATCCCCGCTCTATCCACACCAATAGCAAAGAGGACGTTCGCTCGTCCTGAACCCTCTTTAGAATTATTGCTCTGATTCCAAGGGTTTCGTTATTTCAGAGAGTTAAATGAGCTCTATGTATGTGTCAAATTCCTTAGCTCAAATTTAGCTACCTCGAAAGGTTTCGCGCATATCAAGCTTATGTTGTGCTGCTCTTGAGGCATGTGAGTTTGCCCTCTCATTTCTAGTTCCTCCTGCATACCCTGGCACCAACACTACTAGTTTGGTGTTTAAAGCGTGCGGATGTGTTTTATTATACCGGAGTATTAAAACAAAAATAGAAGTGCTTATAAGTGGATAAAAGAATTTTGAATTTTTATTTTTATAGAGTGTTTTTTCTCATGCGTCTTGAGGTGAAGGAATTTTAAAGATCGGATTTATAGTTTTCGTGTTATAGACATTTCGTGTTATAGACATTATTAACATATCAATCGCGGCATTGAAAACATTGGTGCGTGTGTGTGTGTGGTTTTGCTAATTAAAGAAATGGAAAATTCCACACGTACAGTGGTGTTGACGGATCCGCGTGCTTTTTCATTTTCGGTTTGTGGTTTTGATAAACGATTTAACTTTGGTGCTTGGACTAAATAATCTGTTGTTGACAACTGGCAGTTCCCTGGACTTTTGAATCTGGTAACTTTTTCTTAGTGGATTGTGAACTTAGTTTGGCAATTCTCTTGGCTCTTGAATTTGATAGTGATTTGCAACTGGTTGCGGTATTTGCTACCCATAGTCACTTCATAGTCCGTAGCGAGTAGCTTTTTGCGGAAACATACCGCCGGGCAGAAAGTCACGGCGTAAAACTATTGAAGGAGGTGAAGAGCTGATTGAATCGGACAGTGCGATGGAGGAGTCATTGACACCGCCTAGGGGCGGAAAGTTGTCGTCGGGGTCGGAGAGTGAGGTGGAAGTGGTTGGCAAAGGCTTCAAGCCCGACTCACCTTTGGCGAGAAGGGCTGCGGCGGCGGCTCTAAAGGCAGAAGCGGTAAAACTTGTGGCACCGCCACCCACGCCGAGGATGCGGCGTGGGTGGCGGTGGTGACATCGGTGGTCCCTGTACCAGTGGTATTGCCGAGTACGGTAAGGGCAGGTGCTGGCGCACTCTTGCCTGGAACCACACTTCCAGCGACGTTCCCGCTGCTGCCAGTGGAGTCGTGGTCGGTGAAAGTAAAGGGCCGTAGCGGCATGTCGTCAAAGAAGGTGGTTGGGAGGTCGGTCCCACCCTCGGCTTGCGCGTCCATGAAGTGCGCCAGACCAAATAGAGCGCGGTTATAAGGTCACCATCGGTGGCGGAGAGGAGTTATATAGCGGCCAATACTAAATTTGCAGAGTGTGGGTTGGAGGTCGCTGTGGCAGATAAATAAGGGCCAAAGATTGTGGTGCGACGCGTGCTCAAAGCGGTCTCCCCGGATGAGTTCATGGAGGACCTCTTTTCCATGAACCTCGAAGAGATGATGGATAAGGCAGCGTTTAGAAGGAGCGTATGGCTGGCAAGCGCACCGTGGAAAGCGGAAGAGGAGGACACAGTGAATGTTATGCTTGAGTGCACGCCCCATATAGAGGAACATCTGCGGGCCACTGGGGTCTACATAAAGTGGTTCCGTTTTGCCGTGAGGACAATGGAGCCGGTTCCAGTCTGTTACAGGTACCTTGGGTTCGACCATAAGGTGCGCGCCTGTAAATTCCAGTCGGATGTCTTCCGTAAATGTATAACTGCTGGTCACTGGGCAAGCAATTGCTCAAACCAGTGGAGGTGCAGGAATTGCGCCTTTAAGGGTTTGCCGGCTGATCCTCTTATGATGTCGCGATTGACGCGAACGCATGTTCCTCTTTGTGGTTCAGTAAGATGCCCAGAAGTGTTGCTGGCCATCCGAACTACAACAGAGGAATAGTGCTCGGCGAATGGTTGATGACGGTCGGTGCGTCGGTATTAAACGAACCAAGCGCCATGTATACATTTAACGGTTCCATGGGCACGAGCGATATCAACGTGACAATCGCCAATAACTTGGCATTGTCACAATATGACTTTAGGTGGAGGGTAATTAACAACGGCGGGATAATAATCTCAAGGAGTTTACGATGACTTATCACTGCAGGTAGACAGGCACAACATCGGCTGGGCCGGAATTAAAATTGGTGGACAGAATTAATATTGCTGCCTTTGGGCAGCCTTTAGAACAGTTTAGAGAAATGTCGATGGACCATCAGGTACGTCAGATAGACAACTGGATGTGCACAGAAAAAGCTCGTAGCAGATCTGTCGATGTGACTTGCTTGAGAGAGTATAAAGTTAGGATACAGAATGTTAAGGAAGATGGGTGGAGAAAATTCATACGTGAGAATAGCTACGACCCATGGGAGACGGTTTAGAGTATCTGCGCGGGTAGGGGTAGGGAAATGGCGATAGAGGAGCTCTGGGTCTGTGATAGGGTATTATAAACCTGGGGTGGGTGTTGTGGACAAAAAATCTATAGCCTGGGGAGATATAGGCTTAGAATATTTCACAAAAGTGTGAAATATCTTATAGCTAAAGTGTGAGAATCACCTAGTTTATTATGCCGATAGAGAATAAGAATATGCCAGAGCTGGGAAGCCTTAACTCCCTTTCAAATTATGTTTGGATATAAACTTTCAAAACACTTACACATGTGTCGTGTTTTTTTTTTTTTTTTTTTGTTTCCTCTATCGAAATTATAGGTCGGACCTTGTGATTTTTGAAAAAATTTGATTTTGTTGTACGATGTAATTATTTCAGAATTTTTGCTTAGTATTGGTTAGAGTACTTGTGCTATAGATGTAAATCCTTAACATTTCAAATTTTTAACAAAATGCAGTAAGGAACAGCTACATGTTTACCATTGTGTTATCTTTAATATATTTTTTTATTTTCTCTTTTTAGTTCTTCTTAACAAGTTATTTACTTCATGTCCTGGTATTGAAACGGTGTATATTTTAGTTCGAAAGAAAAAAGATAAAGATGTACACACAAGAGTTGAGCAAATATTCGATGATCCAGTAAGTAATTACTTATTAAGCACTTTAATATTATATGAAAATTAACTTGTTCTGATAATACATATATTATACTCACAATGGAGTCACAGCTAGTGATCGATATATAACAGCTCCAATAGCAGTTTTAAGTTTAAATCTTTGAGATGAGGCATCCTTATATGATTTTTACAATATTTGCTTTTACGTTGTTAACATTACGTTGTTAACATTTCGGTTCTCCGGTGAATTGCCAGGATATACTCAGTCTCCCAAGGTCCCTTTTCAAATTGTTATTACCAAATAATGTATACTCTGACTGCTTTTTAGGGTTCCGTACTCATCAGAGTGAAACGGAACCCTATTACCGAGACAAGTACGTCCGTCCGTCCGTCACAGCGTCCATTCTCCGAAACGGTAAGAGCTAGAGAGCTGAAATTTTCGCAGGATGTTGCTGTACCTTGCCGCTACAACAACAAATACTAAAAACAACAAGTCTAAAACTACCAGGTGTCCCCATACAATGAAAAGTTACAATTAGCTATAACTCCTGAACCGTAAATGATAGAAAGCTGAAATTTGCATAGTGTATGTATTTATAGATGCTTTACAACAACAAATGCTCAAGACAAGAACAAGTTGAAAACTATCAGGTGTCCCCATACAACCTAAAGTTACAATTAGCCGTAGCTGCTAAACTGTAGAATACAGAGAGGTGAAATTCGCACAATATATATGTATTTACATATGCGCTACAACAACAAATGCTAAAAGCAACAACATGTCAAAAACTACCAGGTGTCCCTATACAACGTAAAGTAACAATTAACCGTAACTTTCAAACTATAAGAGACAAAGAGATGAAATGTGCACAATATACGCACTTACATATAGCCTACACTAAGGAATACTAAAAAAAACAAGCCGAAAACTACCAGGTGTCCCTATACAACGTAAAGTAACAACTAGCCGTTACTCTCGAACCGTGAGAGACAAAGGGATGAAATTTGCACAATATGTGTATTCACATATGCTCCACAACAACACTTGCTAAAAACAACAACAAACTGGTAAAACTACCAGGTGTCCCTTTACAACGTAGAGTAATAACTATAACTCTCGAACCGTAAGAGATAGAGAGCCGAAATTCGCACAGCGTATGTATTCCCAGATGCCTTACAATAGCAAATTACAACAACAACAACAACAAGTGGAAAATTACTAGGTGCCCACATACAACATAAAGTAGCTGTAAAAACAGAGAGATGAAATTTATAAAATATACATACATATGTATTCACATACGCCAGTCCATACCTACATTACACATACATACGTACGGAACCCTAAGTGTGCGAGCCAGCCTCGTACTTGACGTATTTTATTTTTCTCTACCAATCTTCTTTATTTAGATATGTATATTTATGTATATAGTTACATCAATATATTTGACATTAAACGGTAACAACAATGGCTCTCCCCACAAAATCACGTTGGATACGATTCAGACGTTTCTAGTGGCCCTAAAAGTGTACCGTACTGGTGGATGTTATCTACCAGCTTTGCCGAAAGTGCTACCAATTTACCTGTACAATTCAACGACCCTATATGATGAATACTCCTTTTTTAGAGAAACTGCAACGCTACACCACAACTACGCGCTCTCTGATTCGCTCGCTCTTTTGTTCATCATTGAAAGACTGGTTTCAAATTCCACCTCGTTTCTGCTGCTTAGACCACCTGAAAACAAATGTCGCTGGACGAATATTATTCGTCCCCTTTCGAGTGAGAAACTGATAAATATCATTTATCAGTATGCTCTTCCAAAGTAAATAATTCACCACTGTTTCTTTTTTATTTTAAATTTTGATCCCTACAACATGCAGGTAGCGAGAAACAAAATACAATTATGTGCCGTATAAAATTCAATCAAGTCTAAACATTTATTGCAAAATCCAATTCCACTTTATTTGTTTTTTGCAGGTCGAATGTAATAATAAACAAAGTTTAACGTTTTCGGCTTTTCTGCAATTTTAGTTATATAATATGTATTATTTAAATAATAGTTTATTATTCCTTATTGAAGTCAGACCGATTTTTTTTTTTAACTTTGACCAGTACTCAGGGGTCTGCCCCTATTTATGCATGCGCCTCGTACCGGAACTAGAAAAATAAGTTTTGGAGAGGAGGAAAGGGGGCATCATGTTTGTGCACATTTGATTTAAACTTCTTTACATTGTAGCTGTAAATTTTTGAAAAAACGAAAGCTTAGAGCTGCTTTCTGGCTTGAGGTTTCCAAAAATAAATTAAGTCAAGTACGAGGCTGGCTCGCACATTTAGGGTTCCGTACGTATGTATGTGTAATGTATGTATGGAATGGCGTATGTGAATACATATGTATGTATATTTTATCAATTTCATCTCCCTGTTTTTACAGCTACTTTATGTTGTATGTGGACACCTAGTAATTTTCCACTTGTTGTTGTTGTTGTAATTTGCTGCTGTAAGGCATCTGGGAATACATACACTGTGCGAATTTCGGCTCTCTATCTCTTACGGTTCGAGAGTTACATACAGCTATTACTCTACTTTTTAAAGGGACACCTGGTAGTTTTACAGTTGTTGTTGCTTTTAGCAAGTGTTGTTGTGGAGCATATGTGAATACACATATTGTGTAAATTTCATCCCTCTGTCCCTCACAGTTCGAGAGTAACGGCTAATTGTTACTTTACGTTGTATAGGGACACCTGGTAGTTTTCGACTTGTTGTTGTTTTTAGCATTTGTTATTGTAAGCCATATGCGAGTAAATATATTGTGCACATTTCATCTCTTTATCTCTTACAGTTTGAAAGTTACTGCTAATGTTTTTTACGTTGCATAGGGACACCTGGTAGGTTTCGACATGTTGTTGTTTTTAGCATTTGTTGTTGACAAGCATCTATAAATACATACATTATGCAAATTTCAGCTTTCTATCTATTACGGTTCGAGAGTTATACCTAATTGTAACTTTTCGTTGTATGGGGACACCTGGTAGTTTTCGACTTGTTGTTGGTTTTAGTGCTTGTTGTTGTAGAACATCTATAAATACATACACTATGCAAATTTCAGCTCTCTATCTTTTGCGGTTCGAGAGTTATGGCTAATTGTAACTTTTCGTTGTATGGGGACACCTGGTAGTTTTCGACTTGTTGTTGGTTTTAGTGCTTGTTGTTGTAGAACATCTATAAATACTTACACTATGCAAATTTCAGCTCTCTATCTTTTACGGTTCGAGAGTTATGGCTAATTGTAACTTTTCGTTGTATGGGGACACCTGGTAGTTTTCGACTTGTTGTTGGTTTTAGTATTTGTTGTTGTAGCGGCAGGGTACAACAACATTCTGTGAAAATTTCAGCTCTCTAGCTCTTACCGTTTCGGAGAATGGACGCTGTGACGGACGGACGGACGGACGTACTTGTGTCCGTAATAGGGTTCCGTTTCACTCTGATGAGTACGGAACCCTAAAAAGCCCCGCAGCTGAAAAACTACTTCTAGCTCATGAATATAATTTGATATTTGCTTTTAGATATTCAATGTCATGAAGAAAATATATCCAAAGTTTCGTCACCACATAAAATGCGTAGAAGGGGACTGTATGTTGCCCGATTTGGGTCTCAGCAACGAGAGTCGACAGGCTTTAATTCAAAATGTCAACATTGTGTTCCACATGGCAGCGACTGTACGTTTCGATGAAAAACTTAAGGTAGCAATGCAAATCAATGTAAAAGCCGCTCGCGATATTATGCTACTTTGCAAGGAAATGCACAATTTAAAAAGTATTTTGCATGTATCCACAGCATATACACAGTGCCCATTAAGACGCATTGATGAAAAACTATACCCTCCGCCAAGCAATTCCGCTAACCTAATTCTTCTTACCGAATGCACTCCGGATAATGTGTTGGAGAGTATTACTCCCATGTAAGTAAACTGATTGTCATCATATTTATGTTGTGTTTTATTCTTTATTAAAATTATAACTTGGATTTTCAGTTTGTTAGGCAAGTACCCCAATACGTACACATTCACCAAGGCAGTAGCAGAGGACGTAGTTAAAACTTGTGGAAAAAACTTACCAGTTGGTATATTTCGCCCCGGCATTGGTAAATAAAAACATTTTAATACAGAAGTACTGTACTGCAGATGTACAGGAGTATTTCTTGAAACCTTTCTAAAAAGAGTAGGCATACTACGTACATACTAGAGGCACGTACGTGAGTGTTTTTAAGTCACGTCACACGGGCTCAAGGTCAGAATAATTTTTCTTAAGCATAACAACTTTTTTGTACTCATCTTACCCACGCTTCCGATTTTTTCAGCCACGCATTCTTACACACGAACTTTTTTAGTCACGCATGACCAACACATTTACTAATTTTATTATTTATTAAAATACGTACATATATAGTTTTTTTTATCTTTTAATTCTTGAAACAAACTAATTTATACAGCTTCAGATCGTTTTTCTAATATAAAATTTATTAACAATATTATTCAATATTTCGCTAACAGTTTGTTAGCATCTTCAGGATAATATTTGTAATTAAATTACAATAATGTTTGTAATTTAATTACAAATATTATCCTGAAGCATCTTCTAACCAACTGTTAGTGAAATACAGTATTTATCGGATATAAGAACATCTCATATGAGAACAAAACGCTTATAAGAAACATTTGCAAAAACACCATATCTTTTTAGTGATTTTTCTAACAAAAAAAGTTTCATATAAGAAAAACGCTTATAAGAAAAAAACTGATAAAAGAACATTTTTCTTGAACACCAAAACCACAAAATGTATAGAAAAAGAATTTATATAAGAAGCTTTCAAGGACAACACTGAATTTATGTAGTTTGCATGGATAACTCTGTTTTCTGACAGTTTTACAACAACAACAACGTTTTTTTTTTTACTTTTAGTGCTCATGAGAAGTTTTTGTTTCTTGCCTCGTAAATAAATAAATAAATAGTACAAAATGAATTATGTATGTATGTACATGTATTTACTACATATAATTTTTTTTTTCAAATTGAAGTTGTCTAGTTCTTTATATCTATTTACTAAATGGGTTAATAAAATAAAATTTGATTTGTTTTATTTATCTATTTACATACATACATCTACGTATATACAAACATAAAAAGGTAAAAAAGCTCGTATATTCATATAAGAAACAAATGCCTTATGGCCATAGCTACTTATATAAGAAATAAGTTTCTTATATAAAATAATTGTATATAAGAAAGAAACGCTTATTAGAAACTTTTTTCGTGGATTTTTCAAGTTTCTTATATCCGATAAATACTGTGTTGAATAATATTGTTAATAAATTTTATATTAGAAAAACGATCTTAAGCTGTATAAATTAGTTTTTACAAACATTTATTAAGATAATTTTTTTTTATTTACCTACAACATATACATAATTAACGTTCATATGGGCCAGTTACGCAAAAGTTAAACAAAAGCAAGTAAGGGTGCGTCGTAACAGCAGTTAAACTTAAAGCTGATTGTAATCTCTTGGATATTGAAATAATAACTAAATAGTAAACAATCAAAAAATGTCAGTTTAAAGTGACGAGATGCCATTATTCCAGGTTTTTATGTAGTTCCCAAGTAGTATGTATGTATATGATTGGAGGAACCTGTTCTCGGCAAAAATATATTGAATATTTTCCTTTCTTAATCCGTTCTTAGGAGCGATAAATTTTAATATTTTATTACAAAAAAAAATTCAGATTTTCGATAGCAATATTAAATTTTTAATAATTTTATCAGGCTTGAGTTGGATAATACTTCCTCAAAATTCCTCAGAAAAATTTTCTTGTCTTCCTGTCTAAAAAAAAATTTTTCTCTATTTTGAGGAAGTCTAGTCGGACTCAACCCTGATAAACACCCTTATTCCCTTTAGCGTCGTCGTCATCAATTTAACATCAGTATCAAATTCTATACAAAACTTGTATTCCATAACAACAATGTAGCGATGTTGATGGTTTATCGTTTTCAGGGTTCCGTACTCATCAGAGTGAAACGGAACCCTATTACGGAGACAAGTACGTCCGTCCGTCCGTCACAGCGTCCATTCTCCGAAACGGTAAGAGCTAGAGAGCTGAAATTTTCACAGGATGTTGTTGTACCTTGCCGCTACAACAACAAATACTAAAAACAACAACAAGTCGAAAACTACCAGGTGTCCCCATGCAACGAAAAGTTGCAATTAGCTGTAACTCTCAAACCGTAAAAGATAGAAAGCTGAAATTTTCGTAGTGTATGTATTTATAGATGCTTTACAACAACAAGTGCTAAAGACAACAACAAGTTGAAAAATACCAGGTGTCCCCCTACAACCTAAAGTAACAATTAGCCGTAGCTGCTAAACTGTAAAATACAGAGAGCTGAAATTCGCACAATATATGTATTTAAATATGCGCTACAACAACAAAAGCTAAAAACAACAACAAGTCGAAAACTACCAGGTGTCCCTATAGAACGTAAACTAAAAATTAGGCATAACTCTCAAACTGTAAGAGACAGAGAGATGAAATGTGCACAATATATGTACTCGCATATGGCCTACAATAACAAATGCTAAAAACAAACACAAGTCGAAAACTACCAGGTGTCCCTATAACCCGCAAAGTAACAACTAGTCGTTACTCTCGATCCGTGAGAGACAGAGGCATGAAATTTACACAATATGTCTATTCACATATGCTCCACAACAACACTTGCTAAAAACAACAACAACTGTAAAACTACCAGGTGTCCCTATACAACGTAAAGTAATAGCTATAACTCTCGAACCGTAAAAGATAGAGTCGAAATTCGCACAGCGTATGTATTCCCAGATGCCTTACAACAGCAAATTACAACAACAACAAGTGGAAAATTACTAGGTGTCCCCGTACAACATAAAGTAGCTGCAAAAACAGAGAGATGAAACCCTGCCAGCAAATTGGTAGTCGACTACCAAAATAATTAACTTCACGTTAACTTTTATGGACTAGCTTCAAATTAGCTACAATACAATCGAAACGTAGTGCAGAGTTCACTCAAAATTCAAATACTAACATACACACATACACGGTAAATAACTCTTGAATTAAATTGCCTATTGTCGCATTCGTTTTAAATGTAGCGATGGCTGAATGGGTTAAGGTGGCTGCTCACCAGTCTTGAGGCTTAGTGGTTCGAATCCCACCAGAGGCTAACAAAAAAAAAACAGTGTGATGAAATTTAATTTAATAAAATATAAGTAACTATTACCACCAAAAAATGTAAAATCAGCCTTGATTTGTACATTTTTTTCTGTATGTACTGACTTTGAAGTAGTTAACTTGAAGTTAGTTGAAAAGTAATGCAGCGTCGGACAATTGACTACCTCCTAGGACATCGTAATGTTAAAATAGTCAGTCATCTCCATTGAAAATAATCTAAGTGTCAACCACCACCAGTTGTAAAAAAGTTAGCTTGTAATTCATTATTAGTTAACTGAGTTGCCGGCAGGGAATTTATAAAATATACATATGTATTCACATACACCATTCCATACATACATTACACATACATACGTACGGAACCCTAAGGGTGCGAGCCAGACTCGTACTTGACTTAATTTATTTTTTTTTACAAAATTATTAACGCAAAATATTCAAAAGTAATAGCACTGTATCGACACTAATGAGCTTCACGACAAAATCAGTGTCAATTTAAATTGATGCCGGCGTTAACGTTGCCAAAATTACATCGACGCGTATCAGTAATAATTGATATTGATAAAGGGCATACCATGATACAACTAACAAGGTAGCCTTTTCGCTACAATATGAACAACTTCAATAAAAATAACATGCATTTTGTTTTTGTACAACTTATGCAAACTGTCAAAAAGACGCCACTTCTACATTTACAGAAGAGAGATGCACTGAGCTTACGCGGATTAGCTATCTCGTTTTGGCTGCCTTTTATCTCTGCAATCTCTTGACAACCTAAAGTAGTCAGATGATTAACGGTTTAGCTGACGAGGCTACCTTGTTAATTGTATCATGGAGCATACTGGTTTACAACACTTGGCACGAAACGACATCGTTTCGTATTGATGACGCTAAAGAGAATAACGGTGAAAATTATTAACAATTTTAAATCATATGTATATGTAGTTCGGATATAAGTTCAGATAAATATTAAATGTTATTTTTAATTTTTTATATTTAAAGTTATTAGTACTTATCGTGATCCAGTGTGTGGGTGGATAGACAATTTCTATGGCCCTACAGGAGCAATCGCAGGGGCTGGTACGGGTGTAATTAGGACACTGCGCTGTGATCCTAGCGCTGTGGCCAATATGGTTCCGGTCGACTTATGTGTGAATAGTATTATTGCTGCATCGTGGGAAATCGCAACGTAATAACTATTGAAAAATTTTCTTTTAAAACATTTCCTTAACTTAATCTGAATGCTCTAGCACTGTAGAACTATCGAAGGAAATGCCTGTATATAACTTTTGTACTTCCAAAGACAACCAGTTGACCTGGGGTGACTTTACAACAAAAACCACAAAGTATGGACTAATGTATCCAACTTTAAAAGCCATGTATTATTTGTGTTATGCCAATACGCCAAATAAACTAATGCATATGTTGTCGATATTCATTCTACATTATGTACCTGCAACAATCTTTGATGCCGTATGCTTGTTGCTAGGCAAAAAACCCAGGTAAGTAATATGAAAACTATACAGAAAGTAACAAGAACGAAGAAATCAAACAGAACAGAATCAACCGGTTAATCTATGTAGTAATGTTTGGCCAGCTAAGAGTAGGATTTTTTTTAAATTACCAAAAATTAACTTTTTGCGTATCAAAGAACTGCTTTCATTTTTAAGGTTTTAAATTATAAACTGTAATTACAAAATGTGTTCGATAATCACCTATATTCTGCGTTTCGATTAAGTCTCCGCATTCAGTTCCGTTGCGATCGAAAATCGGTATTCTGAAGAAAAACGGAATCGAAAGAAAAAGAAGAAGACAACAATGTTGACAAAATGAATAGCATCACTGTGGAATGTGGAAATGAAAAAGCAAAATAAGCAAGTTTGTTACAATTTTCATAAACAAATGTCAAATTTAATACAAAAAGTTTTTTGTATAGATAATTAAAAATAAATTCTTGCTAAAGTTTAATACAAGAAATTGTTAAATTAAATAAAAAAAAAATATAATAACAAAATGAAATTAGTTGTTTATAAATATATGAAAGTGCAAAGAATCTTGTGAAGATAAAGGTACATAATTAAAAAAAAAAAATTAATAGTGTTGTGAGTAAAAATGGAAAGAACAAAAGAAAAGAAAAATTTAGAGTTTGCAATTAATTTTTTTTTTAATTTCAAGGAGGAATGTTGTCTATAACAGCTGCATTATTGTTGGTCAGAGAGGAGAACAACATGAGAAATAAAGAGTCAAGGGTGGAAAAGTTCAGAATTAGAGACAGGTGCAATCGATTTAAAAAACACATCAGATTCTTGTACAAAAATTTAAAACAAAAAAAATTAATTTAATTAAATAAATTAATTAAAAATAATTTTAAGCGTTTTTTTTTTAACATTTTATATCATTTTCTACTTAAATTTTTTTAAATTTTTTAACTTAAAAACACAAATAAAGAAAACATATACGTTAACAAAAAACTAACTGAAAAAAACGGAGCTCCGCTTGTAATGCAGAATACATACAATCGAAAGAAACAGCGGAATCGAAACGCAAAATACCAAAGTTGCCAGACGGAGAAAATTTCGATTCCGCTCGAAACGCAGAATAGCCCCCAATATCTTACTTTAAGCTATCGCTGAGTTGAACAAACGGACGTTTAATTTGTTTTGGATATTAATTACACTGTACAACAGTGAAAACGGGCTCAAGAAAAAAAATATGTAGACTATATGAATTTTGGTGCTCTAAACACTGCTTTCTGCTTTCAGTTTTTCTCTATCACGTAGGGCTTTATTTTTTCATGAGCGTGGCTAATTTTGCAACCCCCCCCATATATTTAACCATAATTCGGAAGACCCTGCTCCAATTTTAGTGAATTGCAGCACACCAAAAGATGCGCTATAAAATTCTATTTCGAATACTGGTATATAAATTTGTTTTTTCCGTTTCAAAGTTATTCGGAAATCAATGGCGAAACAAATTTTTTTTCACGTGTAACAACATATGACTGTATGAATAAAATTGTAATCGCTCGTTTTAAATAATGAGTCAATAAAAGTATGGTATTGCCGTAGAAAAAAAAATACAAAATTACTATTTTATATATTTGCTATTGTAGGTTTCGGAATACAATTTTTTTTAAGGACTAATAGCGCTTCAATCTTTCGATCACTAGTTTGTAGACAATGTATTCAATAAAAAATTATAATTTCTTATCACTTGCCTACTTGTGTCATTTGGATGCCATAATGACAACCATTTTAAGCTTTACCTGAATATGGACTAGTTAAACGTTACGATTCAAAGAAGCTGATTCGTTCTAAAGCTGAATTTTAGTAACGCTCTTTTCACATGAAACTTTTCATTCCTTTCATAATCGAACATTTTATTAGTAAATTTTAAAATTTTCATTTCTTAAATTACATTATAGACTCCTAAACACGTATAAAAAGATACACAGATTTATGCATGTCATTGAATACTTTGCCATGCGGCAATGGGAATTTCAAACCGAAAATGTTCGAAAACTTTGGCATCGGCTTTCGGTGGGAGATAAGGATTTATTCTATTTTAATATGGAACAATTGGACTGGGATCTATTTTTGCAGCAGTACTTCAGGGGTATAAGACAGTATTTACTGCGCGATCCTCTAGAGACGATACCCCAAGCGATAGTACGTTGGAACAGGTATGTGAAAGCCTGTATACTTATTATTTGTATTTATTTATCTAGACTTTTTTTTTTTTTTTCTTTTTGCAGATTATACTGGCTTCATCAATGTATCAAGTTTATTGTGTTTGCAATACTGGCTGAATCATTTTATTTGATATTTTGTAGATACTGTAATTAGTAACGATTTAAAAATATACACATGTATTTATTTCTATAATCACGTATTTATGTACATATACATACATATATTTTTGTTAGAATATTTCAACAATACATTAAGCAAAGATTCAGTTGAAGATTCTATTTTATGTTATTGAAATACAAAGAAATTACTTACGAATTTTGTTTCTTTGCTTTCGTTGGTTTTTTGTAATGGGATACAAACATAAATGTTATTCTTATAATTTGCAATAAAAAAGGTTGATATAAGGAAACGTCGGCAAAGGGATTTAACATTGAGAAACTGTTCAGAGCTTATAGAAGATTACGCAATTTCTCATTTCTCTCCTTTTAAAATGCTTATTTGCTAAAACAGAAATTTTCGTTAAAAGCACTAGCGATATTTAACTTTTGTGCATATTACAAATTCCGAGCTACATATATGCCTTAATTAAGCCTTTGCAATGTTTGCGCATGGCATGGTCAGTCCTGTTCATAGAGAAATAAACGACACTAGTTATAATTGTGGTTTAGCTTGTCCACAGACTGTTGCTATTTTAATTTTATGCCACTTAATTTTTTTTATTCCATAAAAAAAAAATTCATATAAAAATGTTTACAATTAGTTGAATGAAAATAATTACTTATTTAATGAAAAGGTTTGTCGTTGGAATGATAACGAATGTTAGTGCTACCATACCACAATCTAAATGACGGTATACAAATCTCTCTGGTACATGTTTGATGTATGTGTGCATGTATGTATGTATGTATGTGTGCATATATGTATTTATTTAATTGGACGCCGGATGTCCAAAGACATTATGACACATTTAAAAAAAGGTCATAAGTTTCATGGACATTGTCACAATGTCCATGAAGGTAGTGTCTAATCACTTTCATATCACAATGACTGGATATTCTTAGATGTGTCTTTAAATTTTACATGCGCATTATCATTTGCTGTACCTGCCAGATTATAATACTCATCTGAAAGTCTGTTTAAATTTATTTTAATTTAGGATATAGGGCAATATGGCAAAAAAAAAAAATTAATTAAAAGTTCAAGTGTAAATTAAAACAAATTTTGTATACGAAATTTTTTTAATACTCAATTTAAATACTTATTTTTGGTCTAAATATACTCGCAGACATTTCGTTGGTGCTGTTCAACTTAAAGCTCTAAACACATAGACGACAGCAGACTGCAAATGCTGCTCTGAAGTCGGCTTCATAATTATTTTGAAGACAGCAACAACATAATAATCAGCTGGTGTGTAAATCAATTTCGAATTTTTATAAATATTACAAATTCAAAGTTTAAAAATATAAAAAATGAGCGAAGAAAATTTAGCGAATTTTATCGCAACAATTGTTAAAATAGCTCAGACTACAGCTGAAGTGTATAAAGCCCATAAGACGAATAGTACAAGAAACCGAAGATGGTGGGTTCGCCCAGTAAATATAACCCGTGATGAGGAGGGCATTTGCAAAACATGTGTACAACAGCTCAAGGAAAAAGATGATGAACACTTTTTCAAAGCAACCAGGATGAAAATTAAATAAAATATCACAAAAAATTAGATCAAACGAAAAAAATTGTTTTGATATTGAAAATGAACGGCTGTGTATTTTAGCAATGCTAATTTCAGGGATGCCATATTTCTTATTTCATAATGAATAAAATTGAAAATTTGATGAAAAATGTAATAATATCACGATAAAACTATAAAAACACATACACTTATTTATTTATTGTATTTTTGCAATGTTCTTTTGTGTTTAATATTAGAAAAAAAGTTTTTGTTCTAATTTGTCCAATTTATATATATAATGGCAACACTATATTTGCTTATTTGCTGCCCATAAAAATAGAAAATAGCCTAAGTTGGCAGCAGCAGCAAATGCTGTTGTGCAGTCAGTCGTGCTGCCCTGCTGCCGTCAAAATAATCGTTTTCATTTAAACACATGCATTTTATTTTTGACATATTGCTGCTTGCTGTCTGCTGTCGTCTATGTGTTTAGAGCTTAATACAGACAACAACTTAGTGGTTTTGCAACATTTTTACTTTTCCTAACAACCTGCAACAACGAGTTGCCTTTGGTTACTGCGATTTATATTCTTGAAAGTATTAAGTAGTAAAAATTTTTTGGATATTGACAAATGGATTCAATTATTTATTTGCCCCGGGAGCCAATTGAAACAAATTATTTCAATTATTTTCTGTCCACTGACGAGTTGAGTTGCATCACCGAAATGTCGGCAACATACAGACGGCTGCCAAAGACAGGAATCAATTAACAAGGCTTATTTAGATCTAATATGTACGTACATTGCAATTGCCAGTTAGAGAAAATAAATAATTAAATTTATATTTGAGCATTACGTTTTGAATACGCACCACAATCTTTAACTCAAAGAAGAGTTTGGTTGAAGCATTAGTTTGTAAATATATTTACTATAATTAATGTAAGATTGGAGAATTTAGCGCCGCAGGTAAAAAAACCTTTTGTAAAACAATACAAAATTAGCCATAAATATCCAAATTATTTATTTGCTTTAAGAGCCAATTGAAATGTATTAATTCAGGTCTAAAAATAGGCCTTTCAAATGTTTTCAGAGAGCTGAAAAAGACCGGAAACATTTGAAAGTTCTATTTTTGGACCTGAATTAATACATTTACTAACCAATAATTATTTGTTAGTAAACTTTTTTTTTTATTTAAGTTTTTATGAAAAAGATCAATTCCTGAAACGAAATTCCTTTAAAAATTTTTGATTATATGTTTGCATTAGCAAACTTAATTGTTGGCTCGGAGATCAGTTTTAAGTATCATTTTTAAGAAATATGGACTCATATTTAATTGTGCCGTGCTCGTAGAGTGAACTTTTTATACATACATACAATTGGTTTGCACTGTACAATCATCACAATCTTAACACTGTGAAATTATCGTATTAATTAGAAGCTTAAATTATTTATTTTTTGCAAATAGTAAGTGCAAGTTATAAATATAACTGAGCACAATTTACAATCAAATATTGTGACTTTGTTTTGCAAAATAAAAATTATGAAATAATGCTACAAAATACAAAACAACGGTCCAAAAGTCGTTGTTGTGGTTGTTGTTGTTTTCTGCACTAATTTTTGCTTATCTTTTGGGGTGATTTCGCGTCAGCATGTATAATAGTATAATGTTTTTTTTTTTTTCAATCGGAAATGTGAATAAATACGATGAAGTTTACTAATTCAGATACTTATACATATGTTTATATGGTTACTTTCGTATTTAACTTATTTTCCCATTATGGACTTTATGACATTTTTGAATTTTTGAAAATGATGATGAACTACATTGGCAGCTACTTGCTTTGTTGAATTCCACATATTAATTTTGTGCATAATTTTCGAAAGGCTAAGGTTTGCTTGAACGCAATGAAACATTAATGTTGTTTGCAAACATACATACACACACACACACAAAATAACATGAATGTTGAAAAAATTATTTATAAGTATACAAAATTATTAAAAAATATCACAATGAAGATTCGAAAACATAAATATTCAGCCTGGATCCCATAAAGTAGACAAACATTTGAGGAGTGTGCATATTTACGAGCATTTAGTTAGTTAAACATTTTGAGTCGATCCAGCCAGGCCCATTTGTTGAAATCACAATCACCTTTAAGCAGTAAATGGTGGGCAGCTGAAATGAGAAATAGTTATTGAAAGGGCATAATATTTATAAACATTTTGATGCAAACTAAAAATAATATCAATAACGTCATTATAAGATGACCCGTTATTTTGGAAAAACTGTCATTCCAAAGAAAAGTAAATTATTAATTAACACGGTTTAATTTTTGTGAGAAATTGAAATAAAGTATAAATTTTTTTCTTTAATTTTATTCCTCTTATTAAAAATAAAAAGAATATCAAAACTTGACTAATTTAATTGTTCATGATATGCAATATTTAAGTGGTTTCGAGAGATTAAATGAATAGTTTATCACCTTATAACGTCATATTAAAAGCAAACGGACGTAACTACACGAAATACATGTTCGTGCAAAAGTTTAGATTTCTACGATGAAAAATGGCCATTTTATTAACGAAATTCAAACGGACGTAAGCAAAAGTGCTTGAATTTCTAAATGGCAGAAAACGTAACTACACATTTGTGTGAAAACTTTACATATAAACTCGTTTGTTGTATATAGGGAGGAAAATTATATGATATTCGGGATTTACGAAACCCTAAATCCCAGGATTTCACAAAAAAAAAACAGCGAAGTGGACTTCTTAACGAAGAGCAAATGTAAAATTTTACTTAAATCAGTTTTTACAGTAAACACAAAACCATGTATTAAATGTAAATAGACGAGAAGGTAATAACAAGGTTAAAAATCTTTATGCAATCTTTTAAAAATTAGGATTGTAGCGAATGCCACTTTAGCGAATAACAAGTACTTATATCTAACTATATATGTATATAAAACATAAGTATATATGTATAAAACATATGTATATTTAAACATCAAAAAGCAATCAATAAAATTTATATGAATGCTCAAAAAGAATTAATACTAATCGATCGTATATATGTATACTATAGTGTTATGTTATGTTATGTTACGAGGGCCGCCGGTCCTGAGACCGACTCACTTGGGTCCTAGAAAAGGTCCCGTTGTGTTACCCGAAATAGGCTGTAGGGAGTCCTCCCTACACAAGCTCCACCGGTTCCACCCTGAACCAGCCCGATGAACGGATGAAGGAGTCCACCCTGTCCAATCCGCATTCCGACACTTCCGGTAATCCCTCTAGTGTCGGTCTGCCCAAGCAATTCGCTCTCCTGTTAGAGAGGGCCGGACATCGGCAGAGACACTCTCCTCCTCTTCATCATCTCTGCAACCTCTGCAGAAATCATTGTATGGAAGATTCAGTCTTCTCGCATGTGCTCCCATGTGGCAATGTCCTGTTAGAACAGCCACAAGGATATGGAGCCTATGCCTCGGAAAGTCCAGCAAGGCCATAGTCCTCCTATGCTCATACCTGGGCCATGTAAGACCCGATATATATATATATATATATATATATATATATATATATATATATATATATATATATATATATATATATATATATATATATATATATATATATATACTATAGTGACATTGTGTACATGTATAACTGTATACATACATATTGTTCGCATCTAAGAACACTCTGACGCAGTGGATAAATTTTTATTTAAAACATTTATTTGACTCATACTTACCACCTTTAAGACTGTTTTGTTGTAAATAATATTTTAAGGCGCTTGGAAAAGACATATTTAAAACATTACTTTCAATACTATATTTATTTTGGAATACTTCATCTGCATTGACCATTTCATGCACATTAAATGACTGTCAGCAGGCAGACGTCTCCTCACCTTCTAATGTAAATGCGACATTTTCCAATTTATAGGCCAAATGCATTTTCTTGCAATTAATGTCATTTTCTAAGGCATTTATTATCTAAAATAAAGAAAAATAAAAGAAAACGATAGGAAAACTTTTACTTAAAAAAGAAAATATGTACGCATTTATTACTATCATTATTTACCTGATCGTTATATTTGGTAACATATATATATAGCTCTTTTAGAGCAGCAATGGTATCAAACTCATCGTTTTGTTGTATGGATAATTGCTGCATGGCAGTACTCATATCTTGATCACTAATTTGTGGTAGTCTAGCAACATCGCGATAGAATTGTTTAACCATTTTTCGATATTGAGGAATATCCTTAAAGAAAAATAAGTATACAGAAATATAATTAATTATTCTTGCTGGAAGAAAATTAACATATACACATAACAGACATCGTAATTTGTTATTTGCTGAAAAAAGTTAAAATCTTACTCCATTTAAAGTTAAAAAAAAAAAAATTATATAAAAAATCAAACAGCACATTGTAATTAAAAATATGTGACAACTACACACAACTTTATTTGCCGATTCGCTTGAACATTCCCCCCCGAAATATTACTAACAAGGCGAATCCATTACAGGATACAGTCCGCATCCCAATTCGCTTCAACATTTTCACACGATTTTTTTTTCTGAGTTGTCAAAGCTGAGCAAACGAGAACAAAACGTATGACAACTCGAGATCCGCCTTGGCCAGACGAATTAAAACGGGTAATATATCCGTATCTCTGAAACTGGACAGCTGATACACTGTTTTGTATGAAGGAATCATGGATCAGAACTTATTATTTAAGTATTATGAAATTTGAGTCACCCTGTTGCATCACTCGGTGCCCTACAGGGTGTCAAAGTTGACTACCTCGGGTATGAAAAAGTTTTAAGGAATTTACATTTTTTGAAAAGTAAATAAGCAGATAAACAAGCAACATTTCACGTTTGTAAATACTTTAACAGATATTTGGTTTTGAAATGTTTGTTTTTGACCTTGAGTTTGTTTATTTTATAAATATCTCCGGTAATAGCATAGCCAAGGTCCTAAAAATTTTGTTAAATAATTTCATAAATATTTTTTATTACAAAAATGAAAATTTTTTAGCCGCCCAAGCAAAAGTGTGGCCAGGGGACCAGATTTATTCAAATAGTCAAATTTTTTCGAGCATTTTAAGTACCAGCATGAAAATTATACTAACTTTAATTTTTTTCTGTTTATATTTCTGTTATTTATTAGAAAACATTTTAATATTTTATTGTTGAAAAGGGTGGAAAGATAAATTAAATAAAAATTTTCTTTTTGTGAATTTTCGAAACCAGAACAAATTTGTGAAAGGAATACAAAAAAGATTTTTTTTTTAAGTTTCACCCATGAAATCCCTTATTTGTTTTACAAAAGGAAGAGAGAACTCGTTTTTTGTCTACAGACATATTCCCCGCCAGATACAGTGTAAAGATGTTCAAATCAAACCTACACAAACACTACTCCCTAGTTCCGGTACGATGCGCATGCATAAATAGAGGTCGTCCGGCCCCTGAATACTAGTTAAGAAAAAAAAAATTGTTTTCGAAGGCAACTGCATCTATATATTCATAATTATATAACATGTGTAAACTGATAATCAGGACTGGCTTTAAAGCAAAGGGCAACAACCAAAAAAATTGACAAGTCATTAAATACGTATTCACATATTGGATTGCCTTACCTTAGCAAATAACAATTTATTAGAAGGAGAATCTTTGCCCAATCGATGCTCAGTTGTAGAGCAAGCATCCATGAACGCTTGGGCAATTCCACTCAGGCTGGCATCGACGGTTACTGTTTTATTTACATCAAATATAAAATCTGGATTTTTAATAAAATTTACCCAAAACCTTAAGGGCAAACTGTTCGATTTCCAAGCATGTACAATATCGGTCTCAAATATATCGTGTCTGCGTGCAGCTTCATCAAGTAAATCAAACAACCATTTTACCGCAGGTGGCAATTCCTCATTAACAGTCAAAATGGTGGCAAAAAAATCATCAACAAATTTTTGTATGGTACCTTTAGCAGCCAAAAGTCGTGTAAGATACACTTCAGGTATGGTTTTATGTGTCCGCTCACCAGTAGTTGCACATGCAGACCCTGAATTGTTGGAGTTATTACCGCTCGATGATATTGCAGAGTTTTTCATATTCATATAATGATCGGGCATTAATGGCTTAATTAAATGATAAACCCTTGGCTGCTGCAGACCGGATTCAATGTCGTTGTTCATTATCATATGAGATTG
Organism: Sturmia bella; assembly: GCA_963662145.1. Classification (NCBI taxonomy): domain Eukaryota; kingdom Metazoa; phylum Arthropoda; class Insecta; order Diptera; family Tachinidae; genus Sturmia; species Sturmia bella. Next base: position 1,909,552 of record OY759173.1, on the reverse strand, counting down.
GGAATTATTGATGTAATAAACTGCAAAAATATTATAGAAGTATAAAGAAATTTTTAATTTTAATAAAGTAATAACTATATTGCTTTCCTTAAAACTATATTGATTAATTATGATAGGTTAAAAAATATCCTTATGCGCAGAACTTAAGAAAATGCCCGCCGAGCGCTATCCTCCATCGGAGAAGTGCAGCTCGCCAGGCAAAAGAGTATATCCATCAAGTAAAAAATGTGTAGACAGTCTCAAATCAACAATAAATTTAAAAAGCCTTCCAATAGTTGATAATTGAAGAAAAATAAATAAATAAATAAAAAACGAGAAGCAAAGTTAATATTAAGCTGAAAACGCAAGTTTTACATTGTGAGTGTTTTCTTTCAAACGAAATTTATTGAAGAAACTGAGAAGAAAAAAAATAATTTTTCCAACATTTTGCTTCATAAGCACCACAAAAATTTTCTAAAATCACAGGTCTCTAGCAATAATTTGGCCTTTGCAGACTTAAAAAATATCAATTAATCGACGAGTTATAGCTAGAGTTGCCGTTTTTGGTAGTTTCCTACCAAATTTGGTAGTTTTGAAATGAAATGTTGGTAGGTTGTGTCGTGAATTTGGTAGTTTTTTTCAATTTCAGTTTTTTAATTTTTTTCATGCTAATCAGCTTTCATCCATCAAATCATCCAATCCATCATTGACAAATCAATTCTGCCTTTGTTATCAGAGTTCGATAAATTATTAGATTGTGATACCGATAAAATTGTATCGCAGTGGAATTTACTAAGAGTTAGTGACCACAACTTGAATGATGAAATGGAGATTAATGTTTTTTGGGAAAAGGTTGGCAAAATTAAAAATGGGCTTAATAAAAATATGTTTAGCGATATAGTTAATTTTGTTTTCAATTTATTGTCTTTACCACAAAATTTTCAACACTTGCGTTAGTAAAAAGCGAACTTCGAAATAGACTGGAACTATGTTCCTTAAATAATATTATGATGTGCAAGGAAATGATAAATAAGACTGATTCGCACTATATATGGTCAGCAAAAAGAGACTTTAAAAAATAAACCTTTTTCCAAATAAACCCTTAAGATTTTTACTTTTACCAATGAAGTCTTATTTATTTTTTACTTAAAATTTTGCTTCTTTTACAAAGGAATTGTTATTTATTTTTATAAAGATACATATTAACATTGTTATGTATAAACTTGTTTTGTTTTTTTTATAAATTTTATTTTTTGGTAGGTAAACATGCCATTTGGTAGTTTTTGAAATTAAATTTGATAGGAAAAAAATTTTTTGAGTGGCAACCCTTGTTCTAGCCTAAAAAAATATATGAGTAATATGCTGAAAATCGGCAAAGTTCGAAGGTCGATTAAAAGAAATTCAAACTAACATAAACAAACGTCTTCTAAGTTAGCCTCTAGTTTCACCCTTCACTCTCCGAATCGACTTAACTTTTGCTAACTTGAATTTACTCCACAGTGTTATTTAAAAGAACACAACAAAATATTAAATATTTGTTGCACAAATATGTATAAAAACTTATCTTGGGTTTTATGAGAATATTTAAGTTTTTAAAGTAACGTAAACGTACCAATGTCTTTACTACCAAGCAACTTAAATATAATAAATTACCCAACTAGAGCGCTATATGCCACGCCCAGTGTCATACGCATAGCGTATGGATGTACATATGTATGTATGGATAGAGGTGTAGATAGATGCTACGTAGCAAATTATAACAGTACATTATCTAGAAACACTTACAATTATTGTATGGGTGAGGTTGTTGTTTCGTATATGGCAAATTATAACTATCATTTTGTCTGGCAACTAGACTCATAACTGCTGATTCCTTAACGCCATAATGTGCTAAAGTATTCAAACGTTTCCAACAATTTATGGTTTTCGTTGTTAAGTCCTCATCCTGTAGTATTAAATGGCCGCCACGACCATGACGCCATTCCAAATCAACTTCGTGCACTGATGGTCTCATTGAAAATGGTGTATTTTTAAAAAGCGCATCTAAGATCTTGCTCTTCACTTGCGATATTGTATCCCAATCTAAAACCTTGCATTGCAATTTTTCATCTAAATCATCCTGTATTATATGTAATACGACCACAGAATGTGGTATTTGTTCATGCAAAAGTCTTTCTTCCGACAGAGAATAACGTGCATCAAAAGTAATGGCATCAACCAAACCTTTTTCAATCTGATGCTTGATAGCTTTAAACAACAAAAACAGGCTTGAGCCGGCGTATTCCCTTAAATAGTCGTACATACAAATCGCCATATAGTTAGTCAACATTTTTTCAACAACACTCTCTGTACGACGCAACATTAATTGTGGATGCTTACTACATACAGACTTATCAACTAAACGCAGTAGCAAGCATTTCAAAATCTCTGTGGCGTATTCCATTTTGTTCATCAACACAATCATTAAAAGTGATGCAACGTTGACTCTGCAATAAATAAAATTAAAAAAAAAAATTATTCAACATAAGGCAATATACATTACAACTGACAATATTACGGAAAAAAACTCTTAGCCGATTTTTCTGTTTACATTTACTGTATTATTTTGTCGTGTGTAAAAGTTGACAGTTTCTAATAAAAGATAATATTCAAAATTTTGTTTTTCTTTACTTTTTAGGCAATAGGTAACCACATGTACTCGCTCTTACCGTTGGGGAGAATGGGGCCTGTGACGGACGGACGGACGGACATATAAGACTCAGCAATGGGATTCCGTTTTTACTCTATGAGTACGGAACCCTATAAAAAAAAGTTAATTTTACAGTTTATTAATCAATATCTTTGTGTGAGAACGAAGAACATAACAAGGCAAAAAGAACTTGCTACGTTCTAGCAGCTTACTTCCGTATTGGTTTCAAATAAACACGTTAGGTTTCAGTATATTTTAATTAATGAAAAATTCTTTTAAAAACATGGAATACAAAAGCTTAGCCAACTATGGCTGTTGAAAAACGAACAATTGAAAAGTATATATGAGAAATTAGTATTGATAACTGTTCGCTTGTTAAACCCTTCTAGTGTTGACTATACAACAGAACTCAACATCCGACGGCATAATAGAGATGAACGCTAGAAAGTCACAAAAACTATGATGTTTGCAACTTTTATTGTATGTCTGCAGGAAATTATTAAAATAAACTACACGCATACAATCAAACGTGAGTGACGACTTTATTGCACATATGTATCATAGACACTTAAAGTCAAATAAATCAACATGCTTTGGAAAATATTCCAACATAATTGATTGCCTCTGAAACATGCTTATAAATAAGTATTTACAAAAATGCACTTACTTGTCCCGAATATTAAAAGATTTCTGGGCTTCCAACGTTTCAATGAAAGTTAATACAAAGTATTTATTGCTAATTAACTGTTCAAACTGTAACATTGCTGCATCATAATTAGTGTGCGGACTATTGATTCTTAGCTAAAAATCAAGAAAACTACAATTAATAAATATATAAATATAAATATAATTTACATTACCTTTGGTGAATTTAGTATGGGGTGATCTGTTACGCCAGGAAAAAACACTTTCATTATATAATTAATATGGTCTAGGGTTGGTATACCAGATGTTTCCAAATCAGCGGTCAAATCCGTCATATCTGTTTGTAATTCCGCAAATGCCTGCTTACATTCTGAACGAACGTTGCTCTCCAATGTAATCATTTGAATTTGAATACGTTTGTATTCTCTTTCGGCTTGTGTAGTCTTTCGCCGGTATATGAACAGAACAATTATAAGCAGTATTACGACAATGAAAATTGTGAATATAATGACCCACATGGCATGTGAAAATGTATAAGGCTTAAGCAGATCATACTTAATATGGCCAATAACAAACCGTAGGTTTCGGCCAACAGTAACCACAACCAGAGGTAAATCATTAAGTTGCTCTAAGCCATGCTCATCAGTAGAAGGTGGTTGTTTTTCCGGCGGAGCACATAATAACTGTGTTAGCGTCAGACTGGTTACATTACATTGCTCCGTTCCTATTGTCACCTTTACATCGGATTCGTCAGCAGCTAGATTTAACATTTCCCCTTCAATAACCAGAGTATCTCCCTTGTAAAGCTTGAGATTTTCATTAAACGGATGATACTTAGGATCTTGCACGTATACTATAGTACTTCTAATGCTGGGGAAATATTTGTTCAAATCCTTTACCCATTGAACGTTATCCATGATAAAACCTAGCTGAAGATTTAATTGGGTTTCACGTAATTTAACAAAAGCTGCAACGTCATGAGACTGATAATAACCGTCATTGTTGTTATTTACATGTCCAATTGTACTATAAATATAAGATACATCATGACTATATGGAATATTTCGCTTTTTAATGGTCTTGAAATTCGAAGAAATTAACGGTGATGAAGCGGTAACATCATTATGCCCTATAATTTCCCGTTGTTGGTCTAACGCCGCTTTATAAGACAAAAATTTACTGGATACAGCGGGAGAAGGGCATTCCATTTGGCTGGAATTTATAACAACACACGTTGTTTTGTTAAGACGCTCATTTTCAAAATACACTTCCAGTTCAGGTTTTTGTATGGAATCTAAATACATTCCATGAACTGTTAATAGTCGACCACCACTTGCAAAACTACGTAATGGTTTTATCTCCATTATTGTGGGATCTTGAGTATAATTATATATTGAGCAGGGCATAGGTAGGGAAGGCAAGTTATAATGGTAGGTGTTGTGAAATAAAATTTGTTGATCATAGAGTGCTCTCATGTTCTGTTGAAGTTGAGGCAATTGGCAAGAATATGTACGATTAGCTCCATCAACCATTAAGCGTAACATTCTGATCGGTTCTGGTTGCGTAGCCTCTGAAGTAATGCAGGTCAAACGAGATGATGAGGCTTGGATCATATTAATGTTACATTCATACTCATCCAGAAATGCGCGTATCGTTGAACCTATATTCAAATATTTGCCCATTAAAGTTATTTTAGTACCACCGGACTTGGGCCCAACAGCTGGTGTCAAACCATTTAATTGTATATCTTTAAATTGAAATTGCACGCTTGACTCGGTGAAACCAGCATCGTTAAAAACTTTTACCGGCGCAGTCAGTTCATGATTTACAGCTCCCGTTCGACATTCAATTTTAACAGATATTTCATAATTGACTAATTCGCAAGGCACAGAACCTATAGATATTTTACCCTTCACATCTTCCTCTCGTATACCTAAATTACTTCCCTCAATTGTAACCAGAGTGCCACCTTCAATGGGCCCGAACAGAGGTTTAATCATATCTATACGTGGACGTGGGCATTCATTGTATCTAGCGTCAAGAGAATGCTTTGAGTGAAGCACAACTGATGAAGTAGGTGAGGAAATATCTGTATCTAGTCCATTATTTAGTGAAGTGATAGCAGAGCAAGTTTCATTGTATACACAAGTATTAGCGCACCACGCACATTGATATTTTGGATCTCTCGTAACACATAAACTGCAATCTGCATGCTCGCGATGTGAACCCAATACATCACATTTATAAAGGGTGACTATTGCTCTGTCAATGTAATGTTGCCTATTCCAGGTAATATCTACTTTAGCTTGATATTCGTATGTATTTGTTTCATAGAAATATGGTGTTTTTTCACACACAACAATTCTGTTGTTCTCAATTCGAGCTGGCAAAAGCATTTGTGCTGCCTCTATCTGAACGGTGCACAAAAAACCAGAGTGTGCACTTTTGGGTTTAGGCAGATTTTCGATTTCGAAACGTATTTCCTTTGGAACACGAACGGGTAATAAAATTGGTTCTTTCGTACGTTTCAAATGAGGACACTCGAAATCTTTAACAATAACTTTTTCCAAATTACGACATTGTTGCGTTTTGTGGACACACTTGTTATCATAAATGCACCAGTTACAGTCCCATGAACTATGCACACAAGTCTGACACGTACTATGTCTTGAACAATCGAAAAAGGCGAACGACCGTGTCACAAAATCTTTATTGGTTTCAGAACTTCGTACTGATAATGGAACCAGAACATGATCTGTATTAGGCGCAATTAGTGGGCGTTGGGATAGCGGTGGCGTCATACATGATAGACCATTTTCAAGAACTTCTGCATCTATAGGCGTTGAATTACCAAATACACAGCGATACTTGCCGTTAAAAGGCTCCGGCAATGTACGAATAATTAACTTAACTTGAGTCACTTCCGAAATTGGTATTTTATCAGGCAATATAGACTCGAAATCAATGCACTGCTGACCACTACCTAATGAAAGCCAGCGAGCAGCAGACGTATCTTTTTGACAAGTAGAACGTACTGTACAGCGTTTTTCCAAAGAACACCAGCCGCAAAAAGGATCGCGTGACTCAAGGCAGGAAGAGCAATTTGTATAAACAGAGCAATGTTCAATTCTCAGTTTTGTAATCTAAAATAAGTAATAAAATGATTAATTCTAACTTTATAGTCGACCTACATATGTATATGATTTACTATTGTCAATAATTTTATCAGACTTGAGTTAAATTTTTACTTCCTCAAAAGAAAGAAAGAGACCAATTTCATCATCAATAAAGACGCCATTCTATAAATTATCTAAATATCTAGGGTCGATTAAAAAAAAAAAAAAAACTTGTTTTCACCGAAGCTAAATGTACAAAATTCAGTGGAAGTAAAGGAAAGAATAGGTAATCTAATCCTAGACGAGCAGGATATTATTGTCTCTGGACACAGTCTCATTATTTAATAATATATCGGTACAAACAAATATCATATATCAGCATTACATGCCTGACTTCTTGATAAATCGGTTTTCGCTACATCTCGACTAACTATTTATGGACCAATATAGAAAAATTTTAGTTTATGCCTTTCAGTAAGCTTTTTTTAATTTGGTACCAAAAATTGTTTCAGTTCGCGTACAAACGCGACTTCTTGAGAAATCGGTTTTCGCAATATCTCGGCTATATATTGCCCAGTCATTCACTTCCATTTTATGCTTTTGAGCAAGCTTATTTGTCTATAACGTAAATATTTGGAGCAAAACATTTTCCACCTTTCCTACAGGTCCACTTCTTCCAAAATTGGTTTACGCTATATGTATGTCGACACCATATAGAGCGATTTCAAAAATTAAGCTTATTATCATGGCATGAACTTTTTAGCTCCAAAATGTGTTCCATGCAAATAGTACAGATCGCACTTTAAACTTGACGTCTAAAATATGTGTTCAAAATTTAGAAGAAAAAAAAAATGGTTCGAATTTACTACTTCGGTGCAGGATATAATTATTTACTCCAGATCAACAAACAACAAAATCATTTGTTTGGATTCAAATAGCGGTATATGTGCGAAATAAAAACTGTTAATTGCCATTATATGTTTTTTAAAAATGTGTCTTTGTTTCACTCTTCATATTACCATTCGGTGCCTACAAATGCAAATAAAAATGCAGCGAAAGTTTCTAAAAAATTCAAACTCAAATACAAACGGAAAAAGCCTGATGAAATGGGTGAAAGCCAATTAAAGCGTTAATTGATTGAGTATCCTGATAGTTCACTACGGTTTAGCCGTAGTGAACGCGAGAGTACTCGCGTTTTAACAATAAATACAAATTAATCTAGTTCTTAAACAATATACATATGTATTTCGATCGCAGCTTACTGAACTCAAAAAGAAGACAACACAAATTTTATGTACATACCTTATGTTTGGAAAGAACATACAGAAAATCTTTCTTGGGTGACATCATTGTATCTTGCAATATTTGACTACCTGGATCGACCATTATTTCTTCATATTCACCAGGTTGATGACCAGAAATTAAAACCTTTTTTATTTGACCTTTATCAGTTCCTAGAAAAGCTAATGAATGTGGACCAGTAGTCGTTGCAGTCACGGATGTGACAGAAACATTATCAAAATGGAATAATGCATGAGATGTAATCGGAGAAACTCCACTTATTTTTAAGCCTACATTACAAAAGCTGTAAACATTGCCAGTTGTCTAAAAGTGAAAATGAAATCATATAAGCACATTCGCTAACTTAAGTAAGCATATTCTCACCCCTGGACAGCGGCCATCATCAATTGTGCCCGATATATATCCCAAATTGCGGTCCTTAATTGTACCATTAAAACAAAGATGAATATTTTCATTGAACACTTCTTCTATTTCTTTGAGGCTATAAATGCAAATAGCAGATTTATCTTCGGGTTGATTTGTTATTTCTCTGGATGGTGAAAATGCAGTTACCAAAACATGATCGCCCCGCTTAATACCCATTTGTTGAGCCAATTTCTGGCCAGATTCTGTGATTTTAGCATCACGCAAAATATTGTAATCAATATTGTTATGTGTTGCCAAACACTGTATAGTTATCTCTGTATAACTGTCATAGTTTGAGTCTGTAATACATATTCTCGCCAAGCGCGTTACATATCCAGCTTCCTCTGCTAAATGAGAACGCTTTTGAACAATAGTAAAATACGCATATTCCGATGAATTAAATCCGTACACATAATCAACAAGAAAATGATCTCTGTATTTAACGTCGATGTTTATAATAGATTGTTTAATTTCAAATTCAGCGTAATTCAAGTCTCCTAATCGCCTAGAAGATATTGCCGGTACATCATGTCTATAGTCACCGACATTTGTGAAAGTTGTTCCTACATATAGAATATCTTCCTTTTTCCACGAATACTTTGCGGGTCCTACAAAAGCGTACGTCGAGGCGAATTCATCATTCGCTGCTAATGGTATATCGATGAAGAGTGGGTTTTTCGGAAAACGTGCTAAGTTATATATATCACAGGCACCTTGACGCACACTACCACAGGCAATCAATATACCATCGCCCTGAGCATAGCTTACAATCAAGATTTTATTGTGATTATTTACTAGTGTCGTCTCTACATCTTCTGAACAACCGCTGGCATGGCACTGAGGAGAATCGTTTTTGGGGCCGGTTAGAGCTTGCGACAGAACCCGAAGGTTTTCATTCAGTTGTAAAATTTTATCTGTTGCGCCTGCATAGAATACATTACGCTTGTAGTCGTATGCCAAATGTGTTAGGTAATTCTTTAAGCTCCCGTTAGCTGATGAAGATGAGGATGGTCCAGTGGAGGAAGACGTTGTTGAAAGGTTTCCCATACTAGCAGATATTGTGGAGGTGCCAGATAATCCATCAAGATGGCTAATTGTTTGGTCATTTCCATGGTTAGCTGATATTTGAGGTAAAGTAAATTGAGCCACTATATCACCAGATGAAAATAGTATGGTTTGTGATGTATTTAAACTTAATGATGCATGCTGCGCAGATGAACCTCCCACTTTTGCAAACCTTAACGAGCTGTAAAGTATCAATAATTGAACTCCGCACAACAACAGTCGTATTGGAAGCCCGAACAGAGGCTTTCTTTTTTTATAACGTGCCTTCGGAGTGTTATATTCTAAATAATTTATTTTCTTGCTTTTAAAAATGTGTTCGTAAAATAAAATAAAGTTATATTTCAACGACATATTTCTCTGAATTTCTTATACATTTAAAATTTTTGTAGCTTATTTGTATAATTTTTTTCTTAGATTATAATTCATTTGTTTTTATATAAAATCCATATATACATTCTTTAGTTAAAATATAATTTTTTTATTTTCCTTTTTTCTTCTTTTTATATTCCAGGCAATGAGGCAATATGGTTTCCTTTTGTATTTTCTTTTTTCTTGTAATTTAGTTACATATGTTGCTTTTAAATATGCATATTTTTCTACATTTTATATGGCGCCTCATTTATGTTGTTGCTCAAACAAGGAATTCACTGCCTTATTTAAATGTTAATTCAGTCTTTTGCTTTTTGTGGGGGAATTTATGCGGATGAGTTACAAATTAGACAAGGTAATGTCAAAGTTTTAGGTGCAAAGGTATAGTTTTACTTGTTCCAATAGCGCAGTAGAAGAATCCATTTCCTAAAATAAGATAAAAATTTTGCATTAATAAAATTTACTTATTTGTTTTTAACTCTTTTTTTATTTTTTGCTTTTATTAAACATGACAAATAATATACATATGTAGGTGGTATTCAAATTTTACAGCAAAAAATAAACTGAAATATCTCCAACCGATTCATTATTTAATTAAAATATTAACATAAACCTGTAATCTAAATGCTACTTATCAGAATATTGGCAATGTAAACGACGAGGATCTGGAAACATGAGTGAGTAACCATTTTCCAAATTTTATCAAGTATTTTCTAAAAACTCAATTTTTAGAATCACATTTTTACTGAATTTGTATTTTTCCCACCAATCATTCACAAAGCCACTTGCGAACAGAGGGCGAAGTCGATAATAAATGACGGTCGGCGGCGGCTAAGCAAGAAAACATCCGGCGGCGGCTTTTAGCCGGCTAATAGCCAAAAATTTTTTGTCGTCGGCGGCTAGGCAAAGTGTCGGCTAACGGTCGGCTAATGTCTAACAAAACAAGGCCTAATATAGCACTCTTTACTTGTTTTAATTAGTACCGTTTTATTATAAAATTTCGTTAAATATTCGCTTTATTTTGTCAAATATGAACATCATAAACCAGACGAATACTTAGCAACTCGAATACTAATCTTCATAATATCGTGCCCCAACCGCAAAAATAACGTGACTAAGGAAAACTTTAAAATATCCATCTTTTTGCTTATTTTTTTATTCCCCCAAATTTTTTTTATGAAAATTTGTATATACAGGCCTGTTACAGAAATCAATTTCGATCGAAAGACATTTCAATTCCGAAAAAGCTTCTTTCGAAGATTAAAATCAATCAATTTCCTCGGATTGAAATCGCCTATTTTTATTATCGATTTTGGAGTTTCTGTATGTAACGGTACAAAATCAATTTTAAATCATTTTCATTGTGTGTCGATTTACACATTATTTCTACATTTAAAAATCATTAAGTTAAAAATTTGTTGGAATGAGATAAATGGATCAACATCTGAAGAAGAAAAAACAAAATTGATCGGTCTAAAAAGTCGTAATCCAAACCATTCCAAATAATTTATGTTATTATTAGATCCTTTTCAAAACAAATTAAAATTTTCATAATTGAACAAATATTTTTCATATATAAACCCTTATAACGTATTTACGGCTTTTAGCGGTGTTATCATAAAAATAAAATGTATTTTAAAATAGAATTTGTGTGAAATACTTTTTTCCCTAAAAACTTATTTCAAATTCATTTTAATCTTTTATGAAAATGCCCAAAATAACAACAGTAATAATTTTGAATATTAATCTCTAAAAAGTTGAAAAATTTCCATAAAATTTTTTAAAAGTCTCGCAAACTGTTCCAGTTTCTACTCTCTTAAGATCTCAGAAAAGAAGACCCACAATAATTGAAATATCATATATATAACATACAATTTAATTAAATTGGTAATTCGGCTGAGCCGTTAGCCGATCTTAGCCGCACCTATCGGCGGCGGCTAGGATACTCGGAAATTCATCGGCGGCGGCTATTAGCCGACCGACTTCGCCCTCTGCTTGCGATAATGCAATGGAACATTACCGTTTATGTAAATAATTTCCACGAATTTCAAATTATTTTAAAATTAATGATCCTAAAACGGTATCGCTTCAAAACACACATTTCCATAGCATCAAGTATATAAAAAAAATGTTGCACAACATTCTTACGGTGCAGTTGGTCTTTTAGCTGCTAAGGAAGGATAAGGAAGACAAGCTGCGCATATATCTGATCAGCCTTAGCTCTTCAGCTATAACAAACTACTCTCTCTCTCTCTCTGGAAAGCTACCAAAAAAAAAAAAAAAAATAAGTAATGGAATATTACATCATTTTGCTGATACCTTCACGAACCCAATGGACGAATAAGAGCGATCATTCCATAGTACGTCAAACAACACTTTTAACTCCCAAATCAAAAAAAAATTCAATTAATGAAATCAAAAAAATTATGCAAACGCACCTAAAAGATATGATTAGATCAATCTTACAAAAACTGCCAAATAAATCAATTGTATACTTAAGAAACATATTTAATTGAGTTATCCGCATTAAGTACTTCCCAAGCGTCTGGAAAGTTGCTGAAATAGCTATCCAAAAATGAACTTAACTATTTATTCGCTATAAGAGCCAATTGAAATTTATTATTGTAGGTCTAAAAATAGACCTTAATGCTTTCTGCCTTTTTTTTCGGCCGTCTATATGCCGCCGATATTTCGTTGATGCTAATCAACTCATCAGTAGACTCGAAAAATCCTAAAAGAATGTTTGAAGCCCAATTACTTATTCCAAAATTCTCATGAACAAAATGAGAATCAGAAATGCTCAAACAAACTTTTTATACAGAAAAGTAAAGGTATTGCAAGACGTAAAATGTTTTCTGTATGAAAAGTTTGTTTCAACGTTTATTTGAGGGTTAAATTAGTGCATTTACTACTTCTTTTAAAAGTTGCTAAAACGCCGGATTTATAAATTTAATACGTTGATTGAAATGGAACGGTAGAGAAAGGACACCGGATATTTATTGTTTACATCATTAGCGTAAATGTAAACAATAAATTTCCGGTGTCCTTTCTCTACCGTTCCATTTCTATATCTTTTTTAATTTGCTTCCTTTTTATACTTTTTTACTAAAGTTTTGTTTTCGTGTACCCGAGTGTCAAGCTTCGAACCTAGATTTCGTTGATCGATTTTTTGTTTCTTACAAAATATCTATCTGGTGCTAAAACTTTGAGCAGAATGTAAGGAATTAGAGAGACAAAAATGAGAAAACGGCAGGAGTTAAACTGAAAAGGTAAAAAATTTGATTATAGACGAACACAAAAAAAGGGAAATCGAACCGAATGACTAATGAAATTGTAAGTTTATAGCATTACCAAAAAAAAAAAAAACAAAAAAACTGGATCTATGAAGAAAGCTAAAAGATTTCTAGAGAGAAAACTGGTTTGGTGTCAAAAGGTGTGGCATAAACCTCAAGACTAACTGAGGTGAAATTGGCCGAACAAGAGGCTAGTACTTCTGGAACGACTGTTCACCCGAAAACAATAGGAAGGAATTCACATTATGGCGGGTAGGCAAGCATGATTCCCCCCAAGAAAGCGCTTCTAGCTAAAATTTCAAATTTATGTACTAAAAATTAATTATTTCAGGTTATATTTACAAAAGTTATGAATCGAACAAACGTTTTCATTAATAAAATCTATATTATACTAAAGCCGTCCCCCAAAATTGGTCAAATTTAAAAATTGTTAATACTAATGATCTATTAGCTGCTAATATTGGTAATAAATCAGCCTTCATTAATAGCATTAGAGCGGAGGTATTAGATTTAACAATATCTTCTGAAAACGTAATCGATAAAATGATAAAAATAATTCGTTGATCATCGTTGTATCACGTTTAAAATTGCAAGGCAACCAACAGAACCAATAACATTTCGAAACAGGGCAAAAAGTGATTGAGCAAAGTTGGCAACGTTTCTAAATTAAAAATATTTTTATCAACAGCCCACATCCAAGTTGAATTATTAGTGGATGAGTGGGGCAGAATAATTGAAAATATAGAACCTACGACTTGTTGAAATAGTTTATAACCTCTCTTTGAAAAAAAACATATTTCAAATAAATTGTTGGTCGCTAAATGGGCTATCAGTTCAACGTGGTCAAAGTATATTAATCACACACATATTTCAAAATCAAATAAACTGAAAATATTCCACTCAGCCGCACGTTCTATTATGTTTTACGCTGCTGAGATTTGGGGATACATAAAGTTTGAAGACGTGGATAAGCTATTTCGGTTTTTTATTAAAAAGTTTCTCTACCCACCGTCAACAACTCCAACTTACATGATATGCCTACCGTCCTTATACGTCTCAACTTTGGAACTACACTTCCATTATATAAACAAAGCCCTAAGTATGCCCCAACATAGATTACAGCGTATTCTTGCTGAAGCGATTTTGGATCTAAGCATTAGCTGGGCAAACGATTGGTATGACCTCAGCCTTTATATACGGTATTCCCCAAATAACTCAGCTCAGCCGCTCTCCACCGCCTGGAAAGCAATCATACAATTACTTAAAGCAAAAGAACATGCAGATAATGTATTTAAAGCAACTAACTCGCTGCACCACGATCTATGCTGTCAATTGGACTACAATGTGGTGCCTCTTCTAGCAAAGAACTACTCAGCCTATAAAACTTGTTTAATAATAAGGACAAGAGGCAGACTTCTTGACTTAAAAGCGAGATCATATAGCAATAATACAGGAATAAACTGCACGATCTGTAATCTATCAGAATCTGAAGACATATATCACTTTCTAGGTAATTGCCCAGTATATAAAGAACAAAGAGTAGCAGCATTTGGGAAACCAAAACTTAATATTGATGAAGTACTCAGCATTTTAAATGGATGTAACTTTGAAGCTTTAGTCGTATATGTAGAGACATCCTTAAAATATCGTAAATTGATTTTAAATGAATCCAGTATATAGCTAATTAACTAGTATTAAGCGAAATGCATGAATGGTGATTTAAATGAATTAAACTCAAATTTTATACTTTAATAATAATAATAATAATAATATTACAAGTGACAATCTGGCTCTCAACATTATGTTAAGCCATATATAGATAAATATCTATTAATAAATAAATAAATAATAATAGAACCTATGACTATGCTGTCGTCGTCCAGCAAAGAAGTAGCGAACATGAAGTGCCCATTATTAGCGATAGGATGGTTTATTGGAAAGCGTTTATTCTATTCCCCTTGAATTGTTTTTGGAAAATTTTCAAAAAATTATTTTTTTTAACAATAAAGAAATGAATAGCATTGTATGTAATTTTGTGTTAATTTTGGAAAAAATAATTTCGAATGATCACCTTGCCGAGGTGGTAGCGCTAGTTTAAAAAAGAAATCACACCTACCTACCTAATGTTTACATGAGTTTTTTAATTATTTCTGTGTTAAGTTTATCGGTCTCAAGTTCTTTCCATATTAACTTTGTGATTGATATTAATTAAATTAGACAAAGAAAACACCAAAGACTTTCTCGTCAGCACCCGTCTTTGAACTCAGGGGCTCATGTTTCTAAAGCGACAACCATGCCACTCAGTTTTTTAAGAAAATGATAGAAACCCTTATGCATGAAGCGACACTGTTCTTGCTGGGTTGAAGCCGGTGTTAGTTATTATACCTCAGAGAGAACATCCTTTAGACATGCCAAAGTCCAGTTGTGTAAAGAACGAGTTACCAATTAAAATGTATATGAACTGATATGTTACGTTATATGCAAACACTTTCTTTCCTCTGGCAGTGACCTCAAGCAATGTTTTCATATTTTTCGTACAAAATTTTCTAAATTTTACATAAATTTTTTTTTTTATTTATTTGAGTTTCAGTCTACGGACAAAAGAATCCTTATAGACTATGCTAATATAAAAAATATACTATAAAACCAAATATAAGAATTTGTCAGACATTAACTTGTTTTGGGATGTATGCGAGCCGCTCTATAACTCTGCAATCATAATTTTTTCAAAGCCTGCTTCTTATTTTAAAGTCTTCACGTTCAAAAGCTATAAAGCACTGCCACAAACAATTAGTCTGTTACTTCACGAATAAAATCATAAATCTGTACGAAAAGAAATGGGTTCATGATTTATAAATATTTACATGTATATAAATATGCCTACAGAAAAATTGATGACAAAGTACCTATACAAAGCTTGACATCTAAGTACTTTCGTACGATAAAGAAAAACATGGAGTACTTTTTGTAACAAGCAAATGTTCACATCCATGCACATAAGCATGTATGTATGTAGAATTTACATTATACATACATATGTATGTATGCAAGTGAACGGTTTTGTAAGTATAGTTAATGTTTTCCAAAATAATTTGCTTTTACGAAAATGTAATTCATTTATATAGTTCACACACATAGTATTACAAAGCCTTAACTTTAGATAATATATTTCTTTTAAGCACGCATCACATTTTTTTTTTTTTCATAAAATTAATATTTAGGCATACACACAAATGGAGCAATATGCTATACACAACGATTAGTGTTAGCAAACGTATAAACACGTCTTGTTGATACAACACAAAATTGTTTTCGTTCTCTATTAATTTTCTTGGCATCTGAAATATCATTGATGTATAAAATAGATCACAATTTCTTTCCTGAGCACAAGCGTTAAATTATTTAATTAATTTTAAAATCAGTTTTACATACTTGCAGAAACAAAGTAAATTTTAGGCAACTTAAATTTGCTGGAAACAGGGTAGCCATTAAAAAATTATTTTGAGACCAATGGTCAGTGATGGTATATCAGCGATTTTTCCACCAATCTAGCGTTTGTGAAACCTATTTTGCGGGAGAAAATGGACCAAGGCAGCTTGATACCAGGTAATCGCATAACTACAACAAACACAACAACAACAAACACCGCATGTATTTTGTTGGTAGAAAAACTGTTTATCTGTCATCCGTTTGTTCGCGTATGTGTGTTAGTGTTGTGTATTTTGACAGATAAACAGACCAAAAGCAGTAGTCAGCTGGGCTTGTAAGGCTACCTGATATTAAGCTGCCTTGAAATGGACTTTAGCATAATACAATTAATTGTTAATTGTATCATGGACTTTAGCTATTAGCGGGAATTCTAGCGATTTTCTGTGCAAAACAAATTTGGGAAAGCGATTTTAATTAATTTTTTGGTGTTAAGGTGATCATTATTAATACAAGTGTGCATCGAATAACGGTATTTGGTAGTTTATGAAATTACTCATTAAAATTGGTTAGCGTCAGTGAAATATATATGCACATAAATTTGTTAAATTTTTTAAATTAATGTTATTACACATTAAGGAACTTGCTAAGTTTGCCATTAAAATGCTATCTTTACCGTGGTCTAATGCGGATGTCGAACGAGTTTTTAGCCAACTAAACTTGGTTAAAACGAAGCTCCGAAATAAACTGAATACTGATACTGTTAATTCAATCCTTCACGTATTTAGTATGTGCACGAACAATATTTAAAACTGACAATTTTACTAATTTAATTTTCCCGTTGAAACTATTCTGTGCGTGTAGATATGGTATGAAATTAGTCGGAAAATGCTGCCATGAGTACAAACTTCCAAAAAGTGTTTTAAGACAAATTGGCACAAATGCAGCATATGAAAATCAAAATTTTGAAGATTTGGACGATATATTTAAGGTATTTTAAATTCAAGGTTTGAAGTGAAATCAGAAAATGTCAATGTACTTATATACATACATACACACATATATAATTAATGCATACATAGAGATATATGTATATAAATAATAAATACAAATATGAGTGCATATGCATATGTACGTATGAAGACTAAAATGTTAAACTATTTCAATAAAAATAAATAATATATTTTATCGCTTATGCAGTATTTTTCTATTGCTAAAGAGTTTTAGCAAAAAATACACAGGTAAATACATGTTTTTGGTAAAAACAAAAGTTTAGCGTTTTATCGCTAAAAATTGAGTTCGAAAAAAATTTCAGCCTTTTTCTACCGTTTTTTGAGTGCAGCTTAGTGGTTTTTGAAGAAAAATAGTTACCATCACTGCCAATGGTCCTGCACAGAGACCTGCGCAGGTAGGTTTCTTCGGCGGCAGGTAAAAATCGACGAGCCGGCTCGGAAAATCGAATTCGCTTTAAACTTTTTCCACGATTTTATCTACTGATATGTCAAAGCTGATAAAGCCCGTAAGATACTTCATTTTTCTTTCATTAATTGGTATAGAACATGATACAATTAACAAGGTAGCCTTTTCGCTACAATAAGAACAACTTCAATAAAAATGACATGCATTTTGTTTTTGTACAACTTATGCAAACTGTCAAAAAGACTCCACTTCTACATTTACAGAAGAGAGATGCACTGAGCTTACGCGGATTTGCTATCTCGTTTTGGCTGCCTTTCATCTCTGCAATCTCTTGACAACCTAAAGTAGTCAGATGATTAACGGTTTAGCTGACGAGGCTACCTTGTTAATTGTATCATGGTATTGAATTGATAGAAAGAAACAGCAACAAAACCAGCATCTTTTTTGTAAGTGTTGTATTCTTGTTATTTCAAGAATGCGCTAGGAAATAAACATTTTCTAAGAAAGAAGCGCTAAATCGCACAAACTGTCCATAAACCGCTGACACAGCAACATTCAAGTTTGAAATGTCAGTTTTAAGTTGAAAAGTTTTACATTTTTTTTTATAACCTGATTGTTTTTCGATAACTTCAACGAAAATGTTGACAGTTTTGCATTTATCTTAATATAGCTGAGCTCTTTGCACATACTAAATTCTACTATTACATTATATTTGCAATGTTCTCCAAAACTTCAAAAATGCAAGAACAGTGTAGTGTCATACGGGCATAACAAAGGACAACAAAACGTATGACACAAGGCAAATCTATTACAGGTGCCCGCATACCAATTCGCTTCAACATTTTTCCACGATTTTATCTTCTGAGTTGTCAAAGCCGATAGAAAACGACAACAAAACTTGTGACGTCTCGAGAGAAAATATTAAAGCGAATTGAATTGCGGCCACCCATACTTGATTCGCCTCGAGATCAATGCTGTTGCACTGAGACCTGCGCCGGTTTTTGTATTATTTTTTATTTGTTGAATTCGCATTGAATAAATGGGATTTTATGAATTTGGTAGCACATGTAAAAATAGTTTGCTTATTGCATCAAATAGCTCTTACATGTCATATTTAAGATTTAAAATGGCTTGAAAAAGGTTGGTGCCATTTTTTTTTATATTTTTGTCGATAGAAAAGTTTTGTGACAGTAATATTTAAATTTTCATAATGTTCAAAGCGCAACAGTAATTTTTAAAGTGTTAAGCAGATACTCAGATCTTAAGAACAAAAATCTCTTTACACTTAAACGAGGTGAGTTCATCCAAGGTATACTTGGTAGCAAGAGTAATTATTTTTTGGTATTTGCAAACAAAAACTTTAACATGTCAATTTTTTTTTCTTTGCTTGCAAGCCAGCAAGCGCCATTTTACCCTAAAAAAATTTGTAATAATAGTATTTTTATTTTCATAGTGTTTAAAGCACATTTCTAACTTTTATAGCTTTTTTATACTGATATATATCTTATATCTTTTATCAATTTGCAAAGATGCTTACATCTTCCCATAAGAATTATACAGGGCGAAAAAATATATCTTTCTACATTAGCAGAAGATGATCTCTTTTAGTGCCATCACAAAAAAAAAATTGCAAAAAATCAATTGCTTCTGTAGCATCACTAGCAAAATGACATTTCAAAAAATAAACACAAAACAGATTGAACATAAAAAACTAAGCGGAACATGTAGTTTATTATAATTTTTAATGAATTATAATTAAATTAAAATTCGTTTCGTGTGGTCAATCGATATGGAGAATATGTTGCTTGAAATTTATGTCGTTCGTTTTGTTGGAGCCTCTTTATTAAGTGTGTCTATGAATTCGCATTACATATTAATTTCATTTATTTGCTTACAATACAATTGGATTGCTCATTATAAATTAGTTGTTATGAATAGTTTTTCTCCACACTGTACATTCCTTTGCCTTTTAATTCCAATGTTTCTTTTGTATTATTTACATAAATACAGTTTTAGAACTCTTTTTTTTTCTCTATAAGAATTAAGATCTTGAATAAAATAACGCATTGAAGTTTATAACGTTTTACTGAAAACATCTTGTGTTTTACTTCTCGTGATTCTCTTCGTACTACAACTCTTTGTCGAAAGCATCGTGATATTTCTTTTTGATCGCAAAAACATATTATTATTGAACATATTTTATTTGTAACAAAATATTATTACAAATAAAACCACAAGGAATATATAAAGATTATCCACAAATCATACACGTTTTTTCTCAAAATTTTAAGCCTTTTCACCAATAATGATAAATATTGTCGTTTGACTCAAAAGTTATTTTTAAAAAATTCGTCATCATTATTTACGACTTCTTTTTTCCAAAATGTTCCATAGCGCTTCAAAAAAATATATTTTATATTTCATACATAAAAAAATAAACATAAGTTATAATATTTTAACTTACAAAAACATTCAAACCTTTCGAGGAAGGGTCATACTTACGTCTACCAAAAATTCTTCTTCATCATCATCTTCAATGATAGTCCCCAGTATTTCAATGTTCCTGTAAATTAAGAGCTAATTGAATGGTTAATATCTCCTCCAAGTCCATTTTGACATTTTTTTACTTCTCCCAAAAATTTTGTGTCTATTTTTTTGTGACAGCTAAATAAATAAAAGATAGTATCAATGTAAACGACTGTTTCACATTTTCAACATCTTCCATGCGTTTCTCGTGGATGTTTTTCAGTGTAAAAAGGCTATTAAAGTGTTTAGCAATTATTCAAATCTTGACAACAAAAATCTCTTTACCCTAACAAAAGCATGTGTAAGATAAAATCGTGGAAAAATGCTGAAGCGAATTGGTATGCAGGCACCTGTAATGGGTTCGCCTTGGATACAACCAAGGCGAATCAAGTACAGGTGGTCGCAATTCAATTCGCTTCAACATTTTCTCTCGAGACGTCATACAATTTGTTGTCGTTTGCTTCAGCTTTGACAACTCAGAAGATAAAATCGTGGGAAAATGCTGAAGCGAATTGGTATGCGGGCACTTGTAATAGATTCGCCTTGGATACAACTAATAACTGATGATGATCCCTTATTAGTTGTATCAGCTCGGTATTAAATAAAATTCTTACCAGCGGTGTACTTTAAGCCGTCTTATGTACAATATCTTCGGCAGAGGCATGATACAACTAATAAGGTAAACTTTTCGCTAAGAACAACTTCAATAAAAATAACATGCATTTTGTTTTTGTACAACTTATGCAAACTGTCAAAAAGACGCCACTTCTACATTTACAGAAGAGCTTACGCGGATTTGCTATCTCGTTTTGGCTGCCTTTCACCTCTTCATACTCTTGAAAAGCTAAAGTAGTCAGATGATTAACGGTTTAGCTGACGAGGCTACCTTGTTAGTTGTATCATGGGCAGAGACAAGGCAGATTAAACAGGTAAAATCACTAAAACAGCTGCTCGTTGTTTATTAACTGCTTAGTGTCAAAAGTTTGTTTACAAGCCGTTTAACGTGCTCTGATTTCTAAGAAATGCGCAAGTGATTTTGTAGCTACTATTGAAGAAAAAGTAAAATAAGCCAATGATTTTGCTTCTTTTATTCCATAAAAAAGGAAAGTAATAATTTTCAAGTGGTCTAAATGAATTTATTTTACGAAATTTGTGTAATATCGTTTTTTGTATACACTCACAAACCAGTTTAACAAAACAAATGAGAGAAGAATTTAACAGTATGCAGTTATTTTTCTACCAACAACTCTTGTGTATTTTTTTTTTTTTGGTCTGCTAGTGCTTGTACCCATGATACAACTAACAAGGTAGCCTTTTCGCTACAATAAGAACAACTTCAATAAAAATAACATGCATTTTGTTTTTGTACAATTTATGCAAACTGTCAAAAAGTCGCCGTTTCTACATTTACAGAAGAGAGATGCACTGAGCTTACGCGGATTAGCTATCTCGTTTTGGCTGCCTTTCATCTCTGCAATCTCTTGACAACCTAAAGTAGTCAGTTGATTAACGGTTTAGCTGACGAGGCTACCTTGTTAATTGTATCATGCTTGTACCCATGATACAATTAACAAGGTAGCCTCGTCAGCTAAACCGTTAATCAACTGACTACTTTAGGTTGTCAAGAGATTGCAGAGAGGAAAGGCAGCCAAAACGAGGTAGCAAATCCGCGTAAGCTCAGTGCATCTCTCTTACGCAAATGTAGAAGTGGCGTCGTTTTGACAGTTTGCATAAGTTGTACAAAAAAAAATGCATGTTATTTTTATTGAAGTTGTTCTTATTGTAGCGAAAAGGCTACCTTGTTAGTTGTATCATGCTTGTACCTAGTAAATCTGCCTTGGGCAGAGATATCTTTAAATAATAGTCGGCGGCGGGCAACAGGCGCCAAGGCACAGGCTCTGGTTTACGCCGATTAACTGCATCGGCATAGCTCAGTTCTTTCTATGTATCTTATTATTTGGTTTTCATAGAAATTTGTTTTGTTAAGAAGTGTAGTGAATTTAGTAATTAAAAACAGATAAGGAAGTAAAAGTCGAATTAAACTGTTAAAATACTTTGTTTCACATGAACTTGAATGTACTGCGAAAAAAGTGACATTTCCTGTGAGTTGTGGTTTATAAGTTGTTAACAACAAAATTTCATTGCCTATAAGTGTGCATTTGTATGGCCGGGCCATTCTTCACGACCAGGTCTTCAAAAAATTAAATTTTTTTAGTAACATTTTATGTAGTTATACGAATTAAACCACAGCTTCATTAAAATTACATTTGTTTTGGAAAAAAATTTTGGTTAATGCTAAATGCCTCTCATAATTGTTAAAAAATAAAATTGCAAAGTAATTTTATTGCTTTCAGCGTTGCCATTGTAAGAATTTTTTAGCATTTTGATTTTCCCGTATTAATTTGGTAAGTTCATTTTGAACAACGTTAATGCGTCAATGTTTTTATAGATTCATTTGTCCAATTTAAAAAAAAAAAAACGGTGTTGCGGATGTTTTTGCCATATGATACAGTTTTCTATTGCTAAAATAAGATAAATAAATTGCTACTGATTACTGTTTTTCTCTTAAAAATGAGCTTAACTATTCGCCAATTGAAATTTATTGTTTTAGGTCTAAAAATATACCTTTTTGTTTTATGTCTTTTTCAGCCGTCTATATGCCGCCGACATTTCGTTGTTGCTAAAAAACTCATCAGTAGACTTGAAAAATCTAAAAAGAATGTTTGAAGCTCTCTCTCATTGACATCATAAAAATAATAACGGGTCCGCCAAATAACTTTTTTTCAAACAGGGCGCAAAACATTGAGTGTAACTTCGGCTGTGTGGCACGTAGCGCTGTCCTGTTGAAACCAAATGTTGCCAATATCCTATTCTTCAATTTTTGTGGACAAAAATTCGTTCAACATGACCCGATAACAGCCAGTCCTTGCTAATTTTCGAAGAATTTGCCTCTGGACCAAAATCCCCAGCAAACAGTGACTCGTTTTGGGTGCGTCGACTTTTAAATGTATGAGTGCGGGTTTTCTGTGCCCCAAATGTGCCATTTTTGCTTCTTTACATACCCGCCAAGATCAAAATGAGCTTCATCTGAAAATATGTTTTTTTTTTATTTTTGGCAAAATCGGCATCTTCTGTAAGTCTATCGCAGGCCCACTTAGCGAAGCGATGTTCAAGTGTATTCGTTTAGCGGAAGGATAAAAGTAATTATTTGTCACTTCAGACATGAGCTAAGTGTTACCATTCACGAAATAAGCGCTAGTTGAAAAAAAGTTAGATGGCGGACCCTTTAGAATATGTTGCTGATATTTAGCCATAGCTAGTATCATTAATGGCTGCTCTAATGAATAGTTATTTAATGGTGTGTTACGTCCGGGTATAATTACCAGTGCCCAGGGGTTCCGGCATAACTTTGGTGTCCGGCTAACTCGAGGTAAAGTCAGCGTGTTTCATGACCCCTGGTTGTCATCGGACGTAGCACAGCTATACTTAGCCGACAAGTGTATTTATTATACTAGAGAAAATCAAACAAATTTTATATGTGTGTACGGGTATGGCCACTTTGCCGCGAGCGATAAAAAGAGGGGGGGGGGGGGATCTGGTGGAATGGTCCCCTGTTGGTGCATTTTCACCTACCACCCGTGGTGGCGGGCGCACCTGATAGTTTTACGCTACCCCATAAATGCCCCTGCTACTTACCTCGCCTCACAGCGATCATCCTTTCTCTCTATGATACAAGATTAATTAATGGATTTTATAAAAAAAAATTTATTTCAAGTTTTCAATACAATTTTCGAAATCCTATTTCTGTTACTTAAGGTTAATAAAAGGTTTATAATAATTATGCTAAAGTATGAAAAATAATATATCTACCTTACATTAAAACAATTTCTTTATTGGCCCTCTTGAGGGTGCGGTTTGCATAGCCTGGATTGACTCTCCTCTCTCTGGCGTATGGGTGGTGAATTTCTTCCTTTCTCGTTTCTTTTTTATTGCATTTGTTAGATGTTCAGATTAACTCTTGTTGTTGTTTGTTACAATTTTTTTGGTAGTTTAGAAAAATGTATCTTGTTGTTGCTGTTATATTAGTAGTTTAGTAAAATGTATCTTGTTGTTGTTGTTGTTACATTGGTTCTGTTAATATTTTATTGTTGCTTCTCAGGATAACGTTTTTTTATGCTGCTGGCGCTATTGTCTTTTTTTTATGGCCATAACTATTTTTTTGTTTAAAAATTTATTTGAAGCAATCCTTGTTGCAAAAAATTGTGGCTACTTTTCTTTAAATTTGATTACAGCTTGTTTTTAGCAAGCAGAAAAATGTTTGACTGGATTTAACAAGCAGCCCCCGCGAGACACTAATTGAATAAGCACAGTTTCTCCTTTAAAAAAAAAATCCTTTGTTATCAAGTAATTATTTACAATATTCATTTATATAAAATCAGGTTGCCTTTAGTTTACATGTTGCACTTGTTAATATTTAAGTTACAATTGTTGGAAATTTAATTTTTTGCACACCACTTTTCTTCTCATAATTGGTTTTTCTATTGCTTTCATGGTTTTATTAGTTTTTATTTTTTTTAATTATTTATTGGCAAAATGCGCGTTTATTGTTCAACAACGTTCTTTCATCGACCTTTCTTTATGCATCGACTCTGACTGCTTTTCAAAAAAATTTAACATCATCTCACTATTTGTTCTGCCTGCATTTTTTTCTGTTTATTGCCCTGTACCGTTTAGGCTTTTTTGTTTTGTAATTGTCGTTAAGCAAGCGGCAGAATTAATAAAAATTCATTACTTCGATGGAGTTTATGACCCTTCTAAAGCACTTGTCATTAGCGCCAAAAGTTGGCACAGTGTAGCAGGCTGATGAAAAAAAATGATGTATTCTAAATCACTAACAGGTGTTATAGTTTTTGTAGAAGTTGTTGTGTATGTGGGAAGTTTTTTTTTTGTACAGACCAAAAAGCGGTTCCACTCAACGCTGTCAGTATTTTAAAGCCAGTATCGTGGCCAACTTAACGTAGCATTCGCTAAAAAATCTTCTTATCAAAAATTTTGCGATTTATTGTTAAACTGGTTTTTTTTGTTGTCAATAAAAGTAAAGAAAGTCGCCGAAAATTAACTTCCATTTATACAAAATTTTATCAACTATATTAATTATAAAGCATAACTTGTATGTGCCGAAGCAAGAATCTGCAAAAAGCCTATAAAAAATATATTTTCCATACGTATATTGTGCATACATAAATAGTTATTCAGAGTGTAAAATATTTGTTACAATCGCATATATTTATCTCTATAAGCTACCTTACATTTAGGATAGCTTATAATTTATAGCAATGGTGACCGGGTATTTTTTAACAGCCTCCCAGGGAATTTTTTAACTTTTCCGGTGCTTGTATTAGGCTCCGATGTACAGAATTACTGATTTTACCCTTTTAATCCCTTCTACCCCTAAATAACCAGGTTTTAGAAACCTAGAAAGCATATATATGTACGTATATGAAAGTTTTTTATAGGGACTGAATTAAGCAGTTTTTGCTTCTTTCCTGTTCATGCCTGTTTTATAGATAAATGCAATTCAAAAAGTACCGAAATTCAGACTTGACCCTCTTTATGCCGTTACTGTTCAAATTGGAAAAAAAAACGAGACGCAGGACAAATTGTTTTTGTCATACTTTCAAGGGATTTTTGATTTTTTGTGCTAAGTTGATAAAGTCCTGAAATATTGAATTACTGATTTTAACCGTCTTTTTCAACTCCGTTTTTACTTTTTTCCTGTTCCTGCTCAAAAAAGTACCAAAATTCTGTCTTACTCGTTTTATTCTGTCAATGTTAAAAATTTCAAAAAAGTACCAGACACGTGTCCGTTTTTTTTCTCCCTAAAATTCAGAATTTCAAAGTAGCAGACAGTGGTGCCTGATTATTTTTAGTAGGCTTTCAGACCCTTTTTGTTTCTTTTATTTTTTTCCTGCTCCCATCCGTTTCTGCAATTCAAAAAATAGCAAATATCTGTTTTTACCCTATTATACCCCTACAATTCAGAATTTCAAAAAAGGACCAGGCCTCTGTCCGACGATTTTTAGTAGGCTTACGGTTTTTTATTTTTTTTTTTATTGTAAAATGCCACAAAATAAAATGCTATAGCAGTCGTGCACCATTTCACCCCTAGTATGCATGTATGTCAGACACATGTAAGTTCATCTAACGTTATTCCTTTATACAAAAAAAATATTTTGGTGAAGAGTATACATATGTATATGATTCGAAACAGTCGAATATAATAATCTCTAAAATCATGTTTATGTAACTGTTATGTCTTTTTTTATGTTTAAACTTTCAAAAGGTATTAGAAATTTCAAAAAAAAAAAATTGGACAGACTCTTTGCGAATTTGTACGACTACGAGAGGTCGTACCAACAAATATTGCTACGGATATAGATAACAATAGCGAAAATGGGCCAAGTTGGTCCAGCACACCTCCGCAAAAGTAAATATTATAATTAATAATCACCACATATAACACAAATTAAATTTGTTTGCAGTACTACAATTATTGCTGCTTCAACCTCGCCAGGGGGCCTACGCAAAGCAAAATGCGATAGTAAAAGCATAAAATTTAAAACAGGACCAAATTCAGACTCCTCAAGTGCAATACGTATAAATAGACCAAAATCTAGCATTCCTTTTGAAAATTTTTATGGTGATGTCAACAAATGTCAGTCAAATCAAAGACATGTGAGATGTCAGAAAAATGCGGAGGAGTTTTCACTTCGTTCACTGACGCCAACAAGGACGAATACCACTACTACTGGAATTACAACATTTGCTTCAACTTCAACAACTTCATCCTCACAGAGCAATACATCATTTTTGCGTCGACTTAAGAAAAATAATCGATTTCCTGCTTATTTGCCGTCTTCTGCATCTGAAGTTATATCGTTAAGAAAGTCTAGTAGTACTTTACATCGTGTTTTACAGGAGTTTTCAGGAGAGTTGTTAATAAGAACTCCAAAATCCGTTCAAACAGCAGCAAAGAATAATGTATGTACTATTTATACTTATTAATAAAATCAGCACAATAAATTCATACTTTTTAGTAGGGACTAAAAATTTTAACTTCTGAATATTCCTGCTATAAACCAGGGACCAGAAATAAAAAGAGTTATTTTTCAATTTTTAAAGAAATAAATCATACATAAATGAACATCGTAGAAAACTTTTAATGATTTTTAGGCGAAATGCATCCAACATATTGCATGATTTTTTAATTTTTGATTTTTATTTTAACAATCAAAAATAAGAGTTATTTTTGATTTTTATATTTTTAAATGGAAAATAAAAGTTATTTTTGATTTTTATATTTTTATATCAATAATAAAAATCAATTCAAAACTCTTATTTATTTGTTGATGCCGTCTGTATTATGATATGCTGCTTCATTCAAATTTCTATATGAATATAATATCCATTATCAGCTATAAAAACATGAATGCATAGAAATAGCTTATAAGTTTTGGCTGCCATCCAAGTCAGTGTTAAGAGAATTAAATCTAATTTTCGAAGCCATGGAAACACACATTTTTTGCTCTCCCAATATTCCAATAAATTAGCAGAAGTATCGAAACGCTTTTCTTTGTAATTGTCTATTTCAAAATAAGCTTTGCGGACATATTACCTATGTATGTCACGAATTTTGAATTGATTTTTATTATATTGATATAAAAGTATAAAAATCAAAAATAACTTTTATTAGTTTATCTTTATATTATTTGATCTTTATATTGTTATATGTTTTTTTATAAAAATAATATTAAAGAATTATTTATTTATTTTCAATATTTCGCCAACAATTATTTTCCTGAAGATGCCAACAAATATTGAAAATAAATAAATAATTCTTTAATATAATTTTTAAAAAAACCAAAGATCAATAGCTTGAATAATTAATACATATAACTTTTATTATTGATATAAAAATAAAAAAAAATAACTCTTCTTTCTTGATTTTTTTTTGATAAAAGTCATACGAGTTACGGTCCCTGCATTTTATTATGACATGAATATTGCTAATTAATCTATTATCAGCTAAATTTGTATTTTTTTTGGCTGAGCAACATGTTCTCGAAGATTTTTGACACATTAAGGAGAATGCCAATCGGACGAAAGCATTCGGAACCAATGGGGGACCTTTTTCTAACAGGAGTAGTCTTGGTCGTCTTCGGGAAAAGAGAAGCTCATTGCTTATGAGCTTCTCTCAAGAACATTTTTATAAATCAAAATACAAAATTTTCAAAAATTTTTATTAGGATATTATCAATTCCAATCGCAAGATTGGAATTTAGTTGTAGAGCATCTAGAAATATATACACTGTGCGAATTTCAGCTTTCTATCTTTTACGGTTCGAGAGTTATATAGCTAATTGTAACTGGGGACACCTGGTAGTTTTCGCTTTGTTGTTGTTTTTAGTATTTGTTGTTTTAGCGGCAAGGTACAACAACATCCTGTGAAAATTTCAGCTCGTTAGCTCTTACCGTTTCGGGGAATAGACGCTGTGACGGACGGACGGACGTTGTATTCTCGGTAATAGGGTTCCGTTTCACTCTGATGAGTACGGAACCCTAAAAACGTAAGCATGCGTTTTTTTCAATTTTTCAGCTACATAAACATACATATGAATGTAGCTGCGTACTCTTTATTTAAACAAAATTAATTTTTTCATCCCATTGTGCGGATTTACATCATATACCGGACTTTGATCAAACAAAAGTTTTAAATATTGAGAAGAATTACAAGCGCTGCTAAATGCTAGAGGTGTTACAAATAATGAAACTTCCAACAGATGAGAGAATTAATTATAAAACAGACACTGAGAACCTCTCACAGATATATAGTATGTAGATATTTAGTCAACAAAAGAATTGAAAAGCTGTGATAATTGCGTGTACGCCAGTAGGTATAAAATAACTCAACAAAGAAGAGCCTTTTTTCGTGTGACTGTAAAGTCCTTTTTAATAAACATACCTCAATGTAAGTTTGTTTTATTGTTGTCACTAATTTTTTATATATGTTGATAATGTTTCTTGTACACTACTTTTGTAATGAAACCCACTTTTAGTTTATTTAGTTGTTCTTATTAGTTTTAATTCAGTTTCCTTAGATTAGTTTTTACAATGTTTTTTTCTAGATTAATTCTTAAATATAAGTATTATAAACAGTTTATTCTTTTCAATAACTTCACAGTTCATGTAGGTATATTTCTTTAAATTCATTTCTGTAATTCCTGACTTATCTTTTCAACGTCTACTTTCATACTGTCCTTCTGTTACATCTTCCTTTCTGTTCATGTTCGTTTCGTTCAGTGTTGTCAATATATTATTTTGTTTACCGGCTATCCTCCCCTTTGTCCCAGTCTGTCGGACCTTCTTAGGCCTGGAGGGCCAGTTCCTACATGTATATTAAGAAAAACCTTTGTACTTATTTATGGTTTTATTTATTGTTTGACAATAGCCCTGATGATGCTACCCATGGGTTAGCGAAATATTGGAAACAATTTTTCTTAAAATAAATTATAAAATTGGACCTCAAGCTTGAAAAAACATTTAGCATTTTCATTTTAATTTTTACATATTTAAATTTGGCCTCAGCGCCAGAAAGGCATTATTTTTACCACTTAGTTTTACGATGTGCGGAATACCAAATGATTTTTTTTTTGTTTCCGGCAGAGAGTATGAAAACGCCGATTTATTTACCCTGTAATGAAATGGAAACAAATTGATTTAAATTTTTTAAACGAACTTAAGCCACTTATAATGTATCGGGCAGCTCTAATGGATTAGATGCATCTTGCATAGCACGACAAGCTATCCGCTGTTGCTGAATCTCCTCCTCTTGTAGTGACATAATAGCATCAATTCTGAACATTGTTTTACCTTTTAAACTACAATTAATTATAAAACTTAAATTTAATTACTTTTTACACACAAGTTTTCAATAATTTTTACTTTATATTTATATTTTCGTCTTCCGTATTGTACACTCACTACATATTGATAGCAAAACAATGGTTCCCATGATATTCATGATTGCGAAATTCCCTACTTGCGAAATGAAAATTTTATGGGAATAAAAATTTCACATTTATTCACACCGCCCAATTATAATTACAGGAAAGGTTCAGCTGCGTGGGATTTCCCCAACCAAGGGCACTGTTACATGGTTCAGAAGTACGAGAAGATTAAATCTTCCGTATCAGGATTCCTGGAGAAATTACAAGAATGAAGAGGAGGAGCAGGAGGAGGGGAGTGTTGAACACTTTTTCTGCCGATGTCCAGCTTTCTCCAACGAAAGAGCAGAACATATAGTCAGACCGACACTGCAAGGCTTGGCAGATGCGTCGGAAAGGGAACTAAGTAGGGTGCAATCTTTCCTCCACTAATCTGTATGGTTCAAAGTAGAACCAACGGGTGGCGTGTAGGGCTACATCCCTATCGCCTCCTAGGACAGCACAGCGGGGCCAATGAGGAACCAAGATAGCTGGTCTAAATGACTGCCAGAAACGTAATATAGAGTAACATAAAATAGCCATGCATACAATTGTAGAACTAACATGAAATTATACTTTATTGATAGGCTTGTACTTCAGCAGAGAACTTTATTTACAAATAATTTAGTTCGTTTTAAAAAAATTTATTTTCTGAAATCATTGGATTATTTATTACTATAATAAGGTTATATACAGGATACCTAGGTGCTCTAATGCTTACAACCTTAAATATATGTACATACATACTATGCACTTCTGACCCTGGCGTTTACATATTATTGTAGTGTCATTGACTCTTACCCACCCCCCATTTACAATACAATAGACAATAAAAGCTGTTGCTACTTGCTTGATTGTTTACACAGGCAAGTGCAAACTCATTTTCAAAATGTCGTCAAAGAAAGTAGTTGCTTTACTTAAAAAAAAATAAAAGAATTACATGAAAGCAATAATAATAAAACAGTTATGCGGAAAGAATTCCAAAGTCACTATTCCATTTTTTATATTTAAAAATCACTATTATAATATAACACTTGTGTTACGTAAAAAAAAACTACAATATAGTGGTTTAATAACAATATTTTAATGAATGTTAGCCATAAGCAGAGTTAAAAAACTGAACTTGAGCGGGATCAAGAGCTTAAAATATTGAAGTTTATGTTTGTTTCAAACATTTTCTGTGGGTTGCTTTATGTTACTTTGATTTAAATATTTTTTTTATAAATACTTGCAATATGTTTTATATGCTCACATTATATTAGCCAAATATGATTCAAGACAAATTTTTACTTTAATTTTTTTTATTAAGATATACTTCAGCAAAATAAAGAAAATTTCGAAAGATATTTCAAATAGTACTTTCGATAGAGCCATTGCGGATACTGATTCAAAGGGTGTTCATTTAATTAAGAAAAGAAAGTCGATAATGGATGATAAAAACAATAGTCAGACAGCAGCTGTGGACTTCTCGAACGAGTCAATCCCAGGCTTAAGAGAAAACACAATGCAGAGCAATTTAACCAGTTCGCCTGCAGCACAAAAAGGGGAAAATACTTTGAATACAACAATAGATCCGAGCTCATGTACAGCCATACAAAAATTCAATCCTAACATGCGCTTTATTCGTAAAAGTGTGGAACAGTCCGCTCGAAATGCAAACACGAACTATTTGGAACTCGAAACTGAATTTCCTCGCGACTACGATGATAATATTGAAATGCTCTCCCGCGAAGCGGAACATTTGGAAGAACAGTTTCGTACTCCAACTAAAGCAAGTACTACAGATTTGACTGTCCAACACACGACTCCAATGGTTTTTTCCTCTACGCCCTGTGAACCTATAGGCCAGGTTATAAGTATACCTACCGAAACTAGACATAGTCCAATAGATGGTGCATTGCAAATAACTGAGAAAGAAACTAAATCAAAAGATGCTGCTGGAAATATAAAACGGGTAATATTTAAAGTTGAAGAGAAATTGGAAGAAAATACAGCTGAAAGCTACGTTATACCGAAAGGCGTCACCAAGATATTACGAAGTGTTGAAATAGGTCAAGATGACCTAATGTCCTTAGAAAATCTACGGATTTCTGATGAAAAGTGTGATGCTTTAAGTGCGGTAGCAACAGAATTAAAGTCAACACAATGCACTTTGTTGCCGAAGTCATCTCTTCCCCAATTGGCTACTTCTTCTGCGCCAACATTATCCGCTAATACTTCAGCCATAAGTAAACCCTCTATCAAAGATGATGATGATGAACCCATTGCTATGTCACCTTGTGGTCGTTTTTTCAAATACGATAAAGAGGTCGGAAGAGGCAGCTTTAAAACCGTTTACAGAGGTCTGGACACAGAAACTGGAGTCGCTGTAGCCTGGTGTGAGCTACTGGTGAATAGTACCATTGAAAATCACTAGTAAAACTTTATAGATTTTTTTGTTTTTACTTAATTTTAGGATAAACAGGTGAAGAAAAGTGAACGAAAACGTTTTCGTGAAGAAGCGGACATGCTTAAAAAGTTACAGCATCCAAATATTGTACGTTTTTATACATATTGGGAGTTCACTGTTTCCCGTAGAAAAAATATTGTTCTAGTCACGGAATTAATGCTTTCTGGGACTTTAAAATCGTAAGTACCACGAACAAATAACGCAAACTTAATATGTATAAGCTATTAGGAAGTCCAACATTAATAGTTTAGGTCCAGAAATTTTTGGTAGCACAACATTTTAATTTCTGTAACAGTAACATATCCAATATTTTAATGTATAAAAAATCCACTTAGCTGCGCTCTGCTTGCAAATATTTCGATTTATAAGCGGCGGTGACTTTGATTTTATAATGGAGGCTATGCTGCGTTTCGATCGGAATCGAAATTTTCTCCGTCTGACAATTTTGGTATTTTGCGTTTCGATTCCGCTGTTTCTTTCGATTGTATGTATTCTGCATTACGAGCGGAGCTCCGTTTTTTTTTCAGTTGGTTTTTTGTTAACGTAAAGATTTTCTTTATTTGTGTTTTTAAGTTAAAAAATTTAAAATTTAAAAAAATGTATGTAAGTAGAAAATGATGTAAAATGTTAAAAAAACACTTAAAATTATTTTTAATTAAATTGTTTGTTTGTTTTAGATTTTAAAGTTTTGTACAAGAATCTGATGTGTTTTTTAAATCGATTGCACCTGTCTCTAATTCTGAACTTTTCCACCCTTGAGACTCTTTATTTCTCATGTTGTTCTCCTCTCTGACCAACAATAATGCAGCTGTTATAGACAACATTCCTCCTTGAAATTAAAAAAAAATTAATTGCAAACTCTAAAATTTTTTTTTCTTTTGTTCTTTCCATTTTTACTCACAACACTATTAAATTTTTTTTTTTAATTATGTACCTTTATCTTCACAAGATTCTTTGCACTGTAATATATTTATAAACAACTAATTTTATTTTGTTTTTATATGTTATTTAACAATTTTTTTTATTAAACTTTAGCAAGAATTTATTTTCAATTATCTATACAAACAACTTTTTGTATTAAATTTAACATTTGTTTATGAAAATTATAACAAACTTGCTTATTTTGCTTTTTCATTTCCACATTCCACAGTGATGCTATTCATTTTGTCAACATTGTTGTCTTCTTCTTTTTCTTTCGATTCCGTTTTTCTTCAGAATACCGATTTTCGATCGCAACGGAACTGAATGCGGAGACTTAATCGAAACGCAGAATAGGGGTGAATAATAAAAGAATGTATTGTGTTTTAATTTATATGGATGTCTTTCCAAAAACAGCGGCTGGTAACATAAAAGTAAAGTCGGCGTCGGTTGTGCGCCAACTTGACGCCGATGGACTTTGCCCTCTATGACATTTTGGGCCTTATTATTTACACATTATAGTAGTGTTATTTAGATTTTGAAATAAATAAAAGAAGAAAGCAACAATTGCGTTCCTAAAATAAATTTTTTTTTTAACTAAATCAATGAATTTTCATACCTTCAACAAACAAAGATGGCAAGAAAAGATCCAAGGATAAAGCAAACAGATTGTGCAGATTTACACAAAAAAACATAACGATTAACCATAAAGCGCACAGTAAATTTGCACAGCTATGTACATACCATCTTGAAAACCCTAAATGAAGGGCAAATTTTAGACTTTAGAGATGATAGTAAGAAAGTAGCATCATGAAATGTGATGTAGAAGTTGGATTAGCAGTGTGAGCAGGAGGTAAAGTAGTAGACCTGGGATAGTACAGCTCTCATAGAGAATAATTCTAAACACTCATCAATGTATATACATATGTATTGGACTCAGAAAGATACTCATAATGCTTATGCGAATATGGTATATATATTTTTTTATTATTATAATTATTATTACTAGGTTGGTCCAGGATGGCCCTTTGCACTGCGACCAAGAATGATCTATTGTGCAACCCTTTTCGCTCACGAGTTTAATACATCAAGAAACAGTACTAGCTCCTTCTGTGGAAGCCCTTGCAAGTCCTGTGAACCCAATGTATAGGCCTGCAACAGCCTGTATCTTCTGTGGCCAAGTGCCACACATTCAATAATCAAGTGTTCCATTGTCTCCTCTTCTTCTCCGCAAAATCTGCAGGTTGCCGTGCTGGATAGTCCCATTCTGTGTAGATGCTTCCTGCAGGTATAGTGTCCTGTTAGCGCCCCACACAGTGTCCTTAGATTCTTTCTATTTAATTTTAAAGCGAGATCCGCCCTCTTGGCATCAAAGCTAAGAAATTTCTTCGAGTGTTCCAGGCCCCTAGTGTCGTTCCACAGTTTTTCTATGATGGATGTTGTCCATTTTCTGATCTCCCCCCTGAGGAGGAGCTTATTAAAGCCAAAGGATGGAGTGGGTCCAATAAAAGCCCCATTGGCTCCCCTTTTCGCATAGGTGTCAGCCAACTCGTTACCCTTGTGCCCCTCATGACCTGGCACCCATATCAGAGTAATCTGATTGTGAGTGGCTAGTTCATTTAGCCTGTCGTGACATTCCAGTATTGTCCTGGATGTGAACGAATAGCTACTCAGGGCCTTGAGTACCGACTGGTTGTCGGAGAGTATCTTGATTCTGACTCCTGTGTATCCCCTTTCGGATAGGACCCCTACAGCTACCAGTATAGCATATACTATTTCCGCCTGGAAAATTGTGGTGTCCCTGCCAAGAGTTACTGCCCTGCGTGCCCTAGGCCCCACTATTCGTATATATTATGTATGTATGCTTCTAATAATATGCTTTTTTTTTAGATATTTAAAACGTTTCAAAAAAATAAATCCAAAGGTTCTAAAGTCTTGGTGCCGTCAAATTTTAAAAGGACTACATTTTTTACATACTCGGCAGTTGCCCATTATTCATCGGGACTTAAAGTGTGATAATATATTTATTACTGGTACAACCGGTAGTGTTAAAATTGGTGATTTAGGATTAGCTACACTTAAAAATCGTTCGCATGCCAAATCTGTTATTGGTACTCCAGAATTCATGGCACCTGAAATGTACGAAGAGCATTATGATGAATCGGTGGATGTCTATGCTTTCGGCATGTGTATGTTGGAAATGGCAGTGTCTGAGTACCCTTATAGTGAGTGTAAGGGGCCAGCACAGATATACAAGAAAGTTATTTCTGGTATTAAACCAGCGGCTTTATGTAAAGTTGAAGATCCAAAAGTAAGAGAAATAATTGAGAAATGTATAGAATTGAAGAAAGAAGACCGACCAAGTTGTAAAGATTTGTTAAATTTTGAATTTTTTGAAGAAGACATTGGTATTCGTGTGGAACCAACAGCAACTGAATCTTTTCTTAGCAATCCCGACAATAATGTTATAGAGTTTCGCCTACGTTTTTTGGATCCCAAAAAACGTTCATCGAAACACAAGGAAAATGAAGCTATACAGTTCGAATTTGATATAACCAAGGATGATTGTGAACAATTGTGTCATGATATGAAGCAAGAGAATATTATATCTGCAGAAGATGCTGGAGCTGTAGTAAGATTGTTAAAGGTGCAACTCTTCTCTTTGTTAAAAGAGCGTGTTCAGCGACAGACACAATTACAACTTCAAAATGAAAAATCTCGCCTGGAAAAACTTGCTTTGCAAAAGCAAAGAGAATTATTACCACCAAATGTAGAAGAAGAGGAAGAAGAGGATGAAGTCGACTCTGATGAAGACGACGATACAAAAAAAATTAATCTACTGCAACAGAAAGGTCAGTCCACGCAACAATCCCAGCCGTCACTTACATTTGAACATGATGAGTGTTCACAACGAAATTTAGAGAATAATGATCAACGTGTTTTCTGTTATCAACCGCAAGCAATAACAACACACTGCAATTACGCAACTGCGGCTCAGGATGCACAATCTCCACAGCAAACGCAATCGCCGACGAGTGTATCATCTCAAACGATTGTAACTCCCAATTATAACTCCCAATTGCCTCAACAACCAGCTTTGGCACATTCCACTAACATGCAACATCAAGTAAACTTTTTTACACAACAACCAAACCTACAGCAAGGAACAGTCATTTTGCAGTCACAGGTACGTTTATTTGTAGAACATTTCATAATAGTTTGACAAACGAATATGTAGGTAATTGTAGTCCAAGACAAGTATGTACCCGGCTGGCCCGGGTACTAAATAACTGGGGTACATACCATGGCTGTTTGCTTCGAACCAAGGCCATGACTAATTGTATACTGTGCTTTGGTTGTAGCGCGTAGCCATCCTACCACCTGAGCCCTTCATTACTGACTCTATATTTAATCTTATCGATCGGTTTTTCTGTTGATCGAACCATCTAATTGATTTCTAATTAATTTTTGTATTTGTTGCTATTGTACCAGTGATAACGATGGTTTCAGACTTTTCGCAGTGCCCAGCAAATTTTAAGTATTAATTAAACTATGTGATTTACAATTGTCAATAATTTTATCGGACTTCGAATTCGATTTTACTTTCGCAGAATTGAGTAATATTGTTTTTCAATGTTTTTTTGCTTACATATAATAAAGTGAATTGTAAACATTTCTTAAATTTGCAATGAAAAAGACGAAACACCAATTGAAAAATTCTTTTGTGCACTTTTATCGGTAAAATATCTAAAAAAAACTCAGCTGTTTCAACTTTTTTACAATACCAAACAAAAAGTCGCTCACACTTACGAGTATAAAATGGTATTACATTTAAATGGTATTATATTTAAATATAATACGAAGTGTGAAAACCACAATAAAATGAGACATTTTGTTATTGCTTCAAATATAAAAACACAAATGAGAATATTTAAAATTTTCCATAAAAAAATTTTTTTTTTTTCAAATACTTTTTAACCACTGCCATGCAGATGTCTACTCGTTACATTGTTAGAAAGCAATACTTTTCCTCTGGCCTCTTCACAATTAAAAGAAACAGCACGTCCTTATAGTTTAAAGGTTTATTCTTGAGTAGTATACAAATCGGTTATTTTAAAAACAGAACGTACAAAAAGGAGAATAAAAGAAAACATGAAAAGAAAACATAGTAGTAAATATTCGCATTGTCAAACAGGGTTGCACTGCATGCGCACACTACATCCCAACATACATACATATTAATTTTTTTTTTTTTTACTTTTCTCTGGGCTAACTCAGGAGGGATAAATTTGAAAATGTAATAAAATTGTTATTTTATCTTTTACGAGAATTTTATTTTACAAACATTTTACAAAAGTTAAGGAGTTATATTAAAAAATATAACTTTCAATACATAATTAACATAAATTATTTTATCTTCTATTTTTTGAGCTACGGGTATTTTGTAGGTATGGATTATTTCTTTAAATACCATCTGAATATGCTAGTTTTTAGTATTCTTTTAGGACCTTTTTGAATTTTTCCGATACTTGTATTAGGCGCGGAGATACAGAACTACCGATTTTGTCCCCTTTTTTTTCCTTAAACGTTTAGAAAGTGAAAAAAAAATGCATATGCTATCCCACATTTTGTCTAGTCTAGTTTTACTTCTTTCCTGCCCCCATCAATTTTCACAATTCATAGAAGTGATAAAATTCTGTTTTAGTACCTGACACCTTCCGATAATTTTTTGTAGGCTTTTAGGACGTTTTTGAATTATTTTGTTACTTGTGTTAGGTCCGGAGGTGTAGAATTACAAACTTATCCCTTTTTTACCCCTGTTTACCACCAGAATGCAAAAAAATTCAGGATTTCGGAAAAGTACCAGATACCTGTTCAATTATTTTTAATAGGCTTTCAGGCTCTTTTAGAATTTGTTTGTTACTTGTGTTAGGTCCGGAGATGTAGAATCACAGACTTATCCCTTTTTTATCCCCTAAATGACCAAATTTAAAAAGAGTGACAAAGTTGTGTCGAGAGTTTTTTTTTAATAGGTATTAAATTCAGTTTATAGTTTTTTTCCTGTTTCTATCCTTCACATAGATATGCAATTCAAAAAAGTACCAAAATTCAGTTTTTACCCGTTTTAGCCCCTTAGTACTTAAAATATAAAAAAAGTACCAGACACCTGTCCGTCTATTTTTATTATACTTTTGGATGCTTTTTGAATTTTGGTGCTACCTGCTCAAACTCCGCAGATATTGAATTACCGATTTTACCCTTTACCGGGCCGAATTTCCAAAAATCCCGTCTTAGTGGATCCATACACCAGGAGGGCTGCCCATAAGCTTTGATCTCTCAGTCAATCAGTCAGTCAGTCACGTTTCAATTTTATATACATGTATAGATGATCCCATTGAAATCTTAAATTAGAAAAATTAAAATTTGGACGTGTGTACCTGTTCAAAATTTGTTTTTGGTTTAAATGTATTTATGCGAACGAACGAAGTCGAAAGTCATCGTGAGCCAGGCAGTTAACTTTTACTTTTTTCGTGTTCCCATCCCTCTCATACACAGATGCAATTGAAAAAATGCAGTTTTTTCCTGTGTGTTATCCCCTAAAAAAGATACATATAGTATGTATTACGAATTTGCACGTATAGTGATTACAAAAATAATGTTATAAATCATTGGTTTGCTTATTTGAGTGATGATATGATTTATATTTTGTTTCTGTTAGCAACAAACCCAGCTTTCTAACCAATCGCAGCAGCTTCCATTTCAATATAATGTACAACAGAATGCACAGCCAGGTGCTTCCACATTACAGCAGACCCAACATTTGATGCCAATCAATCAACAAATCATTCAAAAGCAATACTTAGCGCAAGAAACTTCTGTCGAACAGTCTCAGCAACAACAGCAACCACAGAATCCATTACAACTAAGTAATTCAACAATTCAACAACTTCAAACTCAACCGGCAGCAGAACAACAAACATCAGCCACCACAACCCAACATGCCGATGAGAAAACGTCAAAACCAAAGCCTCGGCGCTCAACCCGCAGTGGACACGAACGTATACCAAAACTTAGCGTGACCGGTATCGAACACGGTACTGTCATCAATTGCCACATGGAAAACAAACAAAAGACTATAACATTTAAATTTGATATATGGGACGTAAATCCAGTAGATGTTGCTAGCAAATTGGTAAGAAATTATCTATTAAGATTATTTTAATGAAAGTATGTACTATTATTTAATACTATACAGCTATGTACGAGAAAGCTTCATGGTAATGCAGTTTGACCACCTACGTGCGAATTCCTGTTTGCTACCTTTCTATATGTTTTCCCTTAGCTGGGCCCAGTGACAGTTTTAAAATAAAAGATTATGAAATCAGTTTGAATATGTATAAAAATTGATTAGGCTCCCTGCCACAAATAGCTGATGGAAACTAACACATTGAAATCTTAATTACTTATTTGGGGGTTACACGATCAAGTTTTGCCTTTCAAGTTTTTTAATACATTCACACTTTTTTGCTCAAATACACTCACAATTTTGAAAATTGATGCAAACTTGATGACAATTTTTGCTTTCCATAGAGAGCATCAAGTCACAATCAACAAAACAGCTGACAACAATTTTTTTTCGTTCTGTCTGCAAATATTTTTTTGTTTTGTTTGAAAGTTGCAATTAAAAGTAATAAAAAATTAAACAAATTCAAAAATAGAAATAAAAATGTTTACGTGCAAAACCAACAAATTTTTTACTCTTATTTTTACATTGATTTCCATTAAATTTATTAATTTTAAAAAGAAATATTTGTATGTTATGATTATATTTAAATAGTTAAAAAAAAAAAAAATATTGATTTAGAATCTGAATTACTTTCTGGGTTTAATGTAGAATATAGAAGAGGAGGTTTTGCTTTAATTCTTTTTTAGTAGAATATGCAAGAAGCTATTTTTAATTTTCTTCTTGACGGCATCTTAAAAACGAATTGTTATGAAATTGTGTGCAGCCTACGTCACAGCTATCAATTTTATTGAATTTTGACAAGCAGTATGTGAAAAAAACTCGTGTAACTGCAGTGTTACACATACAAAGCAATTTTATAGCTTTCAGCGTTGCCATTACAATGATTTTTTTTGTATTTTGATTTTCCCGTACTAATTTGGTAATTACATTTGTCACTACGTTTATGCATTATTGTTTTTATGGGTTCATTTGTCCATTTTTCTTTGAAAAAAAAAAAATAAAAAAAAAATGGCGCTGCTGAGGTTTTGTCCATACGATAAAGATTAAGTTTTCTATTGTTAAAACTGTTTTTCTTTGAATGTTATCTAAATGTATCTGTAAAATAGTTTATTCTATTCTCTTTTAATTGTTTTCTGAAATTTTTCGAAATATTTTTTTTATTATATAATAATAAAGACATTCAGGGTTGTTGTAGAATCTGATTGCTATCAGAATTGAAATCCAGAAACACAGTATTAATTTTGGTGTCACAGAAACAGATATTTCTCATTTTTGTGTTCGAATCAGAATTGTGTCAGAACTAGGTGTCACAGAATCTGTTTTTATCGTTTTTTTTTTTTTTATCAGAAATAATCTGATCAGCTGACAGGTGGCAGATTAGTATGTTTGTTTTAGGCTGGTAAATACAATTTGGCTCACAATGTAAGTAAATTAATTTTTTTATTTATTATACTAAATAATCAAAAATTCTCATTATTATTTTATCACCAATAGGGGAAAACATATGAATCAAATACAAAATGAGATAGATACAACCAACTATAGAAGGAATTTTATATATGATGAAGAAATGGTTCCTACATCTTCCTTTTTCATTATCATCCATTGTTAGCGTCACCCACTGAGGGCACACATGCCTTTGCAAAACCTTTAGTACGTTGCTTAAGGCAATTGACACCGTACTTCTGGCGAGACAAACGGAACTATCATTTCCTATTGATTTTTGATATGATCCTTCTGCCAATAAACGCAATGTTGCAGCTAGCTGAACAATACTGGAAATGTTTGAAGAAGGCAAATGAACTTTGACAATGTTAAACAGCATTTGAAAAGCCTCTTTGTTTAAACTATGAATTGGCTAATAAATCTGTATATTTATT
The DNA here is from genome assembly GCA_963662145.1 of Sturmia bella. Lineage (NCBI taxonomy): Eukaryota > Metazoa > Arthropoda > Insecta > Diptera > Tachinidae > Sturmia > Sturmia bella. Next base: position 1,867,781 of record OY759173.1, on the reverse strand, counting down.
ATAGCTAAAAAATCTTTGGCATACTTGTACATACTATATGTATATTTACGCTGTTTCCGAATATGGGTTTTACTCATTTTCGAATCAGCGCAATACCAAAACGATTTCGTGACACCAATTCAAATCAGAATTGATAATTCACAATTCTGACTTGGATTCTGCAACAACCCTGATTAATAGCATTATATGTATGTAATTTTGTGAGCATTAAAAAAAACAAAAGATTTCGAATGATCACTTTGCCGAGGTGGTAACGCTGGTTTAAAAATGAAATCACATGTACACGAATGTTTTCATCAGTTTTTTTTTTCATTTTGCCCTTAAGAAAATGATAGAAACTCTGATGCATAAACTCATCAGCAATGACGGTCATCTTTTAGAAAATACACTTTTCAAATTTTGTAAACTTGTTTCTACCATATTTTCTAAAATATTGCTTGTGTACAAAATTTGAAAACGGAAATAATTTAGAGAAGACGACTACAAAACGATCTGCCTTTTTAGGTTTGACTGGTTTTGAGTCGCATTGATTACACAGCTTTCCACTAATTCCAGTTCCAGTTCGTCGTCCTACACTGACCGGTCGAAACGGGGTTTCCTTCGTTTCATACACTTCGTTGTTCTTACTGTTTTTGTTGTTTTCGTTGATTTCGTTTGCATTATTCATATCTCAGAGTTGTTATCTCCGCTTGAATGTGCAGTTGTCCATGTTGACCCCGAGGGTCACTTGGCAAGCAGTGAGGTCCTCGAAATGATTGACGCAAAACCTTATGAGTACCTGTGTTCAGAATTAGGCAATGCATTAATTAGGAGCACTCTCATCTAAAGCTGTACTGCCAACTTACATAATGACATCAAGCATTGAGCGTTCTCCAAGTGTCCCTGCCAAGGTTTTACGGGGCTGGAGGTTTCATTTTGCATTTCAGTCCGTTTACCAATCAGCTTACTAAGGTTACGAACTACGACAGCCCCCAGTCCATGTGCTTCAATCTTCCAATTAATATGTCCATTGCAACTCCATAAACGTAGCCAATCCATCATCGTGCTAGATTTTGATCACCCCCCAGGTATTTTATTTCCCTGGTAACCTGGTGAACGTCCGTAATTCGATAATGGGATGGTCCCGATTTAGGATCTAGGAACTCCCACACGGGATTATTATTATCATTATTATTTTCATTACTGTATCAGAGCCGATGTCGAAGAAATTGCTTTCAATAATTTTTTATTTTGTATGCTTTCAGATAGCACAGGATTTACTTTCACAATGCCAAAACAATTCTTTTGTAGAAATGATTAACGACATTATTCGTCAGGTGAAGGCGAACCCAAATAAAATTCCGGTTCCAGCAATTTATAAAAGGAATATTGAAATGGTAAGACATCTTTTTATCTTAGATTGATGTTCCAATTAGAAACACATAAAAAAAAAATGTTTGTATATATTATTAATAAACCAAGCAACCCCAATACTACTAAACTACTTCCAAACAAAGTTTAATGAAACAAAAGGCAACAAACACAACCACGCACGCGCTGTGATATTAATCCCAATAACAAAATAAGAAACAAGAAAATAGATCCTTATCAAGTTTGAAATAGTCATAGGCAAGGAGTTAACATTTTAGTTTAATGCTTTTCTATGTCCATAGCCAATCAGAGGCGACGCTGTAGGGGCCGAGAGTTCTCTATCGCGAGTATGGAAAACATTGTGCAGCTTATAGCTTTCATACTTATTAATAGACTTTATAGATTAACAACTTTTTTGCTTATCCAGGCGAATACTCTATCTAGGCAAAGATATCTATATATCTTACAGCTTAAAAAACATTTCCCTAAAAAATATGTTTATATTCTTCACAATATTAGGGCATGTATATGTTTGTGATTCTTGTTGTGAACCCTATAAAGTTGGAGGTTAAAATATCGTTTCTGAGAAAAGTACTTGATTCAGACAAACATTTTTTCATACATCGTATTATGTCCTTGGAAATTCCACAAAATTGGTTCTGGAATAACCGAACATTTGTGAACATTTTGAAAGAATAAAATAAATAAAAGCCAAAAAAAACACATTCTTCTATATGTATCCGAAATACAGTGAAATTCGGGTTCTCAACAACTGCACGAGCCGACTCAAGTTTTGGCTCCACAATAACCCTTCATTATCAAAAAAGAATAAAATCTTGAATTTTCGCCAAGAGCTTACAAAGGGTGGTTAAATTTTCCGATGTTGACTTTGAATACAACACAAATTGCTTGGATAATTTTATCTTATCTCTTCTAGAGATAAAACTCGATACAGATCTTTCATTAAAGACGAACGACGAATTTCGCCCAGCATGACGAACACGCCGGTTAAAATTCGCTGTGTAAATTCGTCGTATGAATAATAAGGACAATAACGACGAAAAACAAAAACATTTGTTATAATTGGTAAAGTTGTTTATTATTTGTTCAAAGATAAAAGAATGAAATGAATCAAAGAATTTCAAATTTTGTAAAAATACTTCAAATAATGAACATCATGTTCATTATGTTAAAAACCTTTTTGCTTGTACGTAAACAGTATAATTTCACTTGTATTCATTTTCTCAGTTTTTTAATTTTATCTTATTATAGCTGAACAGCTGATGGGGTGACCATATTAAAAAAAAAAAAAAAAAATTGGTTGCTAAAAAATTTAGCATTACCAAAAACAAAAAATTAAACACTACAAATATGTTTTTTAATCTAATATAATGACTTTTTAGCTTAGCACTTAAAATAGCACTGTTTTTACTAAAACACTTGAAAACTAAAACCCAAATGGCCACATGCTACTGATTTGTTTGTCGTCCAACGGCGTAAGAAATAGAAATAAATCTATTTCAAGTTGGCCGCGTACAACAACTTTCGCCGGACGCTGTGACTGTGTGCATTTTCATATACAGCAATGTGTTTTATTTTTGAAGGCGAATTTTGGAGGCGAAAAATTCGTCGTTCGTCCCAGTTGTGTTCCCAGCATAAAGACGAGGTGGATAGCGCTATAGCTTCTTTCAATGACAAGCTTATGAACTCGGTTAGTGATTCAACTCCATCTAGAACACACACAATACATAAATACAGTAAGGTAATGCTCTCCTTTACGCCTACACTTATAGTCTAGCGGTGTTAAATCACAAGATCTTGGAGGCCCATACACAGGTCCAAAACGTGAAATTAGGCGGTCACCAAACGTGTCTTTCAATAAATCGATTGTGGCACGAGCTGCGCACCAAACAGTGTTTCGACATACACTTCAATATTAGCTTCACTCCAAATGCGTTAGTTTTGTCTGTTTACGTAGCCATTCAACCAGAAGTGCGCTTCATCGCTAAACAAAATTCACTTATGAAAATCGGGATCAACGGCAATCTCGTTTTGCACTAAAATTGCACTATTTGCAAGCGTTGTTCAGGCGTGAGTCTATTCATGATGAATTGCCAAACCAAACTGAGAATAAGTCACTTGACAGCTGTTAAATCGGTCGCCATCTTGAACAGTATTGCCAACTTAAAGTTCTGTACATCGAAAAAAAAAAACACCCTTTATATTGATGTTTTCGAAAATAACAAACGTGCTTCCTAAACCGAATACTCGTAATAGAAATTACAAATTTCAGTGAGTAAGGTTAAATCATTTTAAATGCATTTGTTTTATGATATACAATTGATCCTTGAAAAAATGTTGATCACTCCAATTTTATTACAAAAAATCTTTCTCAATTCTGAGGAAGGAAATATTGAAAAATTGAAGTAAATATTGAGAGACAACTTACCAGACATAACCCAATTACGGGGCATATGCTGGAGGATATTAAGGAACTTTGTGAATGACACGGAATTCCTATAGACCTATGGATCAAACTGAATCCACGGAGCGCACAACAAGCCTATACTGGCTCAGGTGTATGTCGCAAGACATGGGCAAGCAAACCCCTCCAATCAACCTAACCTAACCTAAATATTGAACTAGAAAGCCCAATAAAATTAATAACAATATTTAGAAAAAATAACCTAAATATTGAACTAGAAAGCCCAATAAAATTAATAACAATATTTAGAAAAAATAAAAAAAGGATTTGTTTTGTAACTCCACTGTGGCATCCCTTTTGCTTTCTAGGAAGTCAAGGTTTCTTACAGACACAATATCCACTAGCTTTTTAAAATAATCTTATTCATAGATGTTTCTTTCACATTCGGTAAAATTTATTTAATATTTTAATAGTTCGAGCTTTAAGATCACTTGTTTTTTTTTTTACAAATGTTTATTAAATTCAAGATTTCGATACCTCAATGGGTATCTTCCTGAAGAAAATTTATTTTTTTAAATTATCTTTAAAATTGGCGATTTTTGATCCCTGCCAACTGTATGTAGCATATTTATTACAAAAAAACATTCCATTTTAAAGAAGCCAAGAAAAGTAAAGTTGAAGACTTACCATGGCTGTTTCACGGCCACCATGTGGCTCATCAGCACCCAAGTTTGCTTCGAATCCAGGCCATGACTAATTTGATACTATTTTTAAGTAGCAGCGCATAGACTTCCTATTATCTGAGCTCTTCATGGCTGCCAGTCGATATTGTATAATCTTGTTGATCACCGTTCCAATTTATCATTAAGAATTATTAATAACAGTAACAATAAGACGTCAAAGCTTTGAAGTTCATGTGTCATTTACTGCCTGTTCCTCAATGTCGCAAAAAAAAATGTAAGCGATCGAAATGCGTAGTCGCTCGATGTCGACAGCTTGCGTTCGCCTTGGGCTTACGTCATGACATATGTGCTATCTATTTCACAGACATGCCAGATCGGTAAATTTAAGTTTTGGTTGATTTTTTATTGCAGTATTGAAAAAACTACTAAATTGTTCGTGTGTAAATACAACCCTTCTTCAAACTGGTCAGCTGTATCCGACAAGCCAAAGCAAATACATACATATGTGCATAAATAAGTACAAATTAAAAAAAGCAAACATTTTGAAATTGTGGAAATAGTTTTTGTGATATTTAAAATTTAAAAGTACTTTTTCTGCATAGACATTTAATAAGTACTTTGACGTACTGCACTCTGGTATTCCTTTGGTAAACTCAGGATTTTCTTCCATCCAGCGAACAAGTACTACATACATACATACATGTCTGCATACTTACATACTTACATATGATAATTGTTTAATATGTTTATTAAAGAAAAGAAAAATCAAAAATATTTGGATTTCCTAGTTTTATTTCCCCGTTTTGTATGAAATAAAAATAAAAACTCCCACTCGTTAGCAAAACAGCAAGAGATTGATTTTGACGTTTGTGTTCGCAGTGCTGAAGACATGATCGAAATAGAGGAATCGGATTTTGCATGAAAACATTTACGTCTTTTCGAATGAAAGAGCGTCATAGAGGAACCCAAAACAATTTTCTTTCGCTTAGAAAGAAGCACGAGTTCGACATTGAGGAGGAACAGGCAGTTAATGAAAGTGCAAAGTGCAAACATATGTATGTTTTTACAATACAAAAATGTGAAAACTGTTTAGTTGTTAATATCTAAACCTTAAAAACATCGTTATATACAATATGAAAACTATATACATATATTATAAAAGATTTGATCAAAATCCTATTTAAATATTTTTTACATTTATTCCCATTGATTATAATTTGTTTTTATTTAAACATAAAACAAAAATTTAGGTGCGACATGCGTCATTAACACGGCAACGATCAACTTTCAGGACCCATCACCGACACAGATCTGTAAGTTTTCGTTAAGATAGATTGTTGTTTTATTGCTACTTTTTTTTTTAAGATTTAAAACTACACATAAAAGAGTATGTATGTATATACTTTCTTACATCTAAGAGAAAACGGGATGACCCTATATATGCATTGTATTGTACTGGGACTGGGACTAAGAAAATAAGAAAGAGCGATTGGTGGACGAAGAAACAATAAAAAATACAAACAAGTACGAGGCTGGCTCGCACACTTATCGTTCCGTACGTACATATGTATGTGTAATGTACGTATGGAATGTCATGTGCCAATGCATATACTGTATAAATTTCATCTCTCTGTCTCTTACAGCTTGAGAGTTACGTTTAATTGTTACTTTACGTTGTATGCGGAAACCTAGTAGTTTGTTGTTGTTGTTGTTGTGGTTGATGTTGGGAATACGTACGTTGCGCGAATTTCGGCACTATCTCTTACGGTTCGAGAGTTATAGCTAACTGTTACTTTACATTGTAAAGGGACATCTGGTAGTTTTACAGTTGTATTATGCAAATTTCCCTCTGCGTCTGACGGTTCGACAGTAACGGCTAATTGTTACTTTACGTTGTATAGGGACACCTGGTAGTTTTTCGCTTGTTTTTAGCATTTGTTGTTGTAGGGCATATGTGCGTACATATGTTGTGCACATTTCATCTCTCTATCTTTTACGATTCGAGAGTTATAGCTAATTGTTACTTTACGTTGTATATCGACACCTGTAGTGCGATTCACTATGCTTTTTAAACCACAATTATTTCGTTTAAATATGTTTTTTTGCTATTCACTAACACATTAAACCACATCTTCTGTCTTTTAAAGCCAGCTGTTTTAGTCAGCTACATATTAATTTTAAATGAAGAAATTATGGTTTAATAACGGCAGCATTTCTGGGGTGGTTAAATCCGTTTATATTTCTGTTTATTTTATTTGTTGAGGTAACTACATATATAATTGTTCAAGAAATGGCTTTTGAGTACTTAGCCTTCAATTTATTGGAAAATGAGTCAGTTGATAGTGCTCCTTCAGTTAACCGGCGTGAACTTCGTGATTTGGATAATCCCTTTGAATTGGAAGCAACAGAATTTAAAATACTCTACCGGTTAAATCCGGAATTAACTGAAGAAATTATTTTTAATGTTATTTGATGTTATTTTATAAGGTTCTAGGATCACTGCAATATCGTTTTTGGTTTGTTTTTTTCTTATTCTTCTTTGTGCTTTTCTTTTATTTTGATATGCCGCCTGGCAGAGTTGACACGTGTTATCAATTTGAATATGAAGTAATATACAACTTTTTATTGTGGTTAAAAATAAGTTAGTGAATCATATGCTGGTTAGTGCAAACATGAAAATGTTTGGTTAAAGATAACATTAATTACAATTGTTAAAAGTTAGTGAATCGCACTACTGGTAGTTTTCGACTTGTTGTTGCTGTTAGCATTTGTTGTTATAGCGGCAACAACATCCGGTAAAAATTTCAGTTCTCTAGCTCTTACCGTTTCGGAGAATGTACGCTGTGGCGGATGGACTTAGAAGTTTCGGTAATAGAGTTCCTTGTTACTCTGATGAGTAACGGAACCCTAAAAAAGAGCACGCGTTCACCTACTAAAAATAAAACGTTGCACAAAACTAAAGGAAGTGATTATGCTGGATGTTATAGAAAACCAGATTGAACACGTTTGAGCTCTTGGAAAAATATTTTTTCATTAGTCACGTTCCCTACAAGAAATGCATGCCCGAAACTAATACAGACAAATATTTTCTTTACTAATGGCCCCTTTTTGACTTGATATTTAAATGTGAAATTAGTTAATATTTATTTCACTTCAAGATGTATTTAAACGCAGTGTCAGATCTTTAGTCGTAAAGCCCGTATGACACTACATTTTTCTTGCATTGCTCAAATTTTGGAGACCAGTGCAAATATAATGTAATAGTAGAATTTAGTATGTGCAACGCGTTCAGCTATATTAAGATAAATGCAAAACTGTCAACATTTTTGTTGAAGTTATCGATAAAAAATGAGATTATGTCAAAAAAAATGTAAAATTTTTCAACTTAAAATTGACATTTCAACCTTGAATGTTGCTGTGTCAGCGGTTTATGGACAATTTTTGCGATTTAACGCTTCTTTTTTGGAAAATTTTTATTTCCTAGCGATTTCTTGAAATAAAAAGAATACAACACTTACAAAAAAGATGCCAGTTTTGTTTATGTTTTGTATATTTGGTTCTTTCTAGCAATTGCTGTTTCTTTCTATCAATTCTATACCAATTAATGAAAGAAAAATGAAGTATCATACGGGCTTAAATAAGTGTTCGCATTTAATTACATACATCTACATCAAAACTATTTTCGCACATTTTCATTGTCAAATTTTATGGAAATCTTTTTTATGACTACAGCTGTTTTTTGTTGGTGGAAAAAAATAATTTTTAATAAAAATAATTAATTTATTGCCAGCCGTTTAATTATTATATTATTAGTATTTCATGTGATGCTTTTGTTTTTCACAATATTAACGGTTTATTATGGAAATGCTGTTTGAGGCAAAATCTCATACATCATCTGTATGTGTACTTTGTTTACTTTTTAAGAACACCAGCAACAAGAAATTAAAAACCATACGATTAATCGGGGAAACTTTAGAATAAGGAGCCAGACTTCGATAGAAATTAGTTTTATAGGTTTGTAGAGGGGGTCGTTGACCTCCCAAAAATGAAGTCGAAGTCTGCCGGAGGATTTTAGTTTATTAATAATTCGATGGTAAAGTTGCGGAATTTACTAACTTGGAGGTTACACGATCAAGTTTTGCCTTTCATGTTTTAATACATTCACACTTTTTTACTCAAATACACTCACAATTTTGAAAATTTATGCAAACTTGATGACAATTTTTGCTTTCCATAGAGAGCATCAAGTCACAATCAACAAAACAGCTGACAACAATTTTTTTTCGTTCTGTCTGCAAATATTTTTTTGTTTTGTTTGAAAGTTGCAATTAAAAGTGATAAAAAATTAAACAGATTTAAAAATAGAAATAAAAATGTTTACGTGCAAAACCAACAAATTTTTTACTTTTATTTTTACATTGATTACCATTAAATTTATTAATTTTAATAAGAAATATTTGTATATTATGATTATATTTAAATAGTTAAAAAAAAAAATATTGATTTAGAATCTGAATTAGTTTCTGGGTTTAATGTAGAATATAGAAGGGGAGGTTTTGCTTTAATTTTTTTTAGCAGAATATGCAAGAAGCTATTTTTAATTTTCTTCTTGACGGCATCTTGAAAACGAATTGTTATGAAATTGCGTGCTGCCTACGTCACAGCTATCAATTTTATTGAATTTTGACAAGCAGTATGTGAAAAAAAACTTGATAGTAAAACTTGGTCGTGTAACTGCAGTGTAAGGAAAATATAAATATGTGGGTAAAACAGTGCTGCCAGAGGAATGTTTTTTTTGCACAGAACACAAAATCGCGTATTCATAAATGGTTTCAAGCATCCAAAATCGTATTTTTTCTACATTTTTTCATAGGTATGCAAAATTTATTCTTAACTAGGGCTAGGGAATTTTCTCCTCCATGATATAACCAACACCGGCTTCGCGTACAAAATCTGTAAGCATCTGGCGGTACACTTTTTCATTTTGCGGCTGTTGGTACCATTATACTAAAGCCGACCCAAAATAAATTTTGTGCTTAACTACAAAATAAAAGTTAATTAACATTTGATTATCAATTCAAAAGTTTGCCATAATGCCTGTGTCATTATTGATATTATATTATCGTGTCATTTTTGACATTTAGTACGTAAATTTTTATCCATTACTAAAAAATATGTAACAAAACCTTTCTAGAATACTGTAAGAAAAACGATAACGAGAAAATTGGTATATGGTATTTTAGTAAAAATAGATTATGTTCTGAAATTTTTTTCACGAGTATCTACATATATTTTTTTTAAGTGCAGATGTTACTTAAGGCCAGTTTACATCGTAATATTTTGTATTACGATCATGTAAAAGCAAAATGTACCGAGTAAAAGAGAGAAATGAATACGAAGTTTGGCAAGCGGTCAGTAAATCTTCATTTTCTAAACCATTTTAGAAACTCATGTACTCTCATCACATCAGAGGTGAATATGGAAGTGAAGGTTGGCAACACCTCCATCATGAATTGAAGATGTTAACATTTTTATACAGACAATGTTCATATTGTTTTTGTAGACTTAGTAAAACTGGAACAATCAGCTTAATTTGCACCGCCAAAAAAAAAACAGCAAACTTATGGTAAACTAAAATTAAAATAAATTGAAGCATGCACGGGACTGACAGCCAGGGTTCCGTACTACCGTGCAAGTTCTAGACAAATTGTACCCTTTAATTTTTTAGCAGTTGTTGTTGTAGAGGTCAGACAACTATATACATGTACAGTGTAAATTTTAATGGCTGTATTCATAAAAAAAAAATTGAACAGCATTTGAAACACATTTTAGGGAATTCTTGATAAAACTGTATTCATAGATGAATTGCAAGCAGGGACCGAAAATAACAGTTATTTTTTTAAAATTTAAAATCAAAACGTCAGGTGGATATAATTTTTCTATCAGATATTTGAATACAGCATATTGATGATGTTATGCTGAGGAATAATAAACTTAAAAGACTTTAATTTATTTTTGACTTTTATCAAAAAGTCACTTTATAATAATTATTTTTTGACCGATATTTTTTTGGTCAAAAATAAAAGTTAAAATTTGACTTTTATTTTTTAAGTAAAAAATATAAGTTAAAATTTGACGTTTATTTTTAAGTCAAAAATTAAAGTTAAAATTTGACTTATTTTTTAAGTCAGAAATAAAAGTTGAAATTTCACTTTCGTTCATCTATTAAAAATGTTGTTGAAAAGCTTTTAGATCTATTATTAGAGTTCCAATGAAAGAAATATCTTTTTTTTTTTTTTTCTTTGAAGAAAAGTGTAACCACAATGAAACTATGTAACCAATTTTGGTTAGAAATAACACAACACTGAAATAATAATAACACTGATTGTCATCGATCTTATTTTTCTTATATTTCCATTACATTTTGATTATTATGGCAAAGAATAAAAGTCAACAAATAACTATAACTAAGTCAAAATATACTTTTTTGAAAAAAGTCGTAACTGTTACGGTCCCTGATTTTAAGCTAAAATGTTCATTTTAGCGTCTTTTTAAATCAACTGTTTTTTGAAAAATGCTTGCACCCACGTTTAAGGCAATTTTAAAATGACGTTTGTGTTATTTGTTGTTCGTCTGTTTACATGTTCTGAAAAATTTAAACTAATTGAAAAAGTTTTTATAATGAATTATCTTCTTCATTCCAGTTTCAGAACGTTTGCGTTTTGCATTTTCCTTGTTTTCCATTTTTAATTATATTTAATGTTGAAAATTTTACTTAAAAATGTTTGTAGCAAATTCAATAGTGATATAAAAACAAATCAAAACAAATAAACTACAACGCGTTATTCGATTAATTTTTTTTTATATTTCAGTTTAACCCTAGAGTACTAACATGATTTATTTCTACATTAATACTAATTGTTAGTCAAATCGGCCACATGAAATAATTTTAATATTTTTTAAATTTGATAACTTATTTTGTCCAGTGACTTTCATGCATAATTGATGTGAAACTACTTTTTATTAGTAAGCCAGTAGTAATCTTATTGACAATTCTATGGCCATAAGAAATTTTTCCAGTAGGCGTTTTAAAGCCCAAATAATTCGGTTCTGACTTGTTTTATTGAACGGTGTCACGCAGTCCCCTTTAAAAAAGTGTTAAAATATTTGGAAATGATGTCTCATATACAAATTCGCTGGTCGATTTCGGCGGCTTGTGAACAGAGAATTATAGTAGCTTCTGTTTTCTAATTTTATACTTACTTATATTCTTCTTCTTAATAAATAAGGCAATAACTCTGTTCTTAATTAATTAATCAATTTTTTTTTTTTTTTTTTGGACTAAACAAAACCATTTAGCGCGACGAGGCCTCCATAGATTTGTCTAAAAATTTTGATTGTAACACATCAAATATGAGCTTAACAGGTAATGGCCCTTCAAGTACTAACTGCGGAGAAAATCTAAGCTCAAGTATGACAGCTTTGAATAAAATATCAACAGATGCAGGTGAAAGCTCAGAAGCCATACAAAAAACATCTCATCTACAAATGGCGGATACAATCACTACTGGTGGCAATATCTGTTTCACTCCAATATCATCATCTACACCAACAACTACATCCGAAGGTGGCAACAATAGCAGTGATAATGTTGTTTCTTCGACGTCAACTTCACGCAAAGCGAGTACAGCTTCAGAATATACATCTTTGTCGTCTGATTATACTCCAGATAATACGATCACTCCAAACTCAACTTTCATAGTGGACAGTCCACGCTTTACACACTACTTCGAGCTGAACGAAAATACAGACATTGCAAATTCTGATGTTAACACCACAAACACTGGAAAATCAACAACTCTAATAAATAGTACTTTGGAAAATGCTGATGAAAATATTGGCAATAGTGACGGCTTAACTCAAATGGATGCTGATAAAAACCGTGATAGAAACCATGAGAGCAAACCAAATACTTCTGATGCAGTTATGTCAGCAGCAGCTAGAAAAATTTCTAGATTTTATGTTAATCCTGTTGTTCTACCCACTTCTACTGGCTTATCTGTCGTCACTGCACCAGTGTCTTCTGCAACTACATCCATTGCATTTAAAGGTAAGTATGTAGCAAAACATAAATTCGTTAATACATGTAATGCTAGGAACACAACTGGGACGAACGACGAATTTTTCGCCGCGAATATTCGCCGTCAAAAATAAAATACATTGGTGGATACAAGGCGAATCCATTACAGGTGCCCGCATACCAATTCGCTTCAGCATTTTTCCACGATTTTATCTTCTGAGTTGTCAAAGCCGATAGAAAATGACAACAAAACTTGTGACGTCTCGAGAGAAAATGTTGAAGCGAATTGAATTACGACCACCTATACTTGATTCGCCTTGATTGATGTATATGAAAATGCACACAGTCACAGCGTCCGGCGAAATTCGTTGTATGCGGCGAACTTGAAATAGATTTATTTCTATTTCTTACGCCGGCGAACGACAAACAAATCAGTGCCATGTGGCTATTTGGGTTTTAGTTTTCAAGTGTTTTAATAAAAACAGTTAATTTTTACTTTAATAGTTTGACTTTTTGCATTTAAAATAAAAAGCCATTATATTAGATTATAAAACATGTTTGTAGTGTTTAATTTTTTGTTTTTGGTAATGCTAATTTTTTTAGCAACCAATTTTTTTTTTAATATGGTAACCCCATCAGCTGTCCAACTATAATAAGATAAAGTTAAAAAAAAAACTGAAAAAATGGATACAAGTGAAATTATAATTGAAAATGTTAAACTTCAAGGCTTTTACCATAATGAACATGATGTTCATTATTTTAATTATTTTTACAAAATTTGAAATTCTTTGATTCAACTAATTTTTTTTATCTTTGAACAAATAATAAATAAATAACTTTATAAATTATAACAGATGTTTTTGTTTTTCGTCGTTATTGTGCTTCACATACGACGAATTTATACAGCGAATTTTAACCGGCGTATTCGTCGGGTTGGGCGAAATTCGTCGTTTGTCCCAGTTGTGTTCATAGCATAAGGCTTCAAACCAAACCCGTACTTAGTCATATGCTGGCATAGTACTTGATGCTGAGCACTGTATATTTTTACTTTCTATTTGGTTACTTTTTTCTGGAAGTAGTTAATGTATATTTTCAGAGGTGGATTGTTTAATAAAGCTTAACAAAATATTTAAAAGTTGAAAAGTAACTTTCAAAATTTAAAGTTCATCCAACAACAATATTATTGAACATATTAAGAATAAAGAAAACAAGTAAGCGTGCTATATTAGACTGGGCAGAATCTTTAAACCCCTGCACCACCAACACTCCTTCAGACCTTCAGATCTGAAGTATGTATGTATATAAGTCGACATGAAAACTTTCTGGGTTTCGTCTGTAGTAAAGTTATTTTATTATTGCAACAACTTTCCACAAGCAAAATTATAATAAAATAAATTATAATAAATTATAATAAAATAATAACATTTTATAACGAAGTGTTTAACTTGTCTCCAAGTTTTGTGGTTTGCACTAACGTTTATATCGTTCATTAACTGCCTTTTATCACCTACGGGTGGTACATGTCAAAAAGAAAAAAAATTTTGAAAATATGTGGCAGCTTCGTCGAAAATGGCGAAAAACACAAAGAAGAATGCAAGAAATAAACAAAACAAAAATTGTCTACTCATTCTGTTAATTATTATTAATTATTGGTCGTGCATATTTAATAAAGAGTGCTAAACTTCTAATTTTCGGATAAATCGTAAGTCAAATATTCAAAAGTCATTGCAATAAAAAATTTTAAAGTTAAAATAAACACCATAAATTAAACTGGCTCTGCGCTAACACCAATCAGCCGGCTTTTAAAAACAGCTGATTTTAAACGGCTGTCAATGTCTTTATAAAGTATTACTGACTACCAAAAGCGTTAATTTAAATGTTAAACATTTATTACTGAATTGCACTACAGGCAACTTCGTAAATATAAGTTTATAAGACTGCCAACTTGCTCCAATAATACCTCTAAGGCTGTTACTAATATGAATATTCTAATATATTGTACTTTGAATTTTAATAAAAAAAAAAAAAAAAAACTCGTCACTCACGTTCTTTGAGGAAATTTATATATATATATATATATATATATATATATATATATATATTTTCCTCAAAATTAGACTCCTAAGAGGGCAAAAGGAGTAATATATGTATGCCTATCTGCAACTTTTCAACTCATTCTAATGGAAACCCAAGAAGTTATTCACCTGCACCATACAGAATCTCGTTACATGAAAGTTGCTTACAAAAGAAACATATACATATGTATGTATGTAGCAATACTACTGAGATGTATTCCGATTTTTGTCTCTTACATTTGTCTAATTCTCTTTAACTCTTTCAAAATAGTACAATAAGTCTTTTCAAGTCTGCTGACGAGTTGATTGGCACCAACGAAATTTCCACGGCATAACGACATGCTGTAAACTTGAAGACAGAAAACAGCTTTAAATTTATTAAATGTTTGCATTAAAAGCTCATTAAGTTTTAACATTAAATGTTCTTAAAATAAATTCAACAGTTGATGAAATACAACAACAGACTGTGCAAAAGACGTCAGACGATGTTGGCGGCTCTATAAATGCAGAACATAATCAAAGGTCAGCAGCTTCACCATCAAAAACAGAAAATAGAGGAAACTCGGAACAAACAACAGAGAAATCAGCTATCGGTACCGATGTTGCTAATCCGATTTGTATTTCTGTTACAACTAGTACGGCTAAGCCCACAAGTGTTGCAGGTTCTGTAACGAGCACCAGCAGCAATACGAATAATTCGTTAGAGCAACTTAAGATTGAATTAGAGAATATAACTCATGCACAAGCCTTTGCCTCAGCTATTGTTGCATCAATTAACAGCGATCAGGTCTATCAACAGCAGCAACAGCCACACTCTAATGGTCAGCAACAGCAGAAGAACCAAGAAGAGGTATGTACTTATGTATACTAAAAATTGAGTTGCTTCCTTTTTTCCGGTTTAATATCATATTGAAATTTGTACTTATTTTAGTTGATCATATTCGCATTTAAATTTGCATAAGATATTAAACAACTTAATATCATAAATGCGATTTCTTACCTAAAGTTCACTTATGATCATGTTGAAAACGCTTTTACTCACGCACGCCTTTGCAATTTTAATTACGTTAGATGGTTTCAATCATCATGCATGTTTTCTTGTGGGCCTTTTTCGTTCACGCGATCTCACGCAGGAGCCAATTAAAAAATCCCGTTATTACTTATATTTTAATTGCATGAGCTATGCTGCTATGCATTAATCTATCTATCTGTCTAATCTAATGTAATTAACATGTGGTGTTTGCTTAAGGCCAGTTTACATGGTAATATTTTGTATTACGACATGTAAAAAAATTCTGTATATTGGACAAAATCGTATCATGTAAAAGCAAAATGTATTGATTAAGAGAGAATACGGATACAACATTTGACAAGCGGTCGGCAAATCTTCATTTTCGAAACCATTTTAAACACTTATCACATCAGAGTTGATTATTAAAATAAACGTTTTCAACACCTACATCATTTTGTTGTAGTAAGTAACATGATACAATTAACAAGGTAGCCTCGTCAGCTAAACCGTTAATCAACTGATTACTTTGGGTTGTCAAGAGATTGCAGAGATGAAAGGCAGCCAAAACGAGATGGCTAATCCGCTAAGCTCAGTGCATCTCTCTTCTGTAAATGTAGAAGTGGCGTCTTTTTGACAGTTTGCATAAGTTGTACAAAAACAAAATGCATGTTATTTTTATTGAAGTTGTTCTTATTGTAGCGAAAAGGCTACCTTGTTAGTTGTATCATGGTAAGTAAGTAAGTAGAGAAAATAAATAAGAAACACAAATTGGTGCTGCCAGATTGCCGACTTCGCTGGTATGCCCGCGTTTCGCTCCGGCTAAAATTCGCTATGTTAATTCGTCGTCTGAAGCACAATAATGACGAAAAACAAAAACATCTGTTATAATTGATAACGTTGTTTATTGTTTGTTCAAAGATAAAAAAAAATTAAATGGATCAAAGAATTTCAAATTTTGTAAAAATAATTAAAATAATGAACATCATGTTCATTATGGCAAAAGCCTTTTTGCTTGTACGTAAACATTATAATTTCACTTGTATTCATTTTCTCAGTTTTTTTAATTTTATCTTATTATAGTTGAACAGCTGATGGGGTGACCATATGGTTAGTAAAAAATTTAGCAGTACCAACAACAAATAATTAAACACCACAAATATGTTTTATAATCTAATATGTTGGCTTTTTATTTTAAATGCAAAAAGTCAAAGCTTAGCACTTAAAATAAAAACTATTAAAGTAAAAATTAACTGTTTTTACTAAAACACTTGAAAACTAAAACCCAAATGGCCACGCCACATGGTACTGATTTGTTTGTCGTTCGCCGGCGTAAGAAATAGAAATAAATCTATTTCAAGTTCGCCGCATACAACGAATTTCGCCGGACGCTGTGATTGTGTGTATTTTCATATACATCAATGTGTTTTATATTTGACGGCGAATATTGGCGGCAAAAAATTCGTCGTTCTTCCCAGTTGTGTTCCTAGCATAAAACTCGTCGGGTTGGGCGAGTTCTGGTCGGCCAATCTGGAGCGTATAACTACTACAAAAAAAAGTCATCATACCTGCCTCTTAACGAATATAAAATAAAATAGAAATAAATTGTGAGACCCGACAGTGAAAGCTGAAAAAAAAGATAAAAAAGGAAAATTGAAAAATATCATCGCTGCTGCCACTTCCCTCCCTCTAAAATACAATTAGGATTTCTGCGTCGCCAAAAATGTCTAGAAACCCTCCCTTAGATCGAAGTTACCCCCGCCTCTTACTCACCATCCCATAACTTGACTAAATTAATCCATTAAAATGAAGAAGCTAGTACCAATTTCTAATACTGCATTATGTTATAAAAAATTTTTATTTGAAATAAAAAAATGAAAAAAAAAATAACCAAACAAATTTCTACTGCAGTTTTCAAAAATTGCATTTTTGTTAACATTTTTACACAATAATTACAAAAAAAAAAAAAACATGATCAACTCAGGCAATGTTCTTGTGAACAATTTGCAGAACTGAAACCATCAGCTTAAATCGCACCGGCAAAACAAAAAATAAACAAAAAAGCAACAATATTAAAGCTTATGGTAGAGCCGATTGTCCTAGCAGCTAGTGTTCTTAAAAATTTGTATTAGATAAATAATTCATTATATATCTAATAAATAATAATAATAATAAAGCTTATGGTAAACTTAATCTAGATAAAATTAAACCAATAATAAAAATCAAGCTTAAGATTTTCCTGTTTATTATTAATTTAGATTTTTGTGTCGCTAAAGCAAAACATCTACCTTCTCACAAAATAATTTCATGTAAACATGAGAATTCGCTCTGAGAGAGCGAATGAGAATGAGAATTCTCTAGAATTACGGTGTGCTCTTCTCTGTGTTCAGTTTCGACTATTTTCAATTGACATTCTTTTGAATGTCAATTGAAAAATCTAGAAAAATTATTAATATAAATTTCTTGTGTAGCACCAAGAAGACCTTCTGGTGCTTTTGCTCCGTTTTACAGCAAAGTTACTACTTTTTCATTCAGTAAAGTTATCACTTCTTCCTTAGAACAATTTAGTGATGAAATGAAGTGCCTACTATATGCAGGGTGTGGCTATCGTGTCCATTTCGATTTCAAGTATTATCTGGTGTCGCAGCGCTATAACGCATAAAAAAATTCCTCCTATAGCGAAACAAAAATGTTTAGCATTTTTTTAATTTCATATTCAAAGTTCACAACTGAAATGTAAACAGTTTTTTCTTCTTCTTTTTGTAATTGCATAGAAACCTCCATCAGTAGCAAATACATCATGCCATTCGTTTGGTCAAAGCACGCCGACTGGACCACTATGTTCTACAAGAGCGTCTTCCAGGTGCAATTCTAGACGTACATCTCTGGATGACAGTGCGCGTAATGAATTGCAGAATTTAACAACCACACTAATAGAATGCTCTGATAATATTCAAACTCCATCAACGAGTATGGAGAACAGTATAACGGAAAATACTCAAATCACCCAAAAGCTGTCCAAACAGAATAGTTTGGAAAAAACAATGCCATCGATTTCGACAGGTAGCGCAGACACAACAACAACTACATCTAACCAACGCTTTGGTGGTCTTTCGCAAAGCTCAATAGCTGATCTTGAGAAAAAACTTGCGGCTCTAAGGAATACTGAAATACCAGATGAGGTTTCTTAGTTGTTACCTAATTTAATATAGCTTCCACTGTGTTCTTGCACAGCGTTTGCAAATACAATTTATGCGCTATATATCGCGTTTATACGTGCGAATAACAACGTGAAATATTGCCATAGATGTTTGTTTTTATTTTCAGTTACTAATTCACGAAATTAAGTTAACCATACAGAACAAAAAGATGACACAAGAAGCAGGACAAGACCTATTACGAATGTTTACTTTGGCGGACTTATTTTTCAAAATATGTATGTATGTATATCATGTTTATTAAGATCTCATTTGGCAAATATCTATACATAATTTGCCAAATAAATGTTTAGTAAATATGGAATATTTTTTTAAATAAGTCAATAAGAGCACGACTTCATCTACGCATCACAAAAAACACCTCCGCTCTGAGCAAAATCTAATCAACAATAATTTGTGACTAACTTAGTTAAGTGCAATGGACTTGTTATTTTGTGATTCCTTGTAAAGGGTGCTTTTTTTCGATGTATAGAACTTTAAGCTGCAATAAAACAACGATGGATTATTCGATTGACATGAATTTTATTTATCCGAAATATAATATTGTGGCATAATATTTGAAATGTGATTTCTGGCATATTACCGCCACGACTGGCGCGGATGTAGTCCAATCTGGACGTCAAATTTTCGATGACTTTTTCCCACATTTGTGGCCGTATATCGGCAATAACACGGCGAATGTTGTCTTCCAAATGGTCAAGCGTTTGTGGCTTATCTGAAAATAGTCTAGCGGTGTTAAATCACAAGATCTTGGAGACCAATTCACAGGTCCAAAACGTGAAATTAGGCGGTCACCAAACGAGTATTTCAATAAATCGATTGTGGCATGAGCTGTGTGAAATGTTGCGCCGTCTTGTTGAAACCACATCTCCTGGACATCATGGTTATTCAATTCAGCAATGAAAATTAACTCACCATGGACTGTAACGTTTTTGAAGAAGTACGGACCAATGCTTCTACCAGCCCATATAGCGCACCAAACAGTCAGTTTTTCTGCATGTAACAGTGTTTCGACATACACTTGAGTATTAGCTTCACTCCAAATGCGTTAGTTTTGTTTGTTGACGTAGCCATTCAACCAGAAGTGCACTTCATCGCTAAACAAAATTCGCTTATGAAAATCGGGAACAACGGCAATCACGTTTTGCACTAAAATTGCACTATTTGTAAGCGTTGTTTAGGCGTGAGTCTATTCATCATGAATTGCCAAACCAAACTGAGAATAAATCACTTGACAGCTGTTAAATCGGTCGCCATCTTGAATAGTAATGCCAACTCAAAGCTCTATACATCGAAAAAAATCACCCTTTATAAGGTTATCTAACAAATCTTCTTATATGTAAAAGTGAATGTGAACGTGTGAATCGGCTAAACCGATTTGCTTGAAATTGTTGCTGTATATCTCTGCATGCCTGGAAGGAACTATAGGTTATACGTATTTCAAAAATTCCATTCACAAAGGGGTAAAGAAGGGTAAAATCGGTAACTCAGTGTCTCTGGACTTAGCAAAGGTCGCACAAAAATTTAAAAAGCACCTGAAATCATACTAAAAATAATTGGATAGGTGTGTGGTACTTTTTTGAATTTAACATTTATGTAGAAGAGAAATGGTAGCCCCTGAATAATGGTCCAAGATAAAAAGGTTCTTTTCAAAAAAGTCAGAAATAGTGGCATGAGTAACATACAGATTGGAAGCTATATTAGTTTGTCTCATTATCAAAAAATATTTGCTATACTCTTTAATAAATTACTCCGCGCAAAACAGGTAAAAACTTCACCAAGTTCATTTACCGCAAACAATTCAAGTGTTACACAAGGACAAGTGGTAGATGACCAACAACGTGGAGTACGAAAGATCTCACGTTTCTGTGTCAGTCGCGTACAGGAGCAAAAATCAAACGAAAACCCCAATAGCCAAAAATCAGTATCTGGAGCAATGTCTCCGCCAACGACTGTTCCTTCTTCTATAGACTTGCACGCATCAAATAGTGCCACTACGTATGAAAAGAGTAGTGTTAATAATACACCTACTGAGCAGTTGCCTTCATCGTTCAATAGTCTGCAACAACCTCAGCAGCAGCAGCAGTTACAACAGCAGTCCAGCACTGTGGGAGTGCCTGCTACTGTTGTTATACCGTTATCAACACACCTACACTCATCAGTATTAAATATACCGCAACCAACTCAAACAGCGGTTTTATACAACCCTAGCAACAACTCAACGATACAGATTGCTCAACAACAGCAACAGGTACAACAAACAGCAATGTTACCAAAAAAAAATCCTTCCATTGGAGCACAAATAATAATTCCTAATATACAAATGCAACAGCCAAATATGCAACAAATTTTATCTCAAAAGCTGAATTTATCAATAAATCAAAATAAATCATCAACTCCGGCTGCTTTGGAGTGTCAAAAGCAAAATATACTTCAGCCTGCACCTGTTCCTATATCTCAATCTGGAAGTAACCAGATTCCTCAAAAAAATATAAATCCGACTCAAATGACACCAGCTCAAACAGTTCCTATGATTCGGTCATTGCTTATGCCAACCTTGCCACAAAACTCCTCATCATGTACCATGCCCACTTCTTCCCCACAACAGCAACTATTCAATCAGGTCGTTCACTCACAGCAGTCGCAAGCTCAAGCCTCTAATCCACAGCAGTTGACACATATTCAGAGCGAAGGTTTGTAATTTTTTTTTTTAATTTAATTTTTTTCTAATGATTATACAACACACAAATGCGGTGTTTCTTTTACTATACCGCAGACTGCAGTTTGGCTACTCATTTTTAGGATTTCGTACTCTAGAGTAAAACGGAATCCTATTGCTGAGACTTCGATGTCTGTCCGATCGTTGCAGGCCCCACTCTTCCAAACAGTAAGACACGTGTTTACCCGGCCGCTGCAACACTAAAAACAATAAAATTTTTAAAATTAAAGGGGGTCCCCATACAAGAAACTCTGAACATTTTAACATATGGTTTCAAGCCTTTGTATTTGATATTAATGAAAAATTAGTAGTTATAGCAATTTACACCTTATTTCTATAATTCCAACAGTAGTTCAAAAATTTCTCCATTTCTGCAACATCATACTGTTACGTTTTTACCTTTTAAAAACGTTTTCGTAGATTCCTTTAATTGTAATGAAGTTCAAACACTCAAGTCTTCAGTTTACAGTACTCAATAGCTCAATACTTTATTTATTTAAACACACTGTACTCGCAAACACTTTACTAAAAGGAGAACACTTTTACTTATTCACTTTTTATTACTTAGGACACTTTAAACGTTAGCGCAGTTAAAAATCGACTGACTTCCTCCCTCAGCGTTATGCTGAGCTGCTTTTATACCTCTCAGTGATCATTACTCGAGCAGTCAAGAAGTTTACAGAAGCTGATCACGCCACCTCGCACTAAAACTAATAATGAACAAAAGATATACACACACACCGACATACATACACGCGGCAGTGAAACTTAAGCATATGAGCCGCGCACATACATGCACACACGCATATTGTATCGTCCCTGCCAGCAAATTGGTAGTCGACTACAAATAAAATCGACTTATAGTTCATCCCTGTCGGACATTGAGTAGTCGACTACTAAAATAATTAACTTTACGTTAACTTTTATGGACTAGCTTCAAATTAGTTACAATACAATCGATTTGTAATTCACTTTTTGGGTACTGGCTATAAGCTAGCTGAAACGTAGTGTAGAGTTAACCCAATACACACATACACGGTAAATAACTCTTTAATTAAATTGCCTATTGTCGCATTCGTTTTAAATGTTGCCATGGCTGAGTGGGTATGTTGGCTGCTCACCAGTCTTGAGGCTTAGTGGTTCGATTCCCACCAGAGGCTAACAAAAAAAAAAAAAAAAAAAAAAGTGATGTAATTTAATAAAATAAAATATTACCACCGAAAAATGTAAAATCAGCCTTGATTTGTACATTTTTTTCTGTGGGTACTGAGTAGCTAACTTTAAGTTAGTTGAAAAGTAATGCAACGTCGGACAATTGACTACCTCATAGGACATCGTAATGTTAAAATAGTCAGCATCTCCATTAAAAATAATCTAAGTGTCAACCACCACCAGTTATAATTCATTACTAGTTAACTGAGTTGCCGGCAGGGGTGCGGTGGTGGTTTCTTTTATTTCGCTGTCGTGCCTATTTATCTACACATGTGTGTCAGTATGTGCACACTCGCTGTGCTGCCGCTTTGTTTGTCAACAAGTTTCTATGTATGCATGTGTGTATATACCTCCGGTGTTCATTTACAAATACTAACAAGACAATTCTAGAACAATTACAATTGGTCTGTTCACGACTAAATTCGTAACAATATTTATACCCCCTAATTCATAAAAATTATTACAGACTTATAAGACTGTTATTTGGCATATGTGTTTGGAAAATCTGTCAAATAAGAGCTTTATAAACCTGTTATAATTTTTATGAATTAGACGGATAGTATTTAGGAATTCATTTATGAGCTCTTCTGTTGTGCTCTTAAAAAGTTTCATGCATTTCATTCCTTTTATTTGTTTGGAGAAAACTTTTCTAATACAAATTAAATAAAATATACATATATGTTTTTTTTTTTTTATAAATTGAGCTGTCAGAACCCTGACGTTTTCTTTTGTGGTAAAATATTTGTTTTTATTCGTTGCCGTACTTTTGTGCATTTTTGTCTCTTATTGAGAGAAATTATAGTTTACTCTCATTTTACCGAACTTTAGGCAGCTGGAATTACATAATAGGAGTTTGGTTTTTGTTTTTTCAACATGTGTAGTCAAAGCACCAAAATAAATTATTTCATTTTAGGAGTTGAAAATGCTATACGTCTGCAAATATCCCAGGACGAGCCCGTTTCTCTAGCAGCTACTCATCCAAATCTCCTTCCAACCGTTATACAATCGGTAAGTCATTAAAAATTGTTTTCTAACGTATGCACTGTATTTTTCTGATGGAATAGATGCACACATATGTATGTATGTATGTATATATATAGGACAACAGCTTATCATTTATGTAATACTAGGTGACTCGGCCGGCAGACTTCGTACTGCCCCATTCGATAAATAAAAACTTACCTAAGACTGTTATTTGACATATTTGTATGGAAAATCTGTCAAATAAGAGCTTTATAAACCTGTTATATTTTTTATGAACTAGACGGTTAAAGTTTTGATAAAATAAATGTAAAACATTTATTTGTAGTAGTAATAGTTGTAGCAATTAAAAAATAAATAAATATTGGTGTTGCCAGACTGTCGGCTTAGCTGGCTTGTCCGCTGTTGCTCCGGCTGCGGCTCGGCTGACTCAAATTACTACAAAAAAAAAAATAAAATAAATAAATAACACACCAGCCTTTTGAAAAAAACCAGAAACGCAAACGAAATTAATTGGGCGGCCCGAAAGTGAATGCTGTAAAGGAAGAGGAAAAACAGACAAATTGAAAAAGGAATCATTTTTTTGTTAAAAGAAATAAAAAAATGGTCGGTATGAGTCTATTTACTTCACTGTCAGTCACTAAGGAGCAGAATAGCAACATAGCAATACGACTATTTACTTGATATCTCGCTCTCTGGTTATTAGTGCGGTTAGTAAGTGAGTTATCACGTCGCACATTTGATTTACTGCGACGACCTAAGTCAGGTCGTCTTTGCCGCGGCATATACTACGTTTATACGTACTGCTTATTCGCGAATAAAATTATTGTGAATAGAAAAATTTGGCGTATAAACAGTAAATAAAATTTTTATTTGTGAAAATGGCTAAGTCACGAAAACAAGTACTGATTAAAAAGCTATTCGCAAATAAAACACAAAAAGTTGCCACTGTTTTTTTTAATCGGTTTTAAAGTTTTCTTCAATGTGGCACACGTACAATCATATGACAGAAAGGTAATTAATTACTAAAAGTGCTGAAAATATTAAAAATAGAATATGAAAGCGGTTGTTGCAGCTGGAGCAAGGCTCTCTAATCAATGTCCAGTAGTGGTCACTTCTAGGGCGAGCTTTGAATCGTCTTTTCCTATGTTTCTTGAAAACTGCTTCTGCAACAGATATCAAGTAGTCACTTTTAAATGTTCCAAGAATTAACTGGTGTGTGCGCCTTCTTCTTTCACTAGCGATTATAAAACTTGCATGCCTTTTGTTGAATCGTTCTTGCAATATTTCGTGGCTTTTCTGCATTAATTGTAAATTGTAAGGAGCATCACAATGTTTTGTTTCTCCATTATTATTTTAGTAATCGCGTCCTTTTCTGAATTTAATGAACATGATACATTAAACAATTGAAAGCTAGATTAAGAAGATACAAATTAATAATTGATAACTTTTTTATGCATTTATTTTTGTCTGTGGTATAGGATATAAAACATAATTTGGATTCTTTGGTGAACCAGCTGTGCAATTTGCGCTTGGGCACAAATCAGCACCAAAGATTGTTGCTTTTGAGACAACGGCAGCTTATCGAAGAAGACGAACTGCGTTTGAAGCATTACGTTGAATATGAAAAGTTTCAAAAGGCCTTAAGACAATGTAAGTAATTAAATTATGGTTAAAACTGCAACGAATTAATGCCGCTACTTAAAATATTTTTATTTAGTTAGCAACACAACTTTTGCTAGGTCGTTGTCGGTAAAAAAAAAACACTTTTCTGATCTACTACAACAAGCCTGACTAAATTTTAGTTAGAACTCTAACCACCACCTAGAGAAAACTGTAAAAATGTTTAATTGGCTGAGACGCTGATCCTAAATTTAACTGAACTAAAGTCCGTGGTAAAATTTTAATCTGAATAACTTTTCCTGCATACCAGTAGTGTTCACAGTGTTTTCAGACATATTATACCAAATTTACAAATTGTCAACCCCCCCCCCCCCCCCCCACATTTTTCTTGTTGACCAAAATTCAACTCAATTAATTAAATTAATGCTTAACAAGTAAGTGTGCTCTATTCGACTATGCCGAATCTATTATACCCTTTACCAAAGTGTCTACTAGTGAAAACTTTTCTTTAGGACAGGCGTCATTTAATCATACGCAAAGCTTCATCGAGAAAGCTATTTATCGTGGATTGTTTGAAAATTTCCAGTCAATACATTTTCCATAATTAGATCTTTCTGCCTATGTTCGCTATGGACTCTAAAACTATTCAACCGAAGTACCCTAAACTAAACTAAAGTACACTTCAAAAATAATATAAATCTTCTTCGATGTGATTCAGCATTGGTTTTCCTTGTGTTAAGGTTAAATTAGTTCAGACTTAACCATAACCATATAAAACAGCTGGTCGGACCAACTTTATGGGCAGCACTGTAAATGAACAGTGCTGACTTAACATAATGCCATAGCCATAACCATAACCGTAGATACCAATTGAATTTTGGTTTTCTGCCATAACCATAAACAGCTGATTGCAAAATATATACATATGTACATTTGTTGTGTTACTACTACTGCACTATTGAAATTATAAAAATAAAACATAAACAGCTGTTTACGGCTATGGCGGCACTAATTGTTGCAAGACAAAAAAATTATGGTTATGGCTATGGTTATGGTATGGCCTTATGGCAAAGTCAGGAATAATTTAACCTTTAGTTTCTTCCAAGACGAATCAATTACAGGTGGTCGCAATTCAATTCGCTTCAACATTATCTCTCTAGACGTCATGCATTTTGTTGTCATTTGCTATCAGCTTTGACAACGCGGAATATAAAATCAAGGCGAATCAATTACAGGTGGTCGCAATTCAATTCGCTTCAACATTTTCTCTCGAGACGTCTGTAGAATAATTGAATGACATTGTAGGATCGCCATGTAGAATAAAAATAAGGGTGATAGAACAGCACTATGGTTGTTTTGGAGAAAAAGTTGTTGCCTATTGTTTGAGTATTTGCTAAGCACTCCTGCCGCTTTATATGAGCATTAAGATGCCCTCGAGAATTAAAAAGACTAAGTGGTTTTGTTTAGTTCAAGTTTAATTCTAAAATGTATTATGATTTATTACTAGCTTATATACCAAAATTGATTCATTCATTCATGCCAGTCACTCATAGCAATCGGCACAATTTCATTTTATTGATTTACCACGAATTATGCTGACGCTTAAAATTAATTAAAATTAAAATTGCTTACGTCTATGTGAAAATGAAAAAGAAAGTTCGCAACTGCACTGAATAAGTAAAAGAATATTAAATTTCAATTACAGTGGCGTACATAAGTATACGTACACTACACGTCATACATTTTGTTGTCGTTTGCTATCAGCTTTCACAACTCAGAAGATAAAATCGTGGAAAAATGTTGAAGCTAATTGGTATGCGGGCACCTGTAATGGATTCGCCTTGGTTTCTTATAACGTGCTTTTGTTTGTTGTTGATTGCGCTATTTTACTTCTTTCCTTAACATACCCACGCACGCAGAAAGAATTATGTATTTGTAATTTTGTTTCTTTTATACCATATTCTTTCTTTTATTTTGATATTTGTAATCAGGGTTGCCAAGTCGGAGGAATTTTTAGTTTGTGCGAAATTTGTTGGCGGATAATTGGTACTTAACATTTTTTCAAGGTCTTCGTATATAATGGTTATTAAAAAATTTCACAATATATCTTTATATATTATAGTCTGTAATATACAGGTATTTCCCTACATACATACTGTGAGCGTCAAATGAAAGTAAACACAGGTATATGGTTTGAAACACAAACATAGTATATTTAAATAAACAACGATATATAAAATATAACATAACTCGTAAAGGGCAATTCAGACTATTATAGTGTGTATTAATACCTGCCAAAAACTCAAATAATACGTGCAAGTGTGATGGTGTGAATGCAATGTATTATGAAAACAAGAAATAATACGATAAAAAAAGAAATGCGGTCGGGGGACCCCCGTTAGGAACGAAGTTCCTTACGTTTTTTTCATCATTGAATGTAACACGAGGTGAAATCTTTATGTTTTATTTTGTGTTGTTTTTGAAATTTTTAAATTTTATGATTCGTTATGTTTTTTGTTTACTTTTGACACCTGCAGTATTTTTTTGCCAATCTGCTACAAAACGAAGAAAAGCAACTGCTGGCCAATTTTTTAATATTGCTGTTTTTCGTTGTGACATACTTTACTTTAGCGACTGAGAGTGCAGGTGATAGTGTCCGTTTTCACAACTAATTAATATTTATTGGTATGTGTCACCGCCCATCATACACAATTGCTTGTCGATGTACACCAATCAATATAAACAGCTCACACGCTTTCGTGACAATTTCTACTAATTTCCACTACCAGCAAGCCACGTTCAGGAACTTCGTTCCAAAAATTGACATCCCATAAGACTTCACCGTTTTTTGAAAATTTTCTAAACGATAATACATTTCATTCGGTCAGGGTTGCTTTTTCAACACAAGCAGCTGTTGAAAAATTTACTAGCCAGTTGTTTCACAGCCGATGGCGTGCCGTCACTGATGGTATTTGATTTCGTTATACAAGGGTTCGAAATTTGGAATTTGGTTACCGTATACAAATGTATTTGGCTCTAACTGTATTTAGAACCAAACAGTTTGGTTCTGTTTTACATAACTATTATTTTAGCTGCTGAATATTTTTTAGCGCCGTGCTAAAAAATATTTGCTCTTCTGCCGCCGTGTAAAGTTTTATGTTGGCACGTTTATTCTGTGAATAAGGCTTTAAGTTAATAAAACTAATAACCTTCAAAGCTATACATAAATATAAGAATATCTTTTAAGCCTTAGTAATTAATATATTTATACTCCTTTAGAATAGCAGTCTAATGTCATTATTGACTATAAAGCTTTTATTGATTAAATAAATTTACAATTTATCGCCTAATTTCAGCCATTTAAACGTATGTATGATTAACGTATTTAACATTTAACTGTTTTCTTTTCCACTCAAATTTTTTATTTTATTTGAAGTGTGATGGTGTGAATGTAAAATGTAATTTACGTTAGACTTTTTGACAGTCGCAAGAAATCTAATTATACTTTCATCTCACAAAACTCGATAAAAGTATTTATACTTGTATAATAGTCTGAATTGCCCTTAATTAATAAAAGTAAAATAAAATGCTTAAAAACCGGAATCAAAAATTAAGACATATGAGAAAGGAATTCTATTTTCATTTATACTACGCCCATTTAACGCGTCAAATGAAAGTAAACAGTGGCAACCACTTTAGAAAGATTGGAAATATGGAATGCGAAAATGGTGGCAGTTTTAAAATTTCTTTTGTTTCCAAGTATTATGGCAAAGTACCGTTTAAAATTTTCGTCACTTTTACAGTTTATCTTAAATGATTAAGACACAATAATTAAAAATAAAGAATAATAAAGCAAACTTCAAACGATGTTCGAGAAATTGTAGTAGATTTACATAAAAAAGGAAAATCACTCCGTGAAATTGGTAAAATTGTGGGAAGAAACCATTGTACATACAATAAAAAAAAAATTATAGATAAATTCAAAACTTATAAAAAAGTGGAGAATTTGCCGCGAGGAAGGCCGCCAAAGTGTCTTA
The DNA here is from genome assembly GCA_963662145.1 of Sturmia bella. Classification (NCBI taxonomy): domain Eukaryota; kingdom Metazoa; phylum Arthropoda; class Insecta; order Diptera; family Tachinidae; genus Sturmia; species Sturmia bella. Next base: position 1,838,369 of record OY759173.1, on the reverse strand, counting down.
CTACAGAGAAGGAAGTAAGGGCCATAGTTAGGGAACTGAAGACAAATCCAGCTTCTAGTGCAGTTAAAATAGCGGAACAGATGTCACAAGAATCTGGGAAGTCAGTAAGTGCTAGCAAAGTTAAAAGATCTCTGCACCAAAATGGCTTACATGGTAGAGTGCCACGTAAAGAGCCTTATATTTCAAAGACCAACTAAATAAAACGAATAAATTTCGCAAACACATGCAAAAATGAGCCAATAACCTCTTGGGAAAATATTCTTTTTAAAGCCCGTATGATACTTCATTTTTCTTTCATTAATTGGTATAGAATTGATAGAAAGAAACAGCAATTGCTAGAAAGAACCAAATATACAAAACGTAAACAAAACTGGCATCTTTTTTGTAAGTGTTGTATTCTTTTTATTTCAAGAAAGCGCTAGGAAATAAAAATTTTCCAAAAAAGAAGCGTTAAATCGCAAAAATTGTCCATAAACCGCTGACACAGCAACATTCAAGTTTGAAATGTCAATTTTAAGTTGAAAAATTTTACATTTTTTTTGACATCATCTCATTTTTTATCGATAACTTCAACAAAAATGTTGACAGTTTTGCATTTATCTTAATATAGCTGAACACGTTGCACATACTAAATTCTACTATTACATTATATTTGCACTGTTCTCCAAAATTTGAACAATGCAAGAAAAATGTAGTGTCATACGGGCTTTACGGATGTTCGCGAAGTGCAAATGAAGCGTTTAACTAAAACCGTTAAACATGGAGGGGGCTCAGTAATCTAGTATCTATAGAGTCAACAATGAAGAAGGAAGATTATCTCAGCATTTTACAACAAAATGTTGCCCCCAGTGTAGAGAAATTAGACTTTGGAGGAAACTGGATATTTCAACAGGATAATGATCCTAAGCATTCTTCCAAAATTGTAAAGGAATGGTTGATCTACGGTACGCCTAAAACACTAGACCATCAATCCAATTGAGCATCTGTGGGAATATGTGGACAGGAAAGTGAGAGAAAGAAAGAATGGACAAAAGTTCCAACTGAATTCACAAAAAAGCCTGTGGAATCAATGCCCAGGAGGTTAGAAGCTGTTATAAAATCCAAAGGACAACAAACAAAATATTACAAATATTTTTTTATATAAACTAAAAACTTTTGTTTACTTTTATTTGACGCGTAAAATTTGTGTAATATAAATATAAAGTGAATTTTTTACTTATGTGCCTTTATTTTAGTACATATCTTGTTTTTGTCTATGTATTTAATTTTACTTTTATTACTAATGAATTATGTTATATTGTGTTTTATGTGCCGTTGTTTATTAAAAAATAATAAATATTTTTTTTTTTTTAATTTATATGTGGTGTTTACTTTCATTTGACGCTCACAGTACGTATGTTTGCATATGTATGCATGTGCATGTGCAGTTCTATTCATATGTATAAATTGTTTAAAATATACAAGGTCCAAAAATGAACTTTTTTAAAAAAAAAGCATTTGCTGTCTTTTTCAGCTGTCTACATGCCGACGACATTTCGTTGGTGCTAATCAACTCATCAGTAGACTTGAAAAATTCTACTAAATGAAAAAGTTTGTTTGAAACTTAACTACTTATTCCATAATTCCCATGAACAAAATGAGAATCAGAAATGTTCAAACAAACCTTTAACACAGCAAACATTTCTTTTCGTTTTTGCAACTCTTACTTTTCTTTGCACCCTTCTATACAACGAGTCACGAGTTTTAGGTCCAGGCTCTTAAAGCAAATAAATAATTAAGTTCATATACAAGGTATACCTATGAATTAGAAAAGAATTATACATAGTATGTACATAGCTTTAAGCATACAAGTATCTACATATGTACATATGTATGTACATTGTATATGTATGAACGCAGAACTTTTATATGACAACTAAAGAAATGTACCGATTAATTTTAGTTATTTTTTCATCCAGCCAAAAGTTTATAAACTAGTAATAAATAAATTTGGTTTCTTCTATTTCAGCTAATGATGTTCCCAATCAGCAGCCTCTTCTCTACATACAACCATCCGCAGCAGGTCAACAAGGGTTTATAAACTTTGGTGGTGGTTTTATACAAAATGTTGGTCATTCTGCTCACACTCAGCAACAAATCGTCAACACGAACTCACAAACAGCGGCTATGTCCGCCGCAGCTCAAGGCTATACGGTTATGTTTAATCCGCAACTGACTATGTCAACGCCTTCGCAGCACCCAACCAGCTCCCCATATTTATTCGCAAATCAAAATATCTCACATCAGCTACAAACTATTCCCCCAAAACAATTTCAACCAGTCCCAATTATGCACCAAACATCGGCAGATGTTTTGCAGAGCCCACATCTCATTAATTTTAGTTCTTCTGGAACAGATGCTAATCGTAAGTAAAATCCATTAATATTTGTTGTGTATTCTTCGCAAGTTCTTTATTGAATAATTCATATATTATTTAAAACTAAGTGAGTTGTAATAAAATGTAAGGTTACCTATTGCAAGTATAATATACAGAGCGCGCTTAAATTTAAGTAGTAAATTATATAAATACATAAGTATGTATGTAGATAATTTATGCACAAACTGTTTCTCTTAAATTCATGTGCGTTTACAATAGCATATGTCTCTTTTGGATATAAATTACATATGGGTGTTTCCATTACAATATTAAAACATTTTAATTCATATGTTTATTATTGAAACTGAAAATACTAGACTGGCCGAATGTTCACCTACTTCCTGACATTCCAGCGAATGCCTCGCGAATACACATCGCGTCATAGCCGCTGAAAAGCCTAACAAGATATTTGGTTTTTGTTCTTTAATAAAAATCTCTAACTTGTCCATCATTTGCATCAACTGCGAACATTTCACAGTTGTAGTGTATCCATCTCTGCACATTAAGAAATTATTAAAATATTAACCCCCTAATTCATAAAAATTATTACAGGCTTATAAGACTGTTATTTGACATATTTGTATGGAAAATCTGTCAAATAAGAGCTTTATAAACCTGTTATAATTTTTATGAATTAGACGATAAGTGTGTATGCATGAAAATATCATGTGCACTGATACATTCTTTTACATAATGATGATCACATGTAACAATGTAAATGTAATTGATCACTCTCCACTGTCGCTTTAGCATATGCTAGGAACACAACGAATACGCCGGCTGAAATTCGCTGTGTAAATTCGTCGTATGAAGCACAATAACGACAAGAAACAAAAACATCTGTTATAAGTGATAAAGTTATTTATTTATTATTTGTTCAAAGATAAAAAAAATTAGTTGAATCAAAGAATTTCAAATTTTGTAAAAATAATTAAAATAATGAACATGATCCCAGATTATATAAACATTCATGAAATTTAACATTTTCAATTATAATTTCACTTGTATCCATTTTCTCAGTTTTTTTAACTTATCTTATTATAGTTGAACAGCTGATGGGATGACCATATTAAAAAAATTGTTTGCTAACAAATTTAGCATTACCAAAAACAAAAAATTAAACACTACAAAGATGTTTTTTAATCTAATATAATGACTTTTTAGCTTAGCACTTAAAATAGCACTGTTTTTACTAAAACAGTTGAAAACTAAAATCAAAATAGTATATCAAATGTGTTATTAATATCGACCTTTTTAGAGTAGATAAATTGATTCCTTTTATGGTGTCCAACCAAAATGGGCTTTCAAGGTCATTAGTTTATATTTTCATTTAAAAGAAAAACTACATCTTTTCATTTAAATCGTTCCCGACGTTTCGTTGGTTTATTTCCAACTTCTTCAGGGGTAAATTTTTATTTAGTGCAATCTGGCAACATGATTAAAAAAAAATCAAAATGGCCACATGGTACTGATTTGTTTGTCGTTCGCCGGCGTAAGAAATATAAATAAATCTATTTCAAGTTCGCCGCGTACCACGAATTTCGCCGGACGCTGTGACTATGTGCATTTTCATATCCACCAATGTGTTTTATTTTTGACGGCGAATATTCGCGGCGACAAATTCGTCGTTCGTCCCAGTTGTGTTCCTAGCAATACAGTTAGTTATTTTATTGAATTCATTCTGTAACTTTCAATTCACCAAGCCAAGTACTAATGAAAGAAAAAATTTTTCTGCCCGAAATAAATTGCGCCAACAAGTTTTAGTTTATGTATTACAAAAGCTATAGGAAATGAAGTTACAAATTTATAGCAATGCAATTTTACAATTGCTTATCAGCTTTCCAATTTCTCACTGCGTTTGTTTTTTGCTTGGAATATATATATATATATTTTTTTTTTGGACTATAAAAATAAATTCATGTTCAATAATGTATTTTTAATTATTTTCAACCTGTTTTTGACTTTTATTTTAGATGTTTTACATTACAACTAAATATATGAAGAATCGTATATTTGGTACCAAGTATCTTTAGTATTTAAAAAATGGTGCTTTTTTTTTCAATGTATAGAACTTTAAGTTGCACTAAAACAACGATGGATTATTCGATTGACATGAATTTTATTTATCTGAAAGATAATCTTGTGGCATTATAGTTTAAATATGATTTCTGGCATATTTTTTTCCAATTTTCGATGACTTTTTCCAACATTTGTGGCCATAAATCGGCAATAAGACGGCGAATGTTGTCTTCCAAATGGTCAAGCGTTTGTGGCTTATCCGAAAGTAGACTAGCGGTGTTAAATCACAAGATCTTGGAGGCCAATTCACAGGTCCAAAACGTGAAATTAGGCGGTCACCAAACGAGTCTTTCCATAAAACGATTGTGGCACGAGCTGTGTGACATGTTGCGCCGTCTTGTTGAAACCACATCTCCGGGACATCATGGTTATTGAATTCAGGAATGAAAAAGTCATGGCTCTACACCGATCACCATGGACTGTAACGTTTTTGAAGAAGTATGGAACCATGATTCCACCAGCCCATAAAGATCACCAAACAGTGTTTCGACATACACTTGAGGATTAGCTTCACTCCAAATGCGTTAGTTTTGTTAGTTTACGTAGCCATTCAACCAGAAGTGCGCTTCATCGCTAAACAAAATTCGCTTATGAAAATCGGAAACAACGGCAATCACGTTTTGCACTAGAATTGCACTATGTATTTGCAAGCGCTGTTCAGGCGTGACTGAGAGTAAATCACTTGACAGCTGTTAAATCGGTCGCCATCTTGAACAGTATTGCCAACTAAAAGTTCTATACATCAAAAAAAAAAAAAAAAACAGTCATTGCAATATCTGTAAGTTACCTTCAAATCTTCTCTTATTTTTTGCACTTACTAAATTGGTTTAAGCTAAAAGTCGGTCGCAAAGGAATTTAGGTTCACTACGATTGATATTGTTAAACGAAACGTTGGCGTACAGTCATGCATCGGGGCATGGTAACCAACATATATTTTTAGGGCAAAATACATTTCTGTTTATGGTGTCGGTGTTACATTCGAATATGAAAGTGCAGTATTATAAGTGAATCGGTTTCTCTAGTATAGTTATATGTATTAAAATCTCTTGTGAAAATAATTATCAACTTTCATACAATTTAGCTACAATCTTTGTTTCATCTTTTACTTTTAGTTACTGCAAATATTCAGACTTGCACTACAGCGCCAATGCAAACTCAACAGCCAACAGCTTATGGTAATATAAACAATAGTGTTGTGCAGCATGTAATGCCTCAGCAAATTACGAATTCCGCAATTTATCCAAGTGCCGGTCAGAGTGAATTTAATTCACCCGATTCAAACAAATAGCCAGCAACTAAAAATAACAGTTTTGAAAAAATCGGTAGAGGAGTATTTTATAGCAAATAAAGTCAGAAAGAGAGAGCAAAATTACGAGTGCCTTCAATAATGAATATGAATGTTAATGAGTGCTGTTGTTGTGAATAAATAAATAAATAAATAAAAAATATTCAATGAAATAGTTATTATAAACAAATGAATAGTTATTATAAATAAATAAATAAAAAATATTCAATGAAATAGTTATTATAAACAAATGAATAGTTATTATAAATAAATAAAAAATATTCAATGAAATAGTTATTATAAACAAATGAATAGTTATTATAAACAAATTAATAAAATTGTTGTTTTTTTTCGATAAGGAAGGGATAAGTCCTAACGCATTCGGATACTGTCCTCACAGTTCTGATAAAAACCCTAAAAACCCTCCCTTTGTATTTCAGCCAATCATTCCACCCTGGAACCGCTCTTGCATTGCTTCAGGCTGGGGCTCTCCTTTTGTTCTCATCGAACCGCTGCTGTTATGCCTACGTCTAGGTCCTGCTTTTTGTATCTCAACTTCCTTTCAATGAAGATCGCTAGATGTGTCCATTTGGACTCACTTTCCAACATAATTTGCGCTATATTTTCGGGAGTTATTTCGCCAACGTTTTGTTCTAGCATATGGCGCTCCAGTCTCTATCTTTCACATCTGAAAAGTGTGTGTTCTGCATCATCTACACAGTTGTCTCCATACATACACAGATGTGTGTCTACCTTTCCCATCTGTTAGAGATATTTCAGGAAGTATCCATGACCAGACAACATTTGTGTTAAATAGCAGTTTATCTGGCCGTGCTTTCTATTAACCCACTTGTCAAAGATCCGCGTTCTGTCTAGCTGTCCATCTACCGCGTGTTTCATTATGCCTCCTATCCTGTCTCTTCTGCTTGGTATGCGTTCGTTTGACTCTTTTTCTCTCTCTGGTAACTCTTTCGCTTTGCCTTTGTGTGTTCCACATTATTTTGCGGTGCTCGGCTAGGAGGTCAATGGGTATTGTCCCACTAATGACAACGACTGCGGTCTCCGATACCGTGCGGTATGCCAATGTCACTCTGAGAGCTGCATCTTTCTGCGATATTCTACCTTTACGGCGTCCGCCCAACATACACATCCGTGTAATAGGATCGTCTGAATGGTTGCCATGATCAGCTGCCTCTTGCTATAGGTTGGACCCCCGATGTTTGCCATAAGTCTGCTAAGAGAAGTCGTTGCATGGTCAGCTTTTGTTACGGCTTGTTCGAGTTGGGCTCCAAACTTTAGTCTAGGATCTAGCTCAAGTCCAAGATATCGCACTGCTTTACTTGTCGTAATTGGCTCGGATAAGACCTGCATATCTACTTCCAGAGGAATGTGTTTTCTGGTGATAATCATGAGTTCTGTTTTCTCCGTGGCTAGCTTAAGATTGTGGGGCTCCAACCACGACTTTGTCCTAAGCGCTACCTGTGTAAGCTTACTTGGCGCTTCTGTCATGTCTCTAGCCGTAATGACGGCTAAGTAGGTATCGCTGGGCGTATGAAGGATATCATCGTAGCTGAGATTCCATAGCTACGGGCCTAGAATCGACCCTTAAGCTGCACCTGCCGTAATTTGTTTCGTTTTTGTTCTCCCAGCAATAATATTAATAATAATAGTAACAAAATCCACCCCATAATAACTACATTCCTCAAACACAGCATGGTGGTCTGGAGAATCAAAATCCCAATCAAGAGAGGCATATTTCAAGGTGACTCGCTCAGCCCTGTATGGTTTGTGTTACGGGTTTGAGATCAGATACAATGGTGAAAATCCGCATAAAATAAACCACCTGCTTTTCATGGACGATATAAAACTGTATGGATCAAACCAACTTCAATTAGCAGGCCCACTTAACACAGTTGAACTGTTCTCCAAAGATATTTGCATGGAATTTGGTCTGGAGAAGTGCAGGAGGCTTATTCTGTATTGCGATGCGAATACGAATGCGATGCGAAAATGAATTGCGATGCGAATGCAAATTGGTATTCTGCAAGACTTTCGCAATCGCAATCGCATTTTTTTTAAATAGTGGCAGCACTGGTCAAATAAATGTCAGTGTCAAGAAACGTCAAATGAAAAATTAAAACAATTTTTTGAGAATTTGGCTATAAAATTTGTTTATAAATTGTATTTACCTATATAATTTGACAAATAAAAAAGTGGATTCTGTGGCATTATGGTTCGATGGCGATGAAGAGCAAAATGTAAAGGGTGCAAAGAAGATTGCTTAGAAGCAAATCAGATATTGTAAGCTTGAATGAAAAAAGGTAATTTATTTTGAGCTTTGGAAATATAAACGTTTACTTATGCAGAATATTTATTTTCCAGCTTTATGAAAAAATTTCAGATTAAGCAAAGAAGCTTTTGTATATGTTTTAAATAACATTAGCCACAAAGTATTTGCCGACTGACGCGCATTCGGTGTGTTTAAACGGCCTCTTACCAACTGGCTGTGGTTTGTCATAAATTCTACTATTACTTCAAATTGTCGCAGTTTGGTGATCTTAAACGTTTGTCTCTCTGAATAAAATAATATATACATATGTAGACAGTGAATAAATAAATGAAATATTTTTTTTTACTTACATTTTTGTGCTTTGCGAATGCTATTTTGCTTTCGAATAAATATTGCAAAAATGGCGTTTGTTTGACATTCGTTTTCCCAATGCAGAATACCGAATTGCCACCTTTTCACATTTTTAATGCGAATGAAAATCAACTATACGATTATCGCAATACCGAATACCAATTGTTCGCATTGATGCATTTTCGCATCGCATTCGTATTAGCATCGCAATACAGAATAAGCCCCCAGGTCATTACACGTTGTTATCGGGAAACTGCAAGATGGTAGAATAATGAAAGCCATGATGACCATGGAAACATATAAGTATTTGGAGATGAAGCAGAGTATTCGCATCGAATAAAACCAAATGAAAAAGAACTGGCCAAAGAGTTTACCGGACGTGTACGGAAAATCTTAAAGGCTCATAAACACGTACGCAGTGACGGCCCTAGATTATTCATTTGGAATAGTTAATTGGAGCAATACCGAGATAGAGGCCTTGAAACGTAAACGTAGAGTACTCATGACAAAGGCACGCAAACAACATCCAAAGTCAGCAATAGAGAGGACAATGCTGCCAAGGTACATGGTGGGAAGGGGATTAGTAGACATCAATAATCAGAGAAAGCAACAAATTGAAGGACTAAGGACATTTTTCATCGAAAAATCTATAACATCCCCCCTACATAGCGCATTCTGTAAAGTAGATAGCAGCTCACCCTTGCGCCTTGAACACGATCAAGTTATACTAAAGCTTTCAACAAACTCTGCCAAGTGAGAGTTATGGATGAACAAACCACTCCATGGTAGGCACCCCCACGAAGCCTGTCAAGAATATGTAGACACAAGAGCGTCGAACTATTGGCTGGTTGCAGGACAGCTGTTTCCTGAGACCGAATGTTTTATGCTAGGAACATACATGGGACGAACGACGAATGAGCCGGTTAAAATTCGCTGTTTAAGTTCGTCGTATGAAACACAATAACGACGAAAAACAAAAACATCTATTATAATTAGGGTTGCCAGACGACGGGCTTGATTTGCCTTGATTGTCAAGCTTTTTCAATGTATGTCAAGAATGAAGAAAAAATACAATTTGTCAAGCTAAAATCGAATTTTTAAATTTTTCCATCAACTTGTCAAGAAAAATCAAGAAAAAAAGAACAGATATCACAATATACTGTTTAAACGCACGATATCAAATTTGTACCCTTCTTAACTCAACACTGTTACATATTTTAGCCCAACACTAACAGCTGCTAAAAACAAAACGCCGGCGTATTATGTAGTTTGATTTTATTTTTATGTAAACGACTGGCGGCGTTTAAATAAAATTGTTAAATTGTGAAAACGCAAACAGTTTATTTATTGGCTTGTCCCACTTCCGCTATACATACATAAACATATTTATATTTGTTTTACATGAAATACCCTTTATATATATATTCCCCTAACGTTATGTAATATTCAAAAATGTAGCAGAATTATTTCAATTTAAATATTTTTTTCGTTAGTTTAACTAAATTTTTTATTGTCAAGAAAAATCAAGCTTTTTTTTAATGTCAAGCTTTTGTGCCGATTATGATCTGGTAAGCCTAGTTTGTTCAAAGATAAAAAAAAAAAGAATTAAATGAATCAAAGAATTTAAAATTTTTTAAAAATAATTAAAATAATGAACATGCTCCCCCAGATTATATAAACATTCATGAAGTTGTAACATTTTCAAACATAATTTCACTTGTATCGATTTTCTCAGTCTTTTAATTTTGTCTTATTATAGTTGAACAGCTGGTGGGGTGACCATATTAAAAAAAATTGGTTGCTAAAAAATTTAGCATTACCAAAAACAAAAAACTAAACACTACAAACATGTTTTATAATCTAATATAATGGCTTTTTGTTTTAAATATAATTTAAAGTCAAAGCTTAGCACTTAAAATAAAAACTATTAAAGTAAAAATTAACTATTTTTACTAAAACACTTGAAAACTAAAATCAAAATGGCCACATGGTACTGATTTGTTCGTCGTTCGCCGGCGCGCCGTAAGAAATAGAAATAAATCTATTTCAAGTTCGCCGCGTACAACGAATATTCGAGGCGAAAAATTCGTCGTTCGCCCCAGTTGTGTTCCTAGCATAAGTAGGCAATGAAACCATGCGCACAATACCCAAAATGGATTTTCTAAGTTGAATGAGTGAAAAAGAGAGAAATTTCGATATACTTACGTAACTCTGGCCACAATTAATAATAACGTACAGTAAGTAGAACTACGTCGAACTTTCGGCTTTTATTTTTATTCTTAGCAAATTGCAGGCATCAGTGCTGAAGACCTTCTATGGATGTACACATATAGTACATACATATGTATGTATGGATGTATGTATGTATGTAGTTCTAGCCGAAACTGATTGTTTTTTGGCACAAAAACAAAACGTTAAAAACCATAGAAACAATTTGTTTGTTTGTTTGTTTTATTTTCTGTTTATTCAGTATTGCTTATAGTATTAACTGGCGGCGGCAAAGATGTATTTATTCTAGCAGCAGCCGCTGCTGCCATATATGTGCCATAGTAGCGGCCAAACAAGTTGTGAGTCTCAGTGCTGATCGATATTTGCTGATGGCTATGTAACTCATGGGAATATTGAACATCATTTGTTTGCTCCAACAGTTGGTTACTGGCTGCAGAGTGTGGAGCTATTGAGGGAGGTGTGTTTGCTCTTGTCAGGTGCGGTGTTAGTGGTCTGTGTGAGGTGTTTAATAAGGGAAAATTAGTTTTGTCGCCACCTCGGGTACATGTGTTGTCTTGGTCGCTATTATTATTATTGTAAGTAACTTTTTGAAGTTCGGACTGATGTTCTCCAAACGCATTATCAATTTCAAGATCTCCAGCAGGCTCACTGGATTCGCCGTCGTCTTCAGGGTCAAAATCATCTTCTGCGGTTATATTTACTGCTAAAGCTTTGCGGTTATTTTTTGGCTTAAATTTTAGGTGGCTTCGGGTGTTAAACTTTTGTATGTACTCGACTTCATCATCATCGTTTTGACTGTGGGAGTTACTGCGGCTGCGGCTGCGACTGGGGCAGTTATCGTTGCTATCAATTTCATCATCATGCTCATTATAGTCCTTGTCAATGTCCTCATCTTCACTCGCCTCCACGACATCGATATCTTCTATATCCACTTCATTAGAGGATTGACGGACATCGAGTATATTTTCGTTTAAACGTGTAGATAGCACCTCATCTTCCGTGTCATTTAAACAGGCATGTTTTCGGATTAATTGTTGTGGAGATTCTCGCTTGTAGGAGTGATCGGGTGCCAAGAGGGACGCCATATCGAACTGTCGTTTTCGTTGTTTTTGAGAGAACAATTCATTTATAACATTAGTCTGGCTGTTGGTGGAGGATTGAGAGGAAAGCATAGTTAACGGTTCCATAACCGAGCTTTTGCCCGTATAATGTTGTTGAAAGGAGGTAGAAGCGATTAAATGTTGTTGTTGGTTTTGCAGGTGGTGTTGTTGTGTGTTATTATTCTGACACAAAGCAGCTGCTGCAGCAGCTGCCGCGACATATTGATGAGGCCTATAACTGAACAGTTGACTCATATTGGAGGCATCTGTAGCATTTGCAACATGATGCTGAGACTGTTGCCGATTATGCTGATGAGTGAAACGCCAGCCAAAAGATTGAGCAGCTAAGTGTTGGGCTGCTGTTATAGTACTGCTGCCCATTACAATGTGTTGGAAGGAGGGAGGAGAAGATGACGTTAAGTCCATTGATGGAGGTGGACTTGGAGAATCTGTGCCATTGTCATCGACTGCCAACCCCATGTGTTTTCGAACTTTACGCTGAGCCTTGCGACGTCGAAAATCTCCTTTGCGGAAATCTTCTATGTTAGCTGGATGTATGGCCCAATAATGACCTTTACCGTTGGCACTGCGTCCAGACTTAATAAAGCAATCGTTTAGTGACAAGTTGTGGCGTATTGAATTACGCCAGCCGGGACCACGAGTCCGAAAATACGGGTAGTTATCTAAAATGTATTGATATATGTCAGACAGCACCAGTTTTATATCTGCACTACTTAAAATTGCCATAGCTATTAGACCAATGTAACTATGCTGTGGTTTTGGTTCTTCTGGTTGAAAAATACGCTGAGGAAATAGTGACATTGAAGCCAAAGCCAAACGACTATTAGCTGGACATTGAGATAACGAATTCGGTGTTCGGCCCAGATGTGTTGCGGCAGCAATTAGACTTCCTGTTGTGGCGCATAAATATGAAGTTGTAGCAGATGGTGGGGCTTGTCCCTGCCCTGTTGTTGGATAGCCGCCATTCTGCACAGAAGGACAATTCACTGTTGCAGTTGATACAGTTGTAGTTGAGGCATAGGCAGCTGCCGCTGCCATTGCCGCTGCAGCTGTATATGATGGCCCTCTTAATCGTTCCATATTTAGAGCATAATTGTACAACTGTAAACGATATTGTTCTAGAGTTGTTGTATTGCATGTTGTCAAATCAGTGCTAACTCCGTCTTCACCTCCACTGGGAATTCTAGATGATGCGATATAATTGTTATTATATAGCAACATATTGGCGTTATTAGCGGTGGTAGCAGTTTGAGCTACAATGGTATTTGGTGTTGTGACCATTTTTGAAACCAAAGACGAGGCTTATACAAATTTACGACTTTTCTCTTGCTTGTGATTGTATTCTGTTCAAATTATATTTATTCTATATTATATGTCGAGCACTTTGCTAAAATTTAGTAACATACACATTTTTAATCTCTTTACTACGTTTTATTAAAATGATTTCTGTCAGTTATTTTCGCAGTATGTATTTGATTTAATTTTAAACGCTTTATTTGTCGATATATGTATATTCGTCCGGAGTCCGGAGCATTGCAGCAAACAAATACTTAATTAATAAAGAACATTCTTATGTTTTGTAGAACATTTTTTTAAATACGCTCTGTGCCAGTCGAAAGAATCAACAAATGGGGAAATCTTAGTAGGGTACACTGAATTCAGTGGAGCTAATCGTTCTTTGATAATCTCAACTTCAGTTGAACACAAAAAATATGTAAAACTTTTTTTTTTATATTCGGCCCATCTGGGATTCGAACTCGGGCCTCTTGGCTTAATAATTAGCACTACATAATAGTGAGTTATATAAAAAAAGGATGCGTAATTCAAAAAGTGCCAGATACTGTTGCAATGTAATGCAGGCAATACGTACTGGCTGTATAAGTTGTAAGTGAAATTTACGGCGATATGCTACAAACATTAAGGTGGGGGATCTGACGATTGCCGCAAGCACCAATTTTTGTTATATTTTGTATGCGACGACCGTGTGAACACTTTATATACAACTGTTCGCCAATAAAAATTCGGAAAATGCAGCAACCAAAGAAGACAATACGCGACAATAATACATACATATGTATACATTTATTTAGTTTCGAAATTGAAGACGCGTTTAGTCTTCCAAACATAATTCTTGTTTTTCACTAAGTAAAATTCAATTGTAAAATTCTTGCAGTTTCAACATGAACTAATACGCTAGACAGACGACAGCGTTAATGCGCATTAGTGGCCATTTTGCGCATTTACTGCCTGTTCCTCAATGTCGCAGTGGTGCAATTGTTCGCTTTCTAAGCGAAAGAAAATTGTTTTGGGTTCCTCTATGAAGTTCTTTTATTCAAACGATGACTCCATCGACAAGTCGAAAAAACGTAAGTGCTTTCATACAAAATCCGATTCCTCAATATCGATCATGTCGTCAGCACTGCGAACACAAATGTCAAAATCAAGCACTTGCTGTTTTGCTATCGAGTGGGAGTTTTTATAGAAAAAATTTTTGTTTTTTGTTAAAAAACTGAGAAATAAATTTACAAACCCCATATATTTTTAATTTTTATTTAGTAAATATATTAAACAATTATTACATGCATGCATGTAGTTTTCTTAAACAGTTCACTTGTTTGCAGGGTGGAAGAAAATCCTGAGTTTGCCAGAGGAATACCAGTGCTCATCACGTCAAAATACTTATTAAATGTCTATATAAAAGAAAAACTTTTAAATTTTAAAACACCACATAAACTATTTCCGCACTTTCAAAATGTTTGCTTTTTTCTTTTGTACTTTTTTATCACAGAGTACTCTGTGTTATTTATGTATGTATTTGCTTTGGCTTGTCAAATACAGCTGACCAGTCTTATGAAGGGTTGTATTTACACAAGAACAATTTAGTAGTTTTTTTCAATACTTCAATAAAAAATCAGCCAAAAATCAACTAAGACTTTAATTTACCGATCTGGCATCTCTCTGAAATAAATGCCAAAAATTTCATGACGTAAGACTATGCGAACGCAAGCTGGCGACATAGAGGAATCGAAATCGAGCGACTACATTTCGATCGCTTACATTTTCTTGCGACATTGAGGAACAGGCAGTTAGTCGTGCATTATCTACATTCGAATGTGAATTTAGCTCTGTCAGAAGTGCACAAAATCAAACTAAATTCATTACGTAATATGGCAGCACCATCGAAATCCGTCAGCTGTTGATATTTTGTTTACTATTGTGAATAGATAAAATGGAATCATAGACAAAAAAGGCAAGCTGTTTTATTTGTTGCAACAAATTTAAATTTTGTGTTATGGAGCAGTTGCATGAAAAGAAATTTTAACTTTCTTGAAAATAGATGTTCATTTCCTATCATTTGCATACCTGCAAATTTTACACTCTGTTGTTTTATCCATTTTGTGTGTAAAAGTAAACTCTAAGTAAATATTTTAAATGCCAAAACAAAAAATCAATAGCAAACAACAGCTGTTTTTTAAATGCAGCTGTTTACTAAATGCAGAAACCGTCGTCTGTCACCGTAAAATTTTAATTCAAATTAGTGAGCTCTTAATGCAAATTAACGGTGGAATTACGGTGGAAGACTGTAAAGCCAAATGGGCCAATGTTAAAACCGCATTGCAAAATATAAAAAAAAAGAAAATAAAAACAAAGTCTAGTCTAGCCCGCACAACATTATAATAATAACCGAAGCAATTTTCTTTCTTTTTAAAGAACAAACCATATTTTTAACTTTCAACTCTTTTTTTATTTTTGCAAAACAAAGTTTGTCATCAGCTACAACAGCTGTTTCTCAGAATTGCCGTATAACAATCGTGTAACTATAATGCGGCAATTATTGCTACTAAATTGTTTTGAGCCAATTTGCGACAATAAATGTTCAGTAAAATGTGTTAATCATGTGATTGCAGAGAATTTGATTGGGACAAGTTTATTATTGTGCTCCAATTCAGCCCAATAAAAATTGTGTAAAATTGATGCATTGCGGCAATCGTGTGATCCCACCTTTAGTTAATAAAAACATATTGTTTTTTTTTTTTAATATTTATAAAAATTTATTCTATTTTGTCTAAAAAATTCATTTATAGCGTTCAAATTTCGCTAATGCTTGGCCGAAATTCACTATCATCCCATTTTAACATACATCAGAGTTTGTTTTAGAAAAAAAAACTAGAATATATTAAAGTCCATATATAACACATTTATATAGAAGAGTTTTTATTTACACAATTGTAAAACAAAAAAACCAAAAAAGTTCTCTTTTGGTTCCCCTTTCACAAATTTTTGGGATTCGAAAATTCATAAAAAAAATTTTACGTAATTTATCCTCCAAAAAAACTAGGATATATGTATATAACGAATTTAGATACAAGAGTTTTTATTTACACTTTTGTAAAACAAATATGGGATTTCACCTAAAACAAACCTAAAAAGTTCTGTTTTTGTTCCCCTTTCACAAATTTTTGGGATTCGAAAATTCATAAAAGAATTTTTTTACGTAGTTTATCTTCCAATGCTTTTCAACAATAAGAGGTTATAGTGTTTTCTAATAAATAGCGGAAATAGAAATGACTGCTCACAGTTTTCACCGGACGGGTAACAATGAAAAGTCAGATTAAATCTTTCAAATATATCTAATATAAATTGAAAAAGGTTTTTAAAACAATTGATGGGCGATTTTTGTTTTTGACCAATTAACTCAGTGCATTCTTTCTCAGTTTAAAATTAAGAATACAGTAAATTTCAAGGCCTATACCTTGACAGCATTTAAAAGTTTTTTTTTTAGAAAAACCTTTATTTTTATTATAATTTAGCCATTTTTCACTAATCTTTCAAAGACTTGACTTTGATCTCTTTCCACGAGCACACGCCTCCAGATTATTTAAAATTTTCTTCTGTGTAATAATGAAAGATATCTAGGGTCTTATTTATAACGAATATTTTATGTTTATTAAATTCTTTTTTGACATATTTTCCAGACAAATATGTATGTCAAATAAGAGTCTTATAAGCCTGAAATTATTTTTATGAATTAGGGGGCTAGTAAATAGTTTAAGAACCCTGATAGAAATAGCTGAAGGAAACTAACACATTAACAACTTAATTACTACTAACACATGTAAAGCAATTTTATAGCTTTAAGCGTTGCCATTACAATGATTGTTGTAGTATTTTCATTTTCCCGTATTAATTGCGAACTACGTTTATGCATTAATGGTTTTATAGGTTCATTTGTAATTTATTTTATTCTGTTTGAGTTGTTTTTTGAAATTTTTCGAAAAATTCTTTTTTCATTTAATAATAAAGAAATTGATAGCGTTATATGTAATTTTTTTTATGTAATTTTGTAATTTAAAAGAAAATATTTCGAATGATCAGTTTGCTGAGGTGGTAACGCTGGCTTAAAGAAGAAATCACACGTACACGAATGTTTACATCAGTTTTTTTCATTTTGCCCTTAAGAAAATGACAGAAACCCTGATGTATGAACCCATCCATCAGCAGTGTCTTACTGTGGAATATTTTTAGAACTTTGACAAAGTCAAGGCCAAAAACAAAAATTTCAAAATTCAAAACCAAATATCTCTTAAACCATTTTCGATGTTACCAAAAACTTATTGCTACTTATTTACTTTTCGACAAATGTAAATTTTCAAAAATCAAATTGTATTTACTAAAGCTGCCAATGGCATAAACTTTTTCATAACCGCGGTAGTCAACTTTGACAACAGCTCCAATTTCATTGGTTCCTCCTCTATGATCCTTTAATACATTGTTTTATGATCAGCTCGCACGTTTCAAAGATACAGATTTATTACCGTTATTTTTTTTTTTTCGTTTAGCCCCATTGCGTGACGGAGCGTAGGAATTGAGCGGAATATCGCAGGAAATTGACACAGCATTTTCAGATGATTAATTGTTGAAGCGAATTTGAAATGGAGTCTGTTTTTGGCTATCTCAAGGTTAAGTGCCCTGTTATACATACATACATATATACATATGTATTCATATTTAATAAAGAGTATGTGTCTACACATGTTTTCGTATTTATATGCATATTAGTTTGTTCGATCTTATAGCATGTTTCCACGACATGCGCTTCGCTCTCTATTACTACGTTTATACGTACTGCTTATTCGGAAATAAGCTTCACTAAAAAATACACATTTTCTGCATTTGCATTGACACATAAACCGTGAGTTATTTATTTGCGAATAGTTTTTATTTGCGAATAGGCTACGTATGTATAAACGTAGTATATTTGGGCGTAACAGCCTAATCAGCAGCGAAGCAACGTGCTTTGCCATACAAAATTTCGAGAGCGAATGAAGTTGCTTCATATAGCACGCAAAATTCCTAACTTCTCGAATTTATATCGCACTATCTGTCAAAATCATATATTGTAAACAAAGAACACACAATAATACATAAAAATAAAAGTTAATTTGGAAAATCAATAAAATATTAAAACGTTAAAAACAATGGAAAAAAATGTTGTGCGTCCATTTAGAGAAGTTTGCTTCAAAAAACTATTGAAAAATGTATGTTTCCTTATTAAAAACAAAAGTCAAATCGAAGCACATACGCGAGTCGTGTAAACAGTGTGATTCATAAATATAATTGAGAGAGCGAAGCAGGTGATTGAACTCGTATAACTTAAGGTGAAGTTACATGGGCCGCTTTAGACGCGTCCACGCTTTTCATGCTTTTTACACGTTTTACGCGTTCTATGCGTTTCATACTACAAGTTACATACAACGCTTCATACGCGCCATATTTTGTTGTTTTGATCAGCTGTTGTGCAAATATTTTTAGCATACAAAACAAATATTAACAAAATGGAAAGTGAAATTGAAATTTTAAAAGAATTAATGGACTTTATAGAGTTCATAAACATTGTTATTTGTGCGATAAGAGCTTACGAAAAGCTCCAAAATTGTACATATGTATGTATATACATGCCTGGTAAATTAAGCTCCTTACTTATTGCACTCCATGCAGCTGCTCTTTTATTTTTGTTCCGATAGAGCAGCAAGGTTTTATTATATAAAAGCTCGTGGTTTTTAACTGCATTTATTAGCTTCTCTTCCATATCGCTTGTTTTAATAAATTGAAAATATTTGTAAACACAACAGTGATGATACTCAGTACGCAAACGCAATCGATAAATCGAATCCAAATTTCGTTAATGAAAAAAGTGTTGTAAAAACAATTACAATTTGTTTCATTCGTGAAAATGTTTATAAAATTTGTAACAAAACTTTTCTTTTTTATTAAATTTGTTTTTTTGCAAAAGATTTTATAAATTATTTTACGATATAAAAGGTATTTATCGATAACGTTGAGAGTAGGCACATCATTGGTTATTAAAAGCAGCTGATATTTTCTCATGACGCTTGTGACGCATATAAAAGTAGAAAGTAGGTCTACTTTATGCGTTCTACGCGTCTTCGCGTTCTATGCTTTGTGCTCTGTAACTTGTCACATACAAATGCACTTATCCTACTTTTTTGACAACCGCGTGAAAAGCGTCGACGCGTAGAAAGCGTACTGTGTAACTTCAGCTTTATATATGTATAACTATATGTAAAGGATGTTTTTTTTCCAAGTATAGAACTTTAAGTTGGCATTACTGTTCTAGATGGCGACCGCTTTAACAGCTGTCAAGTGATTTATTCTCAGTTTGGTTTGGCAATTCATCATGAATGGACTCACGCCTGAAGAACGCTGCGAACACGGCGAATGTTGTCTTCCAAATGGTAGTCTAGCGGTGTTAAATCACAAGATCTTGGAGGCCCATGAACAGGTCCAAAACGTGAAATTAGGTGGTCACCAAACGTGTCTTTCCATAAAACGATTGTGGCACGAACTGTGTGACATGTTGCGCCGTCTTGTTGAAACCACATCTCCGGGACATCATGGTTATTCAATTCAGGAATGGCTCTATACCGATCACCATGGACTATAACGTTTTTGAAGAAGTACGGACCAGCCCATAAAGCGCACCAAACAGTCAATTTTTCTGGATGTAACGGTGTTTCGACATACACTTGAGGATTAGCTTCACTCCAAATGCGGCAGTTTTTTTTTTTTTTTGACGTAGCTATTCAACCAGAAGTGCTCTTCATCGCTAAACAAAATTCGCTTATGAAAATCGGGAACAACGGCAATCGTTGTTTAGGCGTGAGTCTATTCATCATGAATTGCCAAACCAAACTGAGAATAAATCACTTGACAGCTGTTAAATCGGTCGCCATCTTGAACAGAAATGCTAACTTAAAGTTATATACATTGAAAAAAAAACACCCTTTACTTAAGTTATAGACTGTGAAATGTTTTTCATACATGAGGTGGGCAATTTTCAGTCCCCACAGTCCTGCCTCTGGTTGAGTTGACATAAAGAAGCCAGAAATTAAAACTATAACCCATTACCTATGATTATTAAAAATTTATAAACAATAGTTTAGAAGCTCCAGGCTATTGATCTCTTCTATATGGACGCCACCGTGCAGTGATTTAAATATCTATTGTCTTAAGCGATATTCGCTTAAGTCTTAAATTATTTCGGAAAATTATGTTTTAAATCTAGAACAATTTTCAAATAATAAAAACGGGCTATTTAGAACAATTTGGTAAGACCAATTAAAGATCATAGTTTAAAAAAAACTACGTCCTTTAAGACGTTTAGTCGTTTGTTGCAAATTGTACCTATCGGTATGTATTTATTTGGTTATATCATTCTAACAAACATCGTTGGAGCCAGGGAGAGTTCACATAAATATGAATACCTATATGTAGGTATTTATTGGGGATTAGTTAATTTTTTTTTTTTTGGGTTAGAGGTAACATTCTAACAAACATCGTTGGAGACACGGAGATTTCACATAAACATGCATACCTATAGGTATTTATTGGGGATTAGTTAATTTTTTTTTTCGCTTGCTGTAAGCGAGCATATTTACATTTTGAAGCTATACGAAACATGTGACGTCTGAGCCGCTGTATACATACATACATAAACATGTCTACAAAATATTTTATATTTTATTATTTTGTATTAGGTGCTCGTTAAATTATATTTTCGCTTGGATGGTTTTGTACTACTAGGAGTAGGTATTAAATGATTAACTGAATTAAAAAAAAAACATAAACGTGTGCCGCCTTTTTCAATTTACACGTTAAGTTTCGAAGAGGCTGTATTATAGGAAAACATACATACATACATATGTATGTATGTACGTTCATACAGTAGGTATGTTGTATGTGTATGTATATATGTATGTATGTTAAACATTTCAAAATAAGTTGCTACATTTTCTTAAATACGTTTAAAATTAAATCAAATATTTGTATTAATTTATTGATGACACCTTAATTTATTATTTGAGCTATCCATTTTGCCGTTGGGGTTTTATTTGTTTCACATTTTTGCATTATTTTAATTATTTCTTTCAAAGTAACAAAATGAATATTTTGTACTTATAATATATTCCAACATTTCACTTCTAAGATGTAATTGTACATCTTATAGGTACACATCTTTTTATAATTTTTTATTATATATGTTTTTTTAAGCAAAGTAATTAAAATTTGAAAGAGTCAAAAAACTATATATGTATGTACACCTAGACCTTGTTTGCTTTCAAAGTTACTAACATCAACTGATTGAACAATAAAAACATCAATCATCCGTTAAGGCAAAAACTGCACAATCAACCAACTAAATAACCAACCAGTCAGTCATATTGTCAACCAACCAATCAACCCAACAGTTTAACCACTCCATTATGTTGCTTTTATTTTTTCTTTATTTTTTGTAAACACCTCTTTAACTTTTAAGCAACAAACAAACAATAACAGTCGCTTATCTCTGTTTCGCTCTTGTACATCCCTTTCACACTTTGTTGATACATGAAAAAAATTCGAAATTCGGCATTGAATAATTGTTCTCGTTCTTACTTGTACTTGAGCAACAAATATATCAGTTGTTCTTATCGCACTTCCATGATACTCACGGTTCTCTATTACTTTGTTTACAAGAGCAAAATATTTATATTGCATGTGTGTTAATTCATGTATACCAGAGATGGATTAGTGAATTTAAATGTTCATACGATACAAGTGAATCCCTTATCATATTATTTAAAGACAATTTTGAGCACAATTATTACATTATAATCTGTTTTTTCGTTGAAATATTGTATTTGCAGCAGGGACCGTAACTCTTATGACTTTTATCAAAAAAATCAAGAAATAAGAGCTATTTTTGATTTTTATATTTTTAGATAAAAAATAAGTTATGTTTGATATTTATTTATATTTTTAAATGAAAAATAAAAGTTATTTTCGATTTTTATATTTTTATATCAATAATAAGTTATTTTTGATTTTTATATTTTTATATCAATAATAAAAATCAATTCAAAATTCGTGACATAGGTAATATGTCCGCAAAGCTTATTTTGAAATAGACAATTACAAAGAAAAGCGTTTCGATACTTCTGCTAATTTATTGGAATATTGGGAGAGCAAAAAATTTGTGTTTCCATGGCTTCGAAAATTAGTTTTAATTGTTCATTCTGTACGTGCCACTCAAGTCAGTGTAGAAAGGTCATTTTCAGCACTCAGATTAATATTGGGAGATTTGAGATATAATTCATCTGATTTAAAATCAATTATGATGGTAAAATTGAACACCTGAAAACAACCTCTTAACACTGACTTGAATGGCAGCCAAAACTTATAAGCTATTTCTATGCATTCATGTTTTTATAGCTGATAATGGATAAGTCACATAATACATTATGTTCATATAGAAATTTGAATGAAGCAGCATATTATAACACAGACGGCATCAACAAATAAATAAGAGTTTTGAATTGATTTTTACTATTGATATAAAAATATAAAAATCAAAATAACTTTTAGTTTTCATTTAAAAATATAAAAATCAAAAATAACTTTTATTTCTCATTAAAAAAAATCAAAATCAAAAATAACTCTTATATTTTATTCTTAAAATAAAAATCATGCAATATGTTGGCTGCATTTCGCCTAAAAAATGATGATGTAATTAAAAGTTTTGTACAATGTTCATTTATGTATGATTTATTTCTTCAAAAATTTCAAAATAACTTATTTCCGGTCCCTGATTTGCAGTAAATAGATCGATAATATTCTGCTTACATTGCCAACGTTATACATTCATCACCAATTAAAACCAGAAGACATATGGTGGTCGAAACCAGATACGAAATAAAATTATGCTTAAATTTGTGCCCATTTTGATTTAGAAATTATTCTCATATGTACATACATAAGTACATATGTATGTATGCTCGCACATTGCCAATTTATAAGGTGAAAAGATGTAGATTTTAAGGTCTGCACTTGGCTTATGGGAAAATATTAGCATTTTGTCGAGTTGATGAAAGATGTGGCTAAATGTAAGAAGGCTATAATTATCCCAAAACCTCACGGTTTCACCTTCAGTGTAATAGCAAGTATAATCATAAAAATCAATAATTCTGTTACACTAGATTCATACCTATGCAAAATCTAGTACACTTGTATCAAAATCTTTTAAAAAATCTTACCGTATTTTGACATCTTATCATATATCATTTTGATAAACTTTTTTATGTATGGTATTTGATGGAACATAATGAAGCGTTGCAGCACATTTTTTAGTACTTTACAAACTGATTTGCAGTTGCAACACTGGTATTCAATAGATTTAAAGCATTTTTGTCAAAATCTAGTTTCAAAATCGAATTTATTTTGTGTGAATTAATCTTGTGCAAACTTCCACACTTTATCTCTTATGATTCAAAAGATGCAGCAAAAATTATTAGAGTTTCTTGCATGGAGAGCTCTTTAGTTTTAACTTTTCCTTTTTTTATTATTTGTTGTTGCAGCGGCCTTGTAGGTTAGGTTTGTATTAATAAATCTCATAAAATAATGCCGCAGAATGTCGGAAATCAGACCAGTTTTTAGGAATTTTTCGTGATATTTCGGTAGAGTCTCGAAACTCAAACTTGTAGGATGACTTATTTTCCAGTGGCACCACTTCACATGATTTCTGGTACGAATTAGTACGTATCGCAATTTGGTCAGTCAATATCCAGTGATTTTTTTTATAAATTCTCATTTTCTTTCTTCCAGCCCTGATAACATAAACATTTCAGTTTTGAATAGAATTTGTTTGTGTATGTACATGTGTTCGTGATGGAAAATTCTATGTGGTTATGTTTAATGAACAAAAACAACCAATCAAATGAGTTGATTGTGTACGAAGCAAATAGATAAACGCAAACTAATAACAATAAATTATTGTTTTACTCATGACGCAATCAAATATCATTGTACCTTGTTTTTAGAAAGTTCTTTTTTGATGAATGTACACACGTGTGTATGTACGGCAGTGTTGGTGTCTTTATAAAAAGCAGACACAGTGAAATATTAAATCATTGTCGGCCACCGGGGCACGGAGGTTACGAAATTTTTCTTCGTAATTATTTCACAAAAACAATTGCTACGAAGACACACATTTTCCTGCCAAAATGCTCTTTAAAGCCCTAAGAATATTACACACACTTGTATTAAACTGCTTATTGACTTGAAAAAATATATGTATGTATATGAATTAAGTCGACCCTTTGAACCAGATCCCCCAGGGGCTTCATTGATACACGGATGGATCAAGGGCGAGGGGAAAAACAGGGCTTGGTATTTATATAGAGAATACCACGGAACTGTTATTTCGTCTGCCGGACTTTTGCACAGTCTTTCAGGCAGAAATTCGGGCAATTACGGAGTGTATTAGGGTGCTCAATGAAATGGGAAGGCCAGCATCTGTGAATATATTCACGGATAGCCAAATGGCCATCAGGGCGATCTCAGCTGAGCGGATTAAATCACGAACAGTTTGGGATTGCAAAACTGCTATTAACAGTTACTCGTCTCATGGTGAACTGCGCATCATATGGGTGCCAGGGCATGCGGGAATAACTGGAAATGAAAGGGCAAACTCACTTGCTTCAAGAGCAAGAGAGTTAAGTAACATAAGCTTGGTATGCGCGAAACCTTTCGATGCAGTTAAATCTGAGCTAAAGAACTGGGCTCATAGAGCTCATTTAACTCTCTGGAATAACGAAACTGTGGGAAGCAATACAAAAATCCTATGGGGGGATCCAGATGAGGAAAAAACGGGGGTATTGCTAAGACTTAGCAAGCCCGAATTAAGTAGATTAATGGGAGTTCTGACAGGCCACTCTCAACTACTTTCACATCTTAGCCGCATAGGAATAGCAGGAGGAGATGAATGTAGAGCTTGTGGGGAGGAAAGCGAAACATTGGAGCACTATTTATGTCGTGCCCCGCTTTCTCACAAATACGATCCCGACATTTTGGGAGAGACACCTTACCAGACATAACCCAATTACGGGGCATATGCTGGAGGATACTAAGGAACTTTGTGAATGACACGGAGTTCCTATAGACCTATGAGTCAAACTGGTTCACGGTTAAACCCACGGAGCGCACAACAAGCCTATATTGGCTTAGGTGTATGTCGTAAGACATGGGCAGAAGAACCCCTCCATTCAACCTAACCTAACCTATATGAATTAAGTGAGTTATCGAACATACAAATGATGTGGCAGGTCACTTCACAATATGATAGTACTTAAACGCTTATGGTCCTATTAAATGCACCATAAAATATATGTATGTATTTACCAGTCCCTCAATATCTTTGGTGTTAAACTGTAATCCCCCTGCCGGCAACTCAGTTAACTAGTAATGAAATATAAGCTAACTTTTTTACAACTGGTGGTGGTTGACACTTAGATTATTTTTAATGTAGATGATTGACTATTTTAACATTACGATGTCCTAGGAGGTAGTCAATTGTCCGATGTTGCATTACTTTTCAACTAACTTAAAGTTAGCTACTTAAAAGTCAGTACCCACAGAAAAAAATGTACAAGTCAAGGCTGATTTTACATTTTTCGGTGGTAATATCTTATTTTATTAAATTAAATTTCATCCTACCTTTTTTTTTTTTTGTTAGCCTCTGGTGGGAATCGAACCACTAAGCCTCAAGACTGGTGAGCAGCCGACATACCCACTCAGCCATCGCAACATTTAAAATGAATGCGACAACAGGCAATTTAATTAAAGAGTATGTGTGTATGTTATTATTTGAATTTTGGGTTAAATCTGCACTACGTTTCAGCTAGCTTATAGCCAGTACACAAAAAGTGAATTACAAATCGTTTGTATTGTAGCTAATTTGAAGCTAGTCCATAAAAGTTAACGTAAAGTTAATTATTTTAGTAGTCGACTACTCAATGTCCGACAGGGATGAACTATAAGTCGATTTTATTTGTAGTCGACTACCAATTTGCTGGCAGGGATAGAACTTGTCATAAAAGCAACAATCGGCGGTGGCTCAGTGGTATGCTGCAGATTAATATTGGGAGCTTTGAGATATGATTTATCTGAGGAACATTTAAAATCAATTATGATGGTAAAATTGAACACCTGAAAACGACCTCTTAACACTGACTTGAATGGCAGCCAAAACTTATAAGCTATTTCTATGCATTCATGTTTTTATAGCTGATAAAGGATAAGTCACATAATATATTATAGGTATTCATAGAGAAATTTGAATGAAGCAGCATATTATAAAACCCGTATGACACTTCATTTTTCTTTCATTAATTGGTATAGAATTGATAGAAAGAAACAGCAATTGCTAGAAAGAACCAAATATACAAAACGTAAACAAAACTGGCATCTTTTTTGTAAGTGTTGTATTCTTTTTATTTCAAGAAAGCGTTAGGAAATAAAAATTTTCCAAAAAGAAGCGTTAAATCGCAAAAATTGTCCATAAACCGCTGACACAGCAACATTCAAGTTTGAAATGTCAATTTTAAGTTGAAAAATTTTTACATTTTGTTTGACATAATCTCATTTTTTATCGATAACTTCAACAAAAATGTTGACAGTTTTGCATTTATCTTAATATAGCTGAACGCGTTGCACATACTAAATTCTACTATTACATTATATTTTCACTGTTCTCCAAAATTTGAACAATGCAAGAAAAATGTAGTGTCATACGGGCTTAAAACATACGGCATCAACAAATAAATAAGAGTTTTGAATTGATTTTTATTATTGATAGAAAAATATAAAAATCAAAAATAACTTTTGTTTTTCATTTAAAAACATAAAAATCAAAAGTAACTTTTATTTTTCATTCAAAAATATAAAAATCAAAAATAACTTTTATATTTCATAAAAAAAAATCAAAAATTACTCTTATTTTTGATTGTTAAAATAAAAATCAAAAATTTAAAAATCATGCAATATGTTGGATGCATTTCGCCTAAAAATCATGATGATGTAATTAAAAGTTTTGTACGATGTTCATTTATGTACGATTTATTTCTTCAAAAATTGAAAAATAACTCTTATTTCCGGTCCCTGCTATATTTATATTATATTAGATTTAGATCAATAAGTTGTCTGGTGGCTTCACAATCGGTGCCCGAAAATAGGTATTTTATGACAAATCTATATATGTACATACGTATACCCTTTTGGCAAAGGGTATAAAAATGGAAATGTGTGGAAAATGGAAAAGGGTTTTAATAATTTATCGTCATAGGAAATAGATCAGTGGCAAACTAATCTTCAGAGTAACAAGTTCGTAGCTTAAAACAAAACTTTAAAAAATAATGAAACTAAAAAAAAATAAAATTAACAAAATAACTTTTAGCTAAAGGATGTATGCGTTGGAGATATCTCGGGAATAATTAGGTTTTTTTTTTTTTTTTTTTTTTTTTTGTAAATAAGGAGCAAATCAAACGTAAGAATTTCAATTTGTTTTTTGTGAGAAGTGAATACGTGGTTTATAAGAAAACTCTTTGGCTGGCTCCCTTCCAAGTACTATCACCAACGGCAGATGCGTTCCCTTTAAGAGAGTTCAATTAATCCGAAAGTGGGAAGGGGGCAGGTAACAAAAAAAATAAACAAAAAATTATTTTAATATTGAAAACGAAAATTAAAGGGAATATAAGCATAGAAGAAATATTGATTGTAATTGACTTCCCCTTACCCGCAGAAAAGAGAACAAATTGTAGTCCATATTGTTTATGTGCTATACGGCCTCTATCAAAGATTGTTTGCTTAGCCAAGTCAACAAAGGAAAGAAAGAATACACATATGTATGTAATAATAAAACAAACTGCTCCCACCGGAAATAAGAGAGTCACAGAGTATCCGTTTTAGTTTCACTCAAGGCGAATCAAGTACAGGTGGTCGCAATTCAATTCGCTTCAACATTTTCTCTCGAGACGTCATACATTTTGTTGTCGTTTGCTATCAGCTTTGACAACTCAGAAAATAAATTCGTAGAAAAATGATAAAGCGAATTGGTATGCGGGCACCTGTAGTAGATTCGCCTTGAGTTTCACTAAAAGGTTCACAACAGGTCGTAAGTTTTAATGAAAAAAGAAAACAAGAGAAAAAGGCCAGTATTGCGGAGCTGCTTATGGCTATGGAATTGCGCCGGCATAGAAAAGAGATCTGCGTTTACAGATATATACGAGTACTTATACTTTATATGTATATACAGGGATATACAAATACTTGCAGCAAAATTTTTTTATATTTTTAATCAAATTTCGCCCATGACAATTTTAGTTACCAAACATCAACTAAACACAAAAAAATATCAACATAAGTATTCTAAGCTGTATAGTAATGTGTTATATACATATATTAAAAAAAAAAAAAATACATACAATGTAATGCAAAAAGTGGCAGATATATAAATATAGTTGCAATAAGGCAATAAGTACTTGCTATATAAATTTAAGTGAAGTTTTCGGTGGTATGCCACAAACATTAGTTACTAAAAGTAGATAGTTCTCTTAATTAATTTTTAAACATATTATTATTTATTTTATCTAAAAAAAGCATTTATAGTTTCCGATTTTTCCTAATGCTTGGTAAAAATTTTTTATTTTAATATAAAGGGTTCTCCATTTTGCGGTTCCAAAAGTAAACGTAAATAAAACTCATATAAAATGTTTTCTTTCATGATATTTCTTTTTTATTATAAAGTTTGAATGTTTCACATTATGTGTGAAACACTGCATCATTTAAACGATCACCACGCAAAGTGTTGCCAGCATTGATTCTTCTGAGGTAATTTTCGAACACTTTTTGACACATATTGGGCGACATCTCAGCCATAGCTGAGATGTTTATCTCCATAAACACGCTCTTTCACTTTAGACAAAAAAAAAAAGTCGAATGGTGTCAAATCGCATGATCTTGTTGGCCAGTTGATATCGCAACGACTAGAAATTACGCGGCCAGGAAATGTCTCTTGCAATAAAGCCATATTCGCTCGAGTTGTGTGGCATGTGGCACCGTGTTGTTGAAACCACATATTCACCAAGTCGTATTCTTCAGTAGCAGGCAAAATAAAAAGTTGGTTTTGACGGCGACAGTCGTTCCATCGTCGTTTTCGAAGAAGTAAGGTCGAATCACAGCTTCGGACCAAATTTACTTTTTCTCGATATAATGGCCTCTCTTCAATTACTTGAGGATTCTCAGAGCCCCAAAAACGGCAATTTTGTTTTTGTTAACATACCCACCGAGTGAGAAATGTGCTTCATAGCTGAGGAAAATTTTGTTCGAAAAACCGCCTTCCACTGCCGGTTGTCGAGCACCCATTCCACGTATCTACGACGTTGTGTATATTCAGCTGCCTTCAATTGTTGTGTGGGCTGGACTTCATATGGATGTAGGAGTAGATCTAAATGCGCAAGATACGCTTTAATGTGCTATAATAATAAGCGACACATTCGGTTCTTCGGCAACACTTTCACTTACAGCAGCGATTTTTTCAGCGGAACGAGCGAAACGTTGAATATACCAAGGTCAATTAATTATAAGGTCAGTGCAGGATTACACTAACAACCTTTGTGTATTTTGTTTGTGTAAAAACATAATGTGCTTGTCAAAAACAGCTGACTACAACAGCAAGAAAAATGTGCAGGTTATACATACACTTTGAAAAAATAAACAAATTGGAAAAAATGGCGCACAGAAAATGTAAACAAATTTTGGCAAGTACATTATGTAAACATATCTGTACAACAACTAATCACATGATGAGTTACACTGACCTTCTAATTAATTGACCTTGGAATATACAGGTCTTAAAATATTTGTAACCGCTCCAGTCTCTTCAAATTTCTTCACAATTTTGCCAATTGCTTGCGTAGTGGGGCGATTATATAAACCATAATCTCCTCTTAAGGCACGATATGTGGCTGTGGCAGAATCACCATTTTCGTAGTATGTTTTGATAATTTTTATGAGTTGTGTGACAGTAAGGCGATCCATTTTCGTCAATGTTAGACTTTCAGCTGAGAAGAAAAAAATTGGTTTAACAGCTGTGGAATTCCAGTTCTATACTTTTGAAACCACGAAATGGATAACCATTTATATTAAAGGTGAAGAAAATCTAATTCGCGCTCTTTAAAGTTTAAATTTACGTCTCATATACATGCGCATTAACCCAAATAATCACCCTTAAATCTTATTTTCTTATCGCTGCTTGAATTAAAATAATTTAATTTATAAACACGCCCAAAAGCTCTGCTTGCTATGATGTACATATATGTATGTACATACATATATTCAGCCGACTGTGCTTTTGTTGATTTTAAAGGTTTATTTTCGCTTAAACATGTACGTTTATGATTGTTATACGAAAATCACCGACGCGTACTGAGTCATTCAATTGTCTTCTTGCTTGACACTTGTAGCTCAAATAAGTTATATGGTTGCTAGACCGCTTCTGTATTTTCATTTTTATGGATTCCTGGTAGGTTTTGGTTTGAGATCATTTATTCATGAGGTTGGGATTTTAAGCAAAATTCTTGTTGTTATGGCACAAATTCCCTTTCGCACACACACGCACACACACACTCATTCAGGTTGTTTGTATAATTCTCAGCAAATCTTGCTGTTAAGCAGCAGCACAATCATTTTGCGTATTTTCATATGCATACATACATTACATATGTAAATCTTTATGTTTTTAGGGTTCCGTACTCATCAGAGTGAAATGGAACCCTATTACTGTGACCTCTACGTCCGTCCGTCCGTCCGTCACAGCGTCCATTCTCCGAAACGGTAAGAGCTAGAGAGCTGAAATTTTCACAGCATGCAGTTGTACCTTGCCGCTACAACAACAAATACTAAAGATAGATAACAAGTCGAAAAATACCAGGTGTCCCCCTACAACGAAAAGTAACAATCAGCTATAACTCTCAAGCCGTACACTCATAGAAAAATGTATTTTCATACTGATGACATCGTATCATAAAAATTTTAACATCAATATTATGCCAAACGACATCAAAGATGTAAAACTTGATATTAACCTGATGACAAATAAATTGAGTGTCATCAATGTGAAGACTGCCGTGACATCAACTCTATGATGTAAAATGTTAATAACTTTTATAAGTTTTACCAATAGGAAAGAAATAAGTTATGGTTTAATTTATGGTTTAATTTATTATTTTTGGGTTTAAATGTATTCCTAAAGGGTTTCAATAAATGGCATCATATTGATGTATATTTGCCATCATTGCAGTAATTTTTCATAAACATCATACTGATGACACTGGACATGGCATTGATGTAACAACTGTTATATTTATCGCTAATAACAATTAGAACACCTTATGTAAAATTTGACATCACCGTGATGAAAAGTGTCATGGGGTCAAAAACGATGTTTTTTTCATCGTATTCATGTTAAAATACATCATAGCTATACTGGTTTTTCTATGAGTGTAAAAGATAGAGAGCTGAAATTCGCACAGTGTATGTATTTACATGATACAACTAACAAGGTAACCTTTTCGCTACAATAAGAACAACTTCAATAAAAATAACATGCATTTTGTTTTTGTACAACTTATGCAAACTGTCAAAAAGACGCCACTTCTACATTTACAGAAGAGAGATGCACTGAGCTTACGCGGATTAGCTATCTCGTTTTGGCTGCCTTTCATCTCTGCAATCTCTTGACAACCTATCATGTGCTCTACAACAAAAAGTACTAAAAACAACAAGTCGAAAACTACCAGGTGTCCTAAAAACAACGCTAAGTAACAATTAGCCGCTACTCTCGTACAGTGAGAGACAGAGGGATGCAATTTGTATCATACAGTAGACTCGCGAAAACGTGAACTAATTTTTACCGAGGGTGTTCAGGTTTTGGATTTCGTTCACGTTTTAGATTGGATTGTTTTACATGAAAATACGTTGAAAATCAGTATGCAGAACAACGTGTAATAGGCTAAATCATATATAACAAAATTTTATTTAATAAATTTACTGCAATACTTTATTTCAGTTGATGTAAAGCTATGAAAAAGTGGAAAATTTGTTTCGAATTAGCAATCAATTAAATCTACACTACCATATATCTATACAGTATTTTTCGGTTAATTGACCCTTCGGTTAATTGGTTTCCACGCTTAATTGAACCACACGATCGGGCAAAAAAAATATTGCATACGAACACCATGTGAATTTCCTCGGATAATTGAACCCGGTTAATTGATTTTCCCGCTTAATTCGTTCAAAATTCATGTCATCAAAAATAAATTTCCTCTTACTTTTACCCGGTTAACTGCATTGAAGAATAATCTGACATTTTTGCACATACATATTTGACATCATTTGTGAAAAACACTGGGTGGCATCTCTACTATACACATACATATATGTACACTTTTTGCTGTTACTTGCATTTTTTTTTCGTTTAGGTTAAAAAAAAAATTATTTTGAAAAACTTAAAGTGCACATATGCGGTTTCTTTTAATTCATTAGTACATAGTTTCAATTATGCGTGATTTCTGTAATTGAACAAACTGTTCAATTAAATAGGGTTCTTGTAATTGCACGAATTGTTCAATTAAACGGGTATCGGCTAATTGGTTCCCCGGTTAATTGAACAAAAAATTGTGCAAATTTTGATGTGCAATTAACCGAAAAATACTGTATTGTACTTTTTCTGACAACCTCGTTACTGACGCCCCTTTCCTTAAATATATCAATAATATCACATTTTCTTGGAGAATTAAAGCTTTTGGTTTCTTGGCAGACATTTTTCTTTGAAACTGAGTTTAAATTCACTTGTGTCTATGTACATTTTATTTATACTCAAACGCGTAGAGATGTTTCCACCACAATCACCACTGAAAAAACTGAAATTAAGTATTATATGTGTACATATGTATGTATGTAGGTGTGTATACATTTCTAAAATATGTAATATTTAGTTATTTTCACGCTTTTTTCAAAACATTTTTCATTATTATTGTCCTGAAGAAGATATCCGAAGGAGAGCGAAATATTGACAAAAATAATCAAATACTCAAATTCTCTAATAAAAAGACCACAAGCTCAAATATATATGTACATATATAAAATATTTCTAAAAGATGTTTTTGTCACTAAGCTGCAAATAAACTAAAATACTGTTATTTCCAAAATGTATAAAAACTACAGACTTGACTTAAGAAAATAAAAAATCATTAGAAAAAAAGTTCACGTTTCAGAGCCATCATCACTGGTTCGCGTTTTAGAGTAGTCAATACTAAAATAAAAATGTTCACGTTTTCGCGAGTCTACTGTATATGTATTCATATCTGCCATTCCATACGTATATTACACATACGTGCGGAACCCTAAAGGCCGTGTCAGATAAAACTTTTGCTTCGCGTTACGTTACATACACGCTTTGACATTTAAGATAAATGTACATGTTTATATGGCACTTGTCACATAAATTTTATTTGACGCAAAGCAAAGCAAAAAGTTGGGCATCTTTCATCTTCATATATAAGTGCCTATTTTTCAAATAAACTTAGAGATATCAAAATCCATATGTGACCTGATATTACACATTCATACAGAAAAGCTTCTAGTTGCACTTTGGTAAAGGGTATACCTATCAGATTCGGCATAGCCGAATATGTCACTCTTACTTGTTCCTCTCTAAATTCTTCGGCAAGCTTAAGAATTGACTATCTAAAATTGCCGTGTGTGATCTAGCTCTAAGCAATTCTGTTTCTCTTTTGAAAATTAATCACAATGTACATACATACATACGTATGTTTATGTATATATATATATATGTATATAGAGACATATACACACGCATACATATGCACGCATTTGTGGGTTGCTTTTTAACATTATTCTTACTTTGCATGTTTCGGGTTTCCTTAATCTCTTAGGAATACTGTTGCCAATTTCCCATAGGACTTTTCAATGGCCGCCGGAAAATTGTTAAACGGTACTTAATTTGTACATTAAAAGGATTATCTGGGATCACATAACGCTTATGCGTACAGTGCATAATAAAACAATTTCTTTCAAGCTTTGTGGCTTGAATAATGTAATGAATAAACTTAGCAATTCAACACCATATCCATAAGTGAGTTTTTTAAATACACGCGCAAACCACCACGACGACATCGAATTTATTTCTATTTGAAAGCAAATATCCATGTAAATATGTACATATATTTTTTAGTTCTCTCCCCGTTATTCCCACTAGCGTGCAAGCAGAGCTGCTCGTCACAAGCAACGTGTTGCTACTTATAAATTCCCCCCTGACATAAACTTCTTCGAAACATACGGACAGGCTAATGATGATGATGTTAATAATAACAATCTATTGTTTGAATGCAGAACACCACTGCGTGATACACAATCAAAAGGCTTAAAAATGATAAGATGATGTTGGCTTCTTTTTAAATCTATCAACCAGCCACCACAATAGATGTTATTTTGTAACGTTAACTATGGAATATTAATAGAATACAACGGAAATTCGATGGCACAATCAATAAATTAGTAGCAACAAATACAAATATTTTGTTTACCGTACAGAGTTATGATATTATTTAAAATGTTATAGGTATCTACTTAATTAAGTGCATGAATTTGCTTGATTTTATTATGTATATGTATTTTATTTTCTGTTTTATATTATTAAATCAAAAATTGTTATGAACATTTTTTTATTTTCTTTTTAACACATGTAAATAAATCATTTTTATACATTTCAGCGTTGCCATTACAGAAATTTTTCAGCAACGCGCATCATATGATGCATCATTTGACCGATACTGTTCTTGCTGGGCAGTTATTTACTGTAAAATGCTCGCCCCAATCATGTTGAACAAAAATTGGCAGCTTTCAGCTCTGAATTTTGTATTAAAATAAACAGACTTCGAGCAATTACTCTTTGCCAATTTATTAAATATAATTTACAAGGAGTAAATTATAAAGGGTGTTTTATTTCAATGTATAGAACTGTTCATGATGGCGACCGATTGAACAGCTGTTAAGTGATTTATTCTCAGTTTGGTTTGGCAATTCATTATGAATAGACTCACAGCTTAACAGCGCTTGCAAATAGTGCCATTTTATTTCGAAAATAATGGTTCTGTGCGGAATACGTATCGCGCACTTCGTCCATCAGAGCAGTTAATTCGATTAACCATGGAACGTTTTCGCACCACGTTTACTCTTATTGATAATTCGCATCCCCAGAGATGCCGCACGGTGCGTACAGAAGAAGCTATTGCTGCTGTAGAGCGTAGCATTTTCATAAGCGAATTTTGTTTAGCGATGAAGCGCACTTCTGGTTGAATGGCAAACAAACAAAACAAACGCATTTGGAGTGAAGCTAATACTCAAGTGTATGTCGAAACACCGTTACATGCAGAAAAACTGACTGTTTGGTGCGCTTTATGGGCTGGTGCAAGCATTGGTCCGTACTTCTTCAAAAACGTTACAGTCCATGGTGATCGGTATAGAGCCATGACTACTAACTTTTTCATTCCTGAATTGAATAACCATGATGTCCAGGAGATGTGGTTTCAACAAGACTGCGCAACATGTCACACAGCTCGTGCCACAATCGTTTTATTGAAAGACATGTTTGGTGACCCTGCAAGATCTTGTGATTTAACACCGCTAGACTACTTTCGGATAAGCCACAAACGCTTGACCATTTGGAAGACAACATTCGCCGTGTTATTTGCCGATATACGGCTACAAATGTTGGAGAAAGTCATCGAAAATTGGACGTTCAGATTGGACTGTATCCGCACCAGCCGTGGCGGTCATATGCCAGAAATCATATTTAAAATGTAATGGTCTTGTTTGTAAATGCATCACAACTCTGCACAACATGATTATTTTGCGATGCCACTGCTGATCAGCCGTTGCTGTTATTGTTTGCACATTTTATTGTTGCATTTACGAACGGAGAATTTCATTTCTTTTTTCTTCTAATAAATTGTAAAAATGGTAAAATTTATAATTAATTGCATCTGTGAATTAGACGACATAAAAAACGATAAGAATTTGTGTAACATATTAAAAAAAAAAGAGATTAAAGAATAAAAAACGAAATACTCAATACTTACTCATTCATTGCATCAGCCATTTTTTTATGATTCGTTTTTTTTTTGTTTTTATTTGAGCCCAATCTACGTCAGTGTTACGAACAGATACTGCTGCAGTGTTACCAACGTTTGCATTTTCGAACGTTGTGAGCATAACATGCACAAGATTATCTATCGGATAAATAAAATGCATGTCAATCGAATAATCCATCGTTGTTTTATTGCAACTTAAAGTTCTATACATCGAAAAAAAGACCCTTTATATACATACATACATATACACATATAAATCGTATCAATGACTTGATCATTTAGACTTAATTAAGACTTACAAGGAATAACATAAAAACTGGGGTGAGCAGAAAGTTTGATAATTCTATTATTGTTTGATAATTCCATTATTGTTCAAATGTTGAAATAAAACATTCTGCAGACACACAATTACAGTATTCGCATCTCAAGCTTTCTCATTTACTCTTATGCATAATTGTATGCAACCATGCTTTGCCTCTCTTCAACTGCATATCCCTTAATTTCACAGACATAATTTTACACCCATTTACTCGTATTAAAAAAAATATATATGAATGTATGCGAGAAAACCCATCATCATTACAACATGTGTATGTAATGAGATACCTGCCTTTTATTTGATTTGTAGTGGTTATCTCCACATTAACAACCTGCTTTGCTTGCCTTCTACCACCAAACAACAAGTCTGTTTGAAAAAAAAAAAAAAAAAACAAATACACACACACTATAAAGAAATCAATGAATTAAAGAGAGAAAATACACAACATCAAAGAAAAAGTTAATTTGTAGTGGGTGTCAATCATCAAGTCAGTAGTAGGTGACGCAGAGTGGTACATAAATACATACATATCTAGCACAAATACGGCATTTATACATTTATAATGCGATTATAAGAAAATTACAACGTTCATAGTGTTGGAAGGGGGGATGAAGGGACTTCTTTGCTCATTCAAATTATTCAAACTGCATATTGAAAACAAATAATTTTCAAAACATCTTAAATCATTCATAGAACTAATAATGGAAGGAACGCTTTAATTCTTTTCAACATAAATTTTAACGTTCTAAAACATTTTTGAATAATGCATATTTGAGATACATATGCACATATGTATGTACATACAAACTTTGCACAGTGGTATCGATTCTAAAAAATGTGGTAAATAGTCTGGAAACTTCTAAGCAAATAAATGGATTTTTGTGAAATTAAAAATACTTGTAGATAAGGAGCTACGGTTTTAGCATCACCTTCTTTTCTAACTGTGGGTGCTAAAATTTGCCCACCTCGCGTATGCAAAATACTCACATTTATTGACGGATTTTGTAGATTTTTACCTTTTTAGATTTCGGTTATCAAGACAACACATAAATGTGTAAAAAGGTTTTGATATCTTCCACAGTTTAAGAGACACTTTTCTTAAAATTTTTTTTCATATTTTTACTATGCCTTTTTTTGGTTTTTTCTTACAACTGTTTAGTTAAATAAACTATTTTAATTGAAAGCCCATTGATTAATTTCTCATAAAATTTTAAATAACGTTAAGTTCAAATAACTTAGTGGGATGAGTCGCGCAATGGGTCGTAACACAAAAATAGTTTTTTTTTAAATCACAATAGTCTTTCTAAAATCACAATAGTTTTTCAAGAAAAAGATGTTTGCATTCTTTTTAAACTTCCAAAAAACTTTGCCTCAACTTATATTCTTACCCCCTAATTCATAAAAATTATAACAGGCTTATAAGACTGTGATTTGACATAATTGCATGGGAAATCTGTCAAATAAGAGTTAGAGCTGAAAACACTGCAAAAAATCTCGGTTTGATTTTCAATTCCAACCTTACTTGGACAAACCATGTTAATACACTCATAAGCAAAACTTACGCTAAATTAAGGTCACTTTGGCCTACTCAGTTTTATACACCTTTGCACATAAGAGAACTCCTCGCCAAAACCTTTTTGGTGCCTTGTGTGTTATATGGCTGCGAAATCTTTTCGAGTTGCGACTCTGCCAGTAAGCGTAAACTAAATG